>JAJEJO010002999.1:48162-133848 GCA_020662805.1 Glaucomys volans
GGCGCCGCCCTGCGGGCCGCGGCGGACTGGGCGGGGGGCGCGCGAGGGCTGCCGGGACCCGGGCGCCGGGCCGCCGCCGGGCGGACGCCGGGGAACCCTGGTACTGTCCTCGGACGGCGGGGCTCGCGGAGAGCTCTGACCCGGGGCGCAGCTGGGCCCCCACCCTACGCAGTGGCTGCGGTCTGGGGTCCGCCCGGGTGGGTCTGTCCGCGGCGGAGGGATGCTCGGCCCCCGGCACTTGGCAGGACACCTCCGGCCCGGGGCCGGTAGCGTCGCTGGCCGGTGTCTGCCGTCGCTGTTTCTTAAGCCGGCGATTGGATTGGGTCTGGGGCCCGCACGAGGGTCGGTCTGCCGCAGGCTAGGCTGGAGTGGCAGCGGGAGGGATGCTCAGCTCCCGGGACTTGGCGGGATGCCACCGACCCGGGGCAGGTGGGGCCACCAACTCCTTTCCTCTTCCCCTCTCGGCGAATGAATTGGGTCTGGGGTCCATCCGGGTTCGGTCAGTCGGCGCGCAGGTCCAGTGGGGCAGCGGGAAGGATGCTCGGCGGGGACACTTGGCGGGTTGCCTCCGACCCCTCCCCGCGTCCTCCCCGGCAGCCCCTCTCCCTGCGCCTACCCGCGCCCCGGGCAGTGCAGCCGTCGGGACACGCCCTTGGCGCAGGGACTCCCGACGCGATGCGAGTGCCCGGGTGAGCGGGACAGGGTTCGCCAGGCCGGGCTCCGACTTCTGAGCGCCCCCCGCCCTCCACTGTGCGTTGCTGGGTCAAGGGCAGGTGGGTGCGGAGAGGTTGCCCAAGGTCGTGCCAGGCCCGGGGCGGCCGGCTGGGAGGGTGGGGGGCGACACGTGACCAGGCCTCGGCGAACTTGGCCCACGAGCCGGTCGGCGCGGTCGGGCCCCCAGAGCAGCCCCCAGCTCCGCACCACGGTCACGGCCAGCCGGCAGCCGGTTCCTTTCGTTTTGTTCAAGAAGGCCGTGGGTCAGCGGCTTATGATGTAAATCGTGCCTGGCTTTCGTTAAAGCAAGGGAAACGAAGATGAGGGCCGATTTTTTTTTTCATTACAAGAGTTAAACATTACAAGTAATTACTAGGTTAAGTACAGAACAAACTCAATATTCCCAGCCCCAGACGGTTTTCTGTTCCTCTCTACTCCATGGAGTAAAATATTCAAGGGCAGATTCTAATAGGAAACTAGTAACTTTGTTAAGTTACCAAACAAAATGAAAATGAGTTCAACCTTTTGAAACGTGTATTTTGTTACACCATTTTCTTCCACGGGCGTTTGGTTTCTGGTCCTTCCAGATATTCAGCAGGTTTATTTCCGTGAAAACCACAGCTAAGTGAATACAAGACGGCTGAATAGCAAGCACTGGACTCCCATTTGTGCCAGCAGCAGTCCCCTTTCCAAACATCTAAGACCAGCTGGCCGAGTAAGGAAGTCAGAAACGTGAGGACTCTGGTGCGGGTGACAACTCTGGTGGAGGCCAGCGTGAGGTGGCCTGGGCAGCATCAGCATTCAGAGTTGGTTCTTTGGGTTGATCTTGCCTCAGTACCAAGAGTCAGTGGGCTCTTTTTCACATGTAAATTGCTGTTTGCTTCCTACAAAGCACTGCTGGACTTGATTTTGCACTTGAACTCCATCTTACAGACGCTGGAATCAAACAGGGCAGGTTTTAGGAGTGCACATACTTTGTATTAAAAGTGGCAGAAATTGGCATCATGCACAGGCCAAAATAGCCTTTCGAGTTTGTAGTGAAAACAAGCCACCTAACCTGGAGATGAAGGGAATTAACCGGCGTCCCTTCCGCTGCTGCTGCGCGCTTGGCCCTAGCCCCGGACCAGTGGTCACCGGGCGGTCAGGACTGGGTCTCCGGGGAGTCTTGGGGCTCTGCCCGCGCTTTCCCAACCCTGGCCCCCGCGTGCTCATTCATAAAAACACCGTTACATTTTACTTGGGCTTCGCAGTGAACCCCTTGCAGACGCGCTCTGCGCTCGTGTGGGCGCAGTGCCAGGCTGCTGGCTTGCTGGATGCGCATCTGCTGTCTGACAAAAGGAGCCCGTAACTACCCCGAGGCTGAGCACCGCAGGGCCCGGCCTTCCCACGGCGAGGTGCATTGCGTTTGGCCTGCTGTCGCTAGGGTGGCAGCGGCCACGCTCGCCTGCTCGCTCCGGAAGGTCTCCGTGGGCATGGCCGGTGGAACAGGATCTGAGCGCCGGGACGCGCCAGTCCGGGGGCGGGGCTCCGGGTAACCTTTCCCCTACTTTTCTGAGTCGTCACGTGACGCCCGCCCGGGGGTGGGGGAAGGGGCGGGGCGCGGAAGCCGCAGTTGCCGGCGGTGCCCTTCCGAGGACGCGCTCCAGGCAGTCCAGTGGACGAGTTGCAGGAATCTAAGGGCAGTGGGAAGGTGGCGCCTGTGGGAGGCAGAAACGGTACCCGCTCGGCCCGGGGCGCTTCTGCACTTTGATCGTTTGCATTTTTTGCTTTCGTTGGAAAAATGTTTAGTCACTGTGCATGGTTATTATTGGCAGGCCAGAGTTGTGTGGCTGGTGGAAGCCTGAACTTCCCGGAAGAGTTGGTGCTTTTAAGAATAAAATGGTGGTTCCAAGGTGAAATGTTTTAAGTGCAGCGCCTCTAATCCCAGCTACTCCGAAGGCTGAGGATCGCTTGAGCCCCGGATTCCGGACCAGCCTGGGCCCCAGAGCCAGACCCCCCATCCCCTCAAAAAAGAAAGAAAAGAGAGGGGGCGGAGTGGAGTGGCAGAGCGGTCAGGCTTAGAAAAGAGCAAGATTCTCTCACACTTGAACCTGGCCTCAGTCTCAGCCATCTTGGGCTGGCTAACCCCTTTTTTGTTTTTCTTTTTTTTTGGAACTGGGGATTGACCTCAGGGACACTCGGCCACTGAGCCACATCCCCACCCCTATTTTGTATTTTATTTAGAGACAGGGTCTCACTGAGTTGCTTCAGGCCTCTCTGAGTTACTGAGTATGGCTTTGAACTCTCGATCCTCCTGCCTCAGCCTCCTGAGTCGCTGGGATTACAGGCGTGTGCCACCACGCCCAGCTTGCTAACCCCATCCTTGATCTTTTCTTGCAAGGACTTTTTTGTTTTTTGTTTTAAAAATGAGCAATGCGGCCACATGGTTGCAAAGTAAGGCACAAGTGGAAATAGAGCCGAGTAGCCTCCTCGCAGCCTGCTGTCACCATTAACAATTTCTTTGATACAGAAATTGTTTAGACGGGTTTGTTTGAAAAAATATCTATTACCTAATGCAAGTAAGGAATATGTTCCACTTGTTTATTTCAAATATTTGTTGCTGTTTGTAACCTTCAACTTTACCCCGGTGCAAATATTGAGTGGACACTGGGTTCCCGCAGGCCGAGGGCAGCCTGCCCTGTTTGGGTAACGTGGCGGCCCGGTTCTGAGAAAGGGCCACCTTTGCCTTTCTTTTTGTGTGGGTTGTGCTCACGTCCAGGAATGTTTTTGAAAGTTAATAATGAAAGAGACTGTGTGCTGACCCAAGTGCCCCCTCACTGGGGTGATTGCCACCTTGGCAGGCTGGGACATTGGTGGCTACTGCTCTGTTGCTGAGATCACTGGACCCAGAGCTCCTTAGGTAACATACTTGCCATGCTCGGGGTTTGTGGCACCCATTCCTGAAGGGTCATGGGGAGCCTCCCTGTCCCCTAATCCCCCACCCACGGTTGGGACTCTCATCCTGCTCCCGCTTCCTCCCTGGCTCTGACACTCACTGTCCTCACTTTCCATGACCCAGGGCAGGCCTGCAGGTGTTCATTGAGGAGGGACAGAGTGTTGAGGTTCCCTCGCTCCCCCCGGGGGGCTGCAGCCTCCCAAGATCGTGGGGATCCTTTGGGGGCATTGTGAGTGGTGGGGCCCTGCTCTCAGAGGACCTTCCTTCACGTGGTCAGGACTTTTGGACCTGAGACCAGCAGCCCTGCTTCTGCCCCACACCGAGGCCCCAGCTCTGCAGTGACCCCCTGCGTCTGCCAGCGCTGGCTTTCCCTGGGGTCCTGGGGCTCTTGGGCAGTTGCTTTAAGCAGACATTCTGGGCCGTAAGCGCCCTGAGGGTGGGGACGTTGGGCGATTCCCTCTCTTTACAATCCCTTACCCCGAATTAGAAAGGCAGCACATGTATTAAAGGCAAACGGAAAGTGACCGTAAAGTTAAGACATTGTCACATGCTGTAACTCAAACTTTGTTTTTTTATGAAATTATTGTTTCATGTAAAGATTCACCTCTAATTTTCCAAGCGTCCGCTTCTGAAAGAGTCCTCCCACCTAGGGTTTGCATTTTCTCCTTACCATGCACCCCCTTCTGTGAATCGGGGGACCGTGACGGTATGCTGAAAGAAACCAGCTGATTGCTGAAAGTTGAGCGTCCAAGTGAGAAAAGCAGCCCTGTCTTCAAACGCTGGCCCTGGGATTTGGCCGGGAGTGGGGAGCGTGACAGCGAGCAGGTTCCGGGAGGGCTGTGGGCAGCTGAGGCGCCCCCTGGGAAAGGTGCTGAGCCTGTTCTTGTGTTGAAGACCTAACACATGCCGGCGAGTGCTCGGTTCTCCTGCCATTTCTGTGTGCTGGGATGCTGGGCCCACCCCGTGTGCCAGGGACAGTGTCTGAGAGCAGATGACATCTGTACAAGATCCTGTGTCTGAGTAAGTGGTAGAGCTGGAATTCCGGCCAGGTCTGTGTCGTCCTCCCCTGTCCCGCTCCCTACCTGACTCTGACACCCGCGGTCCTCACTTTCCATGACCCAGGGCTGCCCTGCAGGTGTTTGTTGAGGAAGGACAGAAGGTTGCGGCTCCCTCTGCCCAGGTCACTTGGCAGTCAGAGGGACACCCCAGCACACACCAGACTCAGACTGGAGGTAACTGCAGATCAGAGGCACACTTCAGGGCTTCCGTCCTGTCATCTGTAGGATGGTGGCTCTGGCCCCTGCCGTTGCACCTCACGGGAGTCCTGTGAGGCTTCGAGGAGAGATCAGACGTGGAAACAGTGTGAAATTCTGGTGGAACCAACTTGACCAAGGCTGTACTTCACGACGGTGTGAAAACGATACGTATTCAGCAGACGCCGCACTTGGCATTTGAATCTGGATCTCCTCCCAGGCTAGTGATAGGTGGTACTATGCTTCTGATCCTGGGCAGTGGCAGTGAGCCACAGCTCCAGGCAGCCTGGCCATCGCAGGAGGAAGAGCTGGGGCTCTGCAGGGCGAGGGTGGCCAGCAGGCCGGGATTGCATGCTTGTTCCACTTGCAGACTTTCAACCTGGGGTGGGCTTGTAGGGCACCCCGGCCCAGTAAATTGGAGCCTCCTTAAGTACAGGTTCTGGCAATCAGTCGGGTCTGCTGGTGGGTGTTACGGATCCAGTGTGTTCTGCACCCAGTTATGCCTTGGGTGCCAAGGTGAGGGACGTGTGTAGGAAATCCTCCTTTAGGGACATTCATGACAACAATATCCTGGTAGAGAGGTTTGGGTGCACGGTCTCTCTCCTCTTTTTTTTTTTTTTTGGTGTTGGGGTTGAACCCAGGGGCAATCCACCACTGAGCTATATCCCCAGCCCTTTTTAAATTTTTTTTTTTGACGCAGCTTTGCATGGTTGCTGAGGCTGACCTTCAACTTGCAATCCTCCTGCCTCAGCCTCCCAAGTCCCTGGGATCACAGGCATGGCTGCTGCACCTGGCTGGATGTTAGAAGTGTGGTCCTGCGTGGCTTTCCTCATTCTTTTTGGCTAAGACCACTGTGTATTTGTTTCTGTGTATTTGTTTGGCCATTCCTGTTGATGTGTGTCCTGTTGATGAGGCCTGAAGCCGAGCTGGCCTTATTTCCGCAGTACTTGGGTGGGTGGGAGCTGTGTTATCTCTGAGCACGTTGATAAAAGTGTGATGATGCTGTTTTCTCACGGGGACGGACCATCCTCTTTGCCCTGCACATGTGAAGGATTTTCAGTGGCACACATCACTGCGGGAAGTTCACTGCATGGTCACTTTAAATGATGCAAATGTTGAGTGCTCCCTCAGGAACCTTTTGTTCCTTGGTGTGGTTTGGACGTGGCTTGTCCCCACCGAAAATCAGGTTGAAATGGTCAGTGTCGCTTTGTCTGGATGCGGGGCCTTGAGGAGCACGCTGGCCTCTTATTGGGCTGGATTGGTTCTCATGAGAGGGATTGTTATAAGGGGGCTCAGCTCCTTGGTCCCCTCCCTCTTTTCTGCTGTGCCCACCCACCACCCTCACAACCCCCCACCAATGTGGTGCTCCCGCTGTCATTCATGACCCAGCAAGAGACCTCGGCAGTCAGAGGAGGCTACCCAATCTCAAATTCCCCAGCCTCCAGAAGTGTAAGCCAGATAAACCTGCTTATTAATTATCTAGTCTCAGGCGTTCTGTGATAGCAACGGAAAACAGACGGAGACATTTGTCACCTCGTGTCTGAGACCCACTCAGAAACATCAGATGAGTTGCGAGTCTCACATCCTCGTTCCTAAGGCACATCCGTCGGATTGGGGGAATGTGTTTCTGTGGTGTGCGCCTGTTTACTCAGGAAGTGCAGGAGCATGGCTGCAGAGGTGCACGTGTGCGTGAGGAAGGGCACTCTCGCGCGTGCGGGGGACGAGTGCCCACCGCACCAGCAGCGGGAGCTGGGCTGCATTTTTCCTCTTATCCTTGCTGGTTTCCCCTGCACCTCACTCCAGCAGAGGCACGACCTTGCTGCACGGGCACGCCGGTTCTGGGGCAAACCCTGGCAGGTGTTGGCTTTCTGGAACATTCCTGGTCCTTTTCATGGAGGTCTCTGGGTAGCAGTGAAGAGGCCAGCCCGAGTGGCCACTGGGAAGTCATGACTGGCGTGCACGTGCCTTCTCCAGGTCTCAGCCTGGGCTGCAGGCTGCCCCATCTTGGTCCACCGAGCACTGTGCGGAGGCTGTGCCTCGGCCACTGCCCTCCCCTGCACCACAGACCCACCTGGGGCATCTGCCCCAGTCTTTGCAGGCAGGCCTACCTCAGCTTCCTCCCTGGGAGGGAGGCGGGCCTGTCCCTGGCCCCCCTCCCCGGCCACTGCCCTGCGGCTGACCTTTCCTGGGGGATTCGCTGCTAGCGGAGGGGAGGTCGGTGACTGGCGCCTGGGATGGAGAGCAGGGCAGAGCCACTGCCGTGCGCCTGGATTATGCAATTCTGGCGGGAAGGCCGCAGGGGGGATCACTTGAGAGCTGGCACCGGAGGTGTCCAGTCACTGCAGTTTCACTGGCGTCTGCGACGCTTCGTTTTGGTTACAGGGGTGACCTAATTCCGCCCGCGTTGTAACTTCAGGAATCTTAAGTGGCCTCGCGTAGCATCCACCTCTTGACCTCGGTAGGCACAACCTTGTGCCCGTTGGAGGGGATCCTCTGCTCCGCCGTGTGCTGGCTGTGACACTGAGCACATTTCTGGGACCTACGCCCCAGAATTTTTCATTAAGTGGGGCAGCAGTCGTGACCTTCCCTAGGGTCCTGGGGGGCTGTCGCAGGTCAGGTGCATTTATAAAAATATGCCATTGTCCAGCATATGCCAGGTAGTTTGGTAAAAGGAACTTTCTGTTTTTGTTTTTTTTTTCAGTACTGGGGACTGAAGCAAGGGCCTCATGCATTCCTGGCAAGCAGTCTACCACTGAGTTAAATCCCCAGTCCCCACTTTAAAGTATTTTAAAATTTTTTGAGACAGGTCTCCGTACCTTGTGGAGCTGGCCTCAAACTGACCATCCTCCTGCCTCAGCCTTCCAGTGGCTGGATTTACAGGTGTGCACCATTGCATCCTTATTGTTAAAAGCACAAGAGAAGATCTGCCCCCATGTGCACATACGTGCACACCCCCCTTCCTACCTGTGTCCCCCCTACCTCCCCACCCACCTGTCTGCCTGCATTATCTGCTGACTGCCAGGCGGTGTTGAAACACTTCCGCCAGCATGGAATTTATTTGCATAATTCGGTTGCTGTAGACCGTTTTCTTGGAAGCCTGCTGTCCTACAGTGAGTTCATTGTTGATTTATGTGACCCAGGCCATTTCCACACGGTGCTTCATGCTGACCCTTCCCCTCCTCTCCTCCGGGATCTTCAGGGAGAGCAGCGGCCCCTCTGAGTGGACAGGTCTCCTGGAGGGAAGGGCCTGGCTGGTGTCCCCGTGGCCAGTGCCAGGACCCCCAGCCTTGGCTTCTGAGGGGAGAGGTCTTTGGTGAAGAGGAATCAGTATGGAGGGAGGACCCAGTGACCACGTTCTCATAGCAAAACACCCAGCGGTGTGCCGCCCACCCAGGGGGGCTGGGAAGACAGTGCTGGAGTGGAGCGGGCGGGTCCTCGGGTCCTCACCGCCACTTGGTCCAGAGAAGGAGCAAGGAGGGTGTTCTGGAGAGCCGGCTTGCTTTGGGAGATTAAACTCCTAACTCGCCAGCAAGGGCAGGAAAACCTGGTGTTTGCCTTGCACTCTGGGAGTGAGCGCGGGGGCCAGGCCAGGTCCCTGGGAGAGGGGAGCCCTCAGCCGGGTGGGGAGAGGGGGTCACAGCAGCAGAAGCTGGGCGAGGCAGGGGCCTGGCGAGGCAGAGGTGGGGAGCCTGGGGAGTGTGGGATAGCGGGGAACCCAGGAGCTCTGCTCTGGAGATGGGCATTGGGAGAACGTGGTAAGTAGGTCGGGTGCTCTGCGTCTTGGTGCCGCCCCAGAGCGGATTACCCTAAGGGGCTTAGGCGCCCACAGGCCTCGCCGTGAGCTCTCCTCCACCGGCTGCCGGGCGCAGAGGGCCTGCGGGTTGGTGGGCGCCCAGGTGGCTTCCAGGCCAGGAGCTGGTGGGGTTCCTGGTGAGCAATCCCCACTCTGCACAGCCACTCGGGGCACGTGTCCATTGAGGGCAGAGGTGGCAGCTGGGCCCAGGCGCCCACCTGCTTCTCAGGAATGGCTCTGTCCCTGAGTGAGCATAAGCCCTCTGCAGCCCTGGTGCCAGGCGGGTGGCCGCAGGTTGCTGTCACGGCAGCCACCGCCGGTTTCACCCTGGGCCGGTGGGAGGGCACAGGGCGAGCCAGGGTCTCCTGGGGAACAGTCCTGGGCGGCCAGTCCTGTGCCTCCCGGCCAGGCCCGCTTCTCGGGGAGGAGCGGCAGCCCGTTTGCCCAGAGGGCGCGCCCGCTGTTGCTCGGCTCCTCTGGTTGGAATTCTAGTCCAAAGGCTAGAATATTTCCCCAGCGGTTGCTCAATGATCTGAGGGCACGAGTGAAGGGCAGCGGGAGGTCGGGCCTCCCCGTCCATCGTGTGTTGCTTCCCTTCAGTCTTCCTCTCCAGTGTTTATCCGTTCTTGCCTGCAGCCATCCTTGTTCTTGGGGTGCAGTGCGCACTCTGCTGTGCTGCTGGATCCCGTGGTCACACCGAAACTGCCCCCGGGGACACCACCTCTCTCCACTCTGGGCCCCAGTGTCTCAGAACCAGGGACGGCACGTGGGTCGTCCCTGGGGGTGACGCAGACCCAGCTGAGCAGGGCTCCTGGGAAATCTGGGGGAGGGGGTTGGGAGGCTGGACGCAGGCTGTGCCAGGCGGGGAGCCGGGTGGGTGTGGGGCACTGGTGGGCCACCCGCCTCCCTGCCTCCTTAGGGTCTGGCACCTGGATCCAGGCAGGTGGAGAAGGGGCAGGACAGGTCCGGTGGGCTGGTGCTTGGCGAGGCAGGCATGGCTGCTGGCCAAGTGGGAGAAAGGCCACGGGGCGGGCGCAGGCCTGCTGGAGGGGTGGGTCGACTTTCAGTCTGTGAAGATGCCCCCGGAGCATCGTGCTGGCTCCTGGGGGGCGTGGGCCCCAGAGGAGGGTCCAGCACCACAGAAACCCGGGCGAGGGCCAGCCCCGTCTGTGTGTCTGGTGGCCTTAGCCAGGAGGAAGGAGGAAGTGGTGGTGGGCCACCCCACTCGGTCCCCGTGTGCCCCAGGAAGTGGGCTGGGTTGGAGGCACACCACAGTGGGCTTGGCAGAGCTCCCGCTGCAGGGAGTGGCGTGGGGGGTCCTGCGGTGCTCTCCAGGGCCCCGGAGCTCCAGCCTAGGCACAGGAGGGACGAGGAGGGAGGCCGGCCAGCGTGGGTGGCCAGCATCCAGACATAGCCAGTCTGCCTGCAGGAGTGGCTGGGCCGCTGTCCCCAAGGGCCCTTCCTCTCTGCTGCCCTGACGTGGGGCCACGGCCACGGTGCCAGCCTGGGCAGGGTGTGCCTGGGACTCCAGGGAGGGGAGCACATGGGTGCCCTTGGCCTCCTGCCTTTGCTGAAAGGTGGCCGGAGGCGGGGAGGGGAGGGACCTGCAGGCAGGTCAGACAGGGGCGACCTGTCCCCAGGCCTTGCAGCCAGCAGACGCAGCTAGGGACCAGCAGGGTGGCTGATCTCGCTGCCACCTCAACTGACCTGTGGCCTAGGCTAGGTGAGCCGCAGCCTGGGAGGGCTGAGCTGGGGGACCTGGGAGTCGGGCCAGCGTGCAGCGGGCCCGGCTTCAGTGAGGGCACCGAGGGTGGTGATCTAGTCACAGGAACCTGGACCCTGGGCACAGCAGGTGGGGCAGCAGGACGGGATGCTGGGAGTGCCCACCACCACTTTTTATGAGCCCCATCCCCTTAAGTGGTGGTAATACTCCACCGTGCACGCGATCACTTGCTGGCTCCTTGTGACAGCTAGAGGGTGAAAATAGCCCCCGGGGAGGGACACGGTGCACTCTGGATTCTGCCAGCCTGGGCATGGGGCAGCAGGACCGGAGCTGTGTGGACGGAAGCCGGGCAGTCTACGGGGACGCGAGTGTGTGCCACTGTGGACCGCACGAGAGTGAAAGTGCTGCGCACAGGATGGCGGGCAGCCGGGGCGCTCAGCGTGTCCGGGAACCTGTGGGTGTGGGGCCTGGTGTCACCCGGAACGTGACAGCGAGCATCTTTGGGACGCGCAGCAGGATGCCGTCCAGCTCCGGAGCTGGTGGCGGAGCGCCCTGTGCCGCTGTGTCTGCAGTGGCCTGGGGCACTCAGGACGGTCGGGACTGCTGGAGGGTCCAGCGGAGCCTCCCCGAGGTCCTTGCCTCTGCCAGTGACTTTCTTTCTCCCGCCTCGCCCCGCCCCTCCCCCCCGTGCCCAGTTCTGCCCCCTCCTAGCTTGTCCGCGCCCCGTGCCCAGCGGCTGCCTCACCTGGCGTGGTCTGCATGGGGTGGCTTTCCTCGGTGGCCCAGGTCTGCAGTCCAGCATCTGGACACCCGCCAGCACACGGGGGCCGCTGATCCCTTTGCTTTGAGGACCCCGCTCGCCTTCAGCGTTGGGAGAGCCAGCTGGGGGCAGGTCGGCTTTCTGTTGGTAGTGATGCCCTGATGCCCCAGAGCCGGAAACCCACCCGCTGACCCTTCCCGCCCGGGTTTCCAACATGGAGCCCTCTGCCCCTGAGGGCCTGGGAGGCGGCGGGAGCGGGCACTTGGCTCTGCGTGGTTCCTTTCCCGTGTGCTTCTGTTGAGGAAGAAGCCCCTCAGCTCTAGAGACTTTACGAACCCTCTGGCCCCACTGGGGGGGTTCCTTTGACTTGGCAAAGCTGTGTCATGCGTCACTGTGGCTGCCGTTCTGGGCCACTTGGAGGTGACATGGCTGCCAAGCTGCATTCACACCCACCTGGAGGAAGGCAGGTGGCAGGTGGAAGTCCCTTGGGGTTGGGGTGGGCCCTGGAAGAGGAAGAGGGTGTTTGGGGCTGGGCCAGGGCAGGTGGGGCCGGCCGGCAGGCCAGACTCCTTTCTGCTCGCCCTTATGGCCGGTGCCTGGGCTGGCCGTGGCCAGGGACGGGTCAGTGCTGGCTGCTGTGGGCAGCTGCCTGTGCTCTCACGTTACCCCTCGGTCTCCCTGTGGGTCTGCAGCTCTCTCCGCTGTTCCTCTGCTGTCCCCTGGGAGCAAGGGAGGCGGGAGCCTGGCTTTGAACGCGGCTGCGCAGGGAGACGTGAGCTGGCGGCAGTGGGCTGCTGCTTCCCTCACACCTTCTAGGAAGCCATCAGGGTCGATCTCGGAGTGCAGAGGAGGGGCTGTGGCCACCTTCACGGCCCACGCCATCCACCCCACCCAGATCCCCGACAGTGGCATTTCTCAGGAGCTCACTAGGCGTGGATGGGAGGCAGGAGGCTGGAAACTTAACCGCAGGACCAGGACACCTGGAGGGCGGGCAGCCTGGCTGGGCACGGGTCCTGGTGTGGACAGCCCCAGGGGCTCCTGGCAGAGGGGTCGAGGTGTGTGGGGTTGAGCCCAGGCCTCTGTTGAGTGTGACTGGCGTGGCCGCGTGGTCTCCCCCACCCCAGGCACCTGCTTCCCTAGGGCCACGCCTGTCACCACTGTCACCACAGCCGACTCTGGAACTCTGTCATCACCCTGAACAGGAGCCCGCTCCTCCCTAGCCACTGTCCCCGTCCCCACCTCCCCCAGCCCTCAGGGTCCACCTCTGTCTCTGGAGCCTCACCTGGTTTAGATGCGTCATGTAGGGGGACAGCCACCGCTGGCTTCTCACCCACCAGGCCATTGGGGCCTGTGGGCCCTTCACTGCTGCTCTGGCCGGCCACGGACACCACGCACTGTTTACCCATCCCCGGTGGGAGGACCCGGGGCGGTGTCCCCTCTTCCTCTGTCATGATGACATGCTGGGAGCCCTCGCTGCCAGCTCCTCGTGTCCTTGTCGTTTGCGGTGCTGCGGTTGGAGCCCAGGGCGTCCCCACGAGAGCCATGGTGTGCCTGGAGTGGCCTCCCAGGTCACGTGGCGCTCTGTGCTCTCCCGCTCAGGGGTTGCTGCAGGTTTCCAAAACGGCTGCTCCTCCACTTCCCACCGGCATGTCAGCTGGGCGGTGTCCCTTGCACCCCGTCCACTGTGGTTTCAGTGTGCTCTCCCTGGTGGCCACTGGAGGCAGCAGCGTGACGGTCATGAATGACTTTAAGCAGGGGTGTTGCAGCGAGTGGAGGGCGGGGTCTGCACTCCAGCTTGGCACATGGAGTGAGTGTGGGGGCACACCTGTGATCCCAGTGACTGGCAGGGCGGGTGTTGAGGCAGGTGGATGGCAAGTTCAAGGCCACCCTGGGCAACTGAACGAGAGCCTGTCTCCAGACGACAAGAGGGCTGGGGATGCAGCTCAGTGGTAGAGCACCCCTGGCTCAGTCCCCATATCACCAAAGAAAAAGTAAAATCTGTGGCTTCACAGTTGGCCGGGCCGAGGGAGCCCCTGTCATGCCTGCTGGGTGACGCGTCCACATCATCCAGTGCCGTGCAGATTGCTCCAAGTGCAGTGCCGCTCCGCCAGCTTGTTCTTCCCGGGTCAGAGCAGCTGTGTCCTCCGCTGAGCCCCTGCCTCGTTCTTGCCAGATCGATCTGCGTCCCGGGATTTCTACCTGCTGCCCCACGACATTTCTCAGCTCCCAGCCCGTGTCCTCTCCACCCTGAGACTCGTCCCTGGCTGGGAAGAGACAGCCATGCTGTGGCTGGATCCAAGGCCCCGAGGGGTGTCCCCTCAGCACGTCCAACCTGCTGCCTCGAAGCCGGCCTGGTGGGTCCTCCTCCTCCCACTGCCCCCACACAGGGCCAGGCCCGCCTGCCCTCCCCGCGCAGGACAGCCTCAGCATTGTTGGCCTCACCTCCCCTTCTGCCTCCTCAGCTCTTGTGGTGGCTGGAGGTCTCCAGAGCAGAAATGGGAGCAGAGTCCAGCTGCCTTGTAGGCACTGTGTCCCTGACCCCGGCGGCCTGCCCTTGACCCGGGCCTCCTGTCCTTGCTCACTGGCCCCAGCTGAGCCACCTGCCTGTGGTCCTGAGGGGCTGCTCCTGGTTGTCAGGGTGTCCTGGCTGGCACCCCCTTTCCTCCCTGCACCCCAAATGCTGTCGGGCTTTACGGTTTTGATCACTCCTTGCCCACTCTGTGCTTCCTGGGGTCTGGGCCCCTCGTGGCTTCCTGCAGCGCCCCAGCAGATCCTTCTGAATGAGCCAGTTGGGCCCTTGAGCACTCACTGACGCCGTCTTTCTGAAGACCCAGCCAGCTGGGCCTCCGTGGGCGGCGTCTTGACACTGTGACACCTGTTGGTTTGATGGGTCCTCCTCGTGGCCGTGAGCAGGCCTGGGGGGTCAGCAGCACCAGCTGTCACCAAGCGAAGAGGGGGCTGGGCCTTGCTATGGCTCTTGATGGTCTTTTCCTTTTACCTTTTTTTTTTTTTCTAATAAAAGTCCACTCAGTGCTTTGTGGTGTACGCTTGGGAGGAGACGGGAGGCCACACACCCTCAGAAGTGGGGTAGCAGGAGGAGGCAGGGCCTGCCCGGGCGTGTGGGGAGAGGCAATGCTTCTGGTGGGCTCAGCGGGCAACAGCCTAAGAAGACGGCAAAAGCGAGTGCGGGTGACGGACCATGGGTTCCCGCTCTCTCCCCCTGCCTCTTTTTATTGGGGTGCTAGGGATGGAGCCTGGGGCCTTGTGCATGCTGGGCAAGTGCTCTGCCACTGAGCCACATCCCCAGCGCTTTTATTTTGAGACAGTGTCTAGCTAAATGGCCTAGGCTGGCCTTGGATTTGGGATCCTCCTGCCTCAGCCTCCAGTGTCAGAGTCACTGGGATCACAGGCGTGCGCCGCTGCACCTGGCCCTCAGCAGATATCTGAGAGCCTTTTCCTGAGTCCCCGGGGAAGCTAGCGGAGCAGGGCTGGCTGGGCTGGGACAGAATGCTTCCTGACGGCTGGACACCGGGAGCTGACCTTGCCACGGGTTCTGGAGGATTGTGTGCGGTGATGTCCACGGAGTCTTTGTGGTACTGCCGGGAACCTGGGTGGTTTCTCAGAACAGGGGCCAAGGCGTCTGCAAGAAGACCAGGGTCAGGCCCACTGTGGCTGCTTTGTGGACACTCGGCTGCTTCTCTGCCACCCTGGGGCCTTGCTGGCCACTGAGCTGCCGTCGGCTTCCTGTTCTGCCAACTGGGCTGCAATGCTGGCGGGGCGGGGGTCCCTGGGATGGGTGGGGTGCAGGGGCGTGGGGACGCTGCCATCATCTTGGGCCTTTCAGCAGAGGCCATAGCTGTACAGTGCCCGATGCACCAAGGGTGTCACATGTGGGGACAGAACTGGATCTGTTCTTGAAAAATGTTAAGTCCATTAAGTGGGGAGGAGGGAGGTCAGCTCGCTCCCCTAACGTGGAGGGTCTTCCTGGCCTCTGGTAACGTGCTCTGCTGTGTTCTCTTTCCCCTCTGCCAGGTAGTGTCCAGCGATGGCAGAGGCTCACCAAGCTGTGGCCTTTCAGTTCACCGTCACCCCCGACGGGATCGACCTCCGGCTGAGCCATGAAGCCCTCAAACAAATCTGTCTCTCGGGACTCCACTCCTGGAAGAAGAAGTTCATCCGATTCAAGGTTTTCTGATATTTAAGTTTACTTGACACCCGGGGCCCTGGGCCACATGCCCGCGGGGTCAGTGCTCAGACAGTGGCAGCGTGGGTTTGGGTCCGTTTGTGGTACCCCCGGCTCACGGAGCCCCTGCAGGAGACACGGGCAGACAGGGTTCTTGGCGGTGGTCTGAGGCGGGTAGAGCTCACTGTGGGGCGAGTGGGCAGCCGGGCTCGGGCAAGTGGCCGACCTGACAGCAGCGGCCAGAGCCAGGATGGGGACCCACGTCCGTCCCCTGCTCTGAGGCAGAATGCCATATATCTTGTTGGGAAAATGTGGTTTCCAGACTTCAGCGAGTTTCGTGGCTTCCTTGCTGATGCAGTGTCCTCGCTGAAGCCCTCCGTCTAGATCCCAGCCCGCTCAGTCCACGTTACCAGGTGGCACGGTTACCTGAGGAAGAGGGAAGTGGCCTTTTTTTTTTTAAATTTTTTTTAAATTTTTTATTTTTTTGAACCAGGGATTGAACTCAGGGACACTCGGCCACTGAGCCACATCCCCAGCCCTATTTTGTATTTTATTTAGAGACAGGGTCTCACTGAGTTGCTTAGGGCCTCACTGAGTTGCTGAGCCTGGCTTTGAACTCGCGATCCTCCTGCCTCAGCCTCCCAAGTCCCTTGGATTACAGGTGTGCACCACCGCGCCCGGCTGGGAACTGACCCTTTTTAAGCAGACGTCTTGTTTTCCATTAGTTTTTGTTCTGTTCTGCGGTGCTGAGGATGGAACCCAAGAC
The DNA here is from genome assembly GCA_020662805.1 of Glaucomys volans. Taxonomy (NCBI): domain Eukaryota; kingdom Metazoa; phylum Chordata; class Mammalia; order Rodentia; family Sciuridae; genus Glaucomys; species Glaucomys volans. The sequence continues at coordinate 64,290 of JAJEJO010002999.1, forward strand.
CTTGAGCACGCTGGGTAGGCGCTCGGCCGCTCGGCCACGCTCCAGCCCAATGTTAACTAAAAAAAAAAATTCCACGGGAATCAATGCATGTTGGAAGACATCCAAGCCAGGGCTGCTGCCCACCCCGTCCTGCGGGGAGACCCCCTGGCCGCCTCCTGTGAGGTGGCTGTTGGGAGAGCCCATGAGCTGGAGCGGTGGCGGCTGGTGAGCCCTGGGGCCAGCCCTGCTGCACAGTGTCCCTGGCTCCAGGCGGCCTGTCGGTGTCCGTCCAGCAGCGTGGAGGTGGAGGGCCGCCCGTGGGGGCAGCTGAGCTTGGCCCACTGCTTCCGGCTGAGAGCCGGCGAGAGTGGTGCGGTCAGCCCGTGTTGTGCGGACCCTGAGGTGGACGGCCAGCGCCTCCTGTGCTTCATTAGAGGACTGTGTCCACACCAGGGGCACCAGGGCTGCCTCGGTGTGGCTTTGGGGCTGGGCAGGCGTGGTGAGGAGGAGGCCTTTGTTCTAGCACCTTCCTCCCGTGGGCAGCTGGAGTCCAACGGCGCTGGCGTGCGGGGTGCAGAGTCCTGAGCACCTCAGACCTCGCCAGAGGCTCTGTCCTCGCTCTCCGAGTCACACTGGCACCTGATTAAGATGCTTTAGGGGAGCTTTTCTTGAGGTGCTGGGGAACCTGGGCCCTCGGCCTGCTAGGCGAGTGCTCTGCCACTGAGTGTCACCCTGGCCGGAGACCATCTTTAGACTGGAGGTTTCCAGACAGACAGCAGAGTGGGGAGAGCAGGGTGGCGGCCCCGCCCCGGAGTATTTTCCAGCAGATTCTGTACGTGGAGCCAGGGCTCCTGGAGCTCCTCGGGAGCAGTGAGGCTGGTTTTGCAGCTGGGGCGGGCGTCCTGGGCAGTAGTAGGTTGGGGTAGGACTTCATAGTGGCCCAGGGATGTCCCTCACCACCAGGTGCCTTGAGCCACTCTGGGTGGAACCTGGGAATCCGTAACGTGAGCTAGTACCTGGGGCGCCTCGGGTGTCCTGGGGTCACTCTTGGGGAAACGTTGCAGGGAAGGTTTTGGATGGGAAGTGGAGGAAGGGACGAGGCTAGACGGGATGGGGCAGCTGAGCCTGACCAGCTGGTGGAGGGCCTGTGGCTGCCCACGTGCTGCCCCACGCCTCCCGGCGCCGGCCGTTCCGGGCACAGTGGCGGGGGTCCTGGGAGGGCGCTGCTCATGCTGGCCTGTCTGTCTAGAACGGCATCATCACCGGCGTGTTCCCCGCGAGCCCCTCCAGCTGGCTCATCGTGGTGGTGGGCGTGATGTCATCCTCGTACCTCAAAGTGGACCCCTCCCTGGGGGTGATCACAAGAATCAACCGCACCCTGGACACCACGTGAGTAGTCCTGCCGCACCGCCAGCCGTTGGAGTGGCTGCTTTCCTCCTCTGCATACTCCTCGTCCCTTCAGGGGCAGTGAGGTCGCTGCTCCGATGCGTGGGAAGCGTTAGCTGTTGCTCTCAGGTCGGCCTTGCCATTTCCTGGGCTGGTGCTGGGGTCCCTGGGTTTGGGGTGCTGTCCCTTTCCTCTGCAGACTGGATGGGAAGAGTGGCAGGGCCCCAGGCCATGGATGGAGGTGTCTTCCTGCTGAGGCCCAGCAGTGGCCATCACAGAGCCCCTGGTGGCCTCACGGGGAGGTTCTGCCCAGGCCTGGTTCCCAGCGTGGCTGCGACTGTACATCTGGGGTCAGCCCAGCCCCGGGTTCTGGTTCCTGGACTGATTGCCATGGGCACTTAGGACACCTCGGCCCTTAGCTCCCTTTGGAGTGTGTGAGCCCCCCAGGGGAGACCCCGTCGCTCCTACTTGGAGTCTTAGACCTTTCTCGGAGCTTGGGAATAGGCTCTGCTCTGCCAAGAGATGAGACCCAGGTTGGCCTTTGAGTCAATGTTTTTGTTGAAAAAGTCCCTTGGTACCTGGGTCTCGTGCTGGGTGCTGGGTGCTAGGTATTTTCTAGAGAGAGTGGGGTACGTTCCACATGCAGTTCTTTTTCTTTCTGTGGTACCGGGGACCAATCCAGGCTTCAGGCATGCTAGGCCAGCGCTAACCACTGAGCACCCCAGCCCCTGCACACGTCTCAACCACCTCGTGTCTGTTTTATGCCCAGTTCCCAACAGAGTCCTGACCCCATATGGGGTCTTCAGGTCGGACCCTGTGCTACAGCGACGTCTCATTAGGGTCCCCCTAGTACCAGCAAGGAAACGCTCAGAGATGTAGGGCCCCCCCCAGGGCTCACAGAAAGAGGTGGTGGGGTCCCTGGAATTCAGACCCAGCTCTGCTTTGCTTCCGTCAGTGCCCTGCAGAGCCTTTCCCTCCCACCAGAACCTTCCAAGAGACGGACAGGATGCCACCCGTGCCTTAGTGGTGTCCTTGTGCTCGGACACGGAACACCTGGGCTTCGGTCCCCGGAACCTGGGAGCCTTGACCTGAGCGGTGTCCTTGTTCTCTAGTTGGAAAGCCCCACGGTGTCTTGGAAGGGTCCCTGGCTGTCCCACGCCGGGTGTTCCACTCGACTTCTGCATTGCTTGTTTCTATGGACGAGGGCTGTAGGTTGCGCCCTAGGGACCGGAGCCTTGGTTTTGGGGCCAGCAGCTGTGTGCAGAGTGGGGCCAGGCGGCCGGAGGGACAGGCCACGCTGAAAGTGGGGCTCCGGGTCTTCATGGTCTCACCCTCCTGGTCGTTTTTACGTAAGGTTGTTCCATCAGAGGGGAGTGGGGCAGGACGCTGGCAGACACGGGGCTCAGGGCTGGTGCGGCCTGGAGCCTGCCCAGCGAGCGCGAGGCCCCGGGTCCGTCCCAGGGAAGGAAAGCACAGTCCCAGCGGACAGCTGACGACAAAGCGAGTGCTCAGGTGCATTCAGCCTGACGGTGGGGCTGTTCCTAGGACAGTCTCCATGGGACCCGGCTCCTGGCCCTGGGGCTGCTGCTTTCTTCTTTCCAGGGGTCTGTGCAGGGGTCCGCCATCCCCTGCTCCCTAAGCAGGACACTCGGGAGTGAGCAGGAGGCCTGGGGCTGGCTCCCACCTTCGACAGGTGAACCTTCCCTGTCATCTTGGTGGACACATGCCTGGCCTGGACCCTGACCAGCTTCCTCGTCTGCCAGGGGACTGGAAGCCGTGGCAGGGACCACGGGCATTCTTGCCATCAGACAGGCAGGTGGCAGCCCTGGTCGCCTGTGGCCAGCCTGCCTCCTGTCTTCCTTCCAGCCGGGGCCGTGGCCGGCGGACAGATGGGCGTGAGCTTGGCCCGCGTTCCTTCCCGCTGCCCTGGGGTTAGACACTTCCAGTGTGCTCTGTCGCGTGGGCTGACGCCCAAACCTGGCTTCTATTTAGAATCTGTCAGCTCTTTAACGGCTTTTATAATCTGGGTCGTTGTAAGATTTGTTTCTTGGCCCCTCTGAGCCTATTTTGGTAAACTGGGTCATCCCTGGTCCAGATTTAGAAAGGTCAGGCTAAGGGTCGGCATCTCCCAGCCTCAAGCACTATTCTGGAACCGTCCCGGAGGGAGCTCCAGCACCCCCAGGCTGCTGCTTTTTCTTTCTCGGCAGTGCTGGGGATCGAACCCAGGGCCTCACGCGTGCTGGGTGGGTGCCCCAGCCCTGGTGCACCCCCTGCTCAGGTTGCCGTTTGCAGAGTGCAGTCCTGCGTACCGTGTGGTGTCGTCTCGCGTTCCTCCACCCTCTGCAGCCTCACAAGGGGCATGTTCTTTCAAGGGAAGCTTTTGCCATCCAAGTACCTCTGTGTACATAGACAGAAATTCTGAGGACATTACTGAGTGCAGTGGTGCACATCTGTAATCCCAGCGACCCAGGAGGCTGAGGCAGGAGGATTGCAAGTTTGAGGTCAGCCTCAGCAATTTAGGGAGATTCTCTCTCAAGAAATAAAAAATGACTGGGAATGTAGCTCAATGGTTAAGCACCCCAGGCTCAACTCTGTGTAAAAAAAGAAAAAAAATCCTGAACATGTCATTTATTTATTTATTTATGCTAAAATACTGTTTTGACTTTTGTGAGTTGAGCCACTAATACCTCAAGATAGTGCTTAGAAATCTAAAATGTGAATTATCCTAAAGATAAACTTCTTAAACCCCTAAGTCTAGGTTTACTCGTAGATCAGGTTATCAGAAAAGATAGTGTAGTTTTCAGGTAGGGGCTGCAGTCGAACACTAGGTTTGACAGTTTAGACAGAAATACAGTTTTTTTGTTGTTCTTTTGTTTTGGGGACTGAGGATTGAACCTGGAGGGACTTTACCACTGAGCCTCACCCCAACCCTTTTTATTTTTTATTTTGAGACAGGATCTCCGTAACTTGCTAAGTTCCTGAGGCTGCCCTTGAATTTGAGATGTTCTTGCCTCAGCCTCTCCAAGTCAGTAGGATCGCAGGCATGAAAAATACAAGTTTCAAAGCAAAAAAGTATTTTCCTTTGAAGAAAATTTGTTGCTGGGTCACTGTTGAATACACTGTTAAATTGATGGTTTCAAATATTGGAAATATTCAGGTTATGTATGAGTTGCTTACATCATTTGAAGCACGCTTTTTTTTTTTTTGGTACTGGGGATTGAACTGGGGGGCACTCCACCACTGAGCCACATCCCCAACCCTATTTTGTATTTTATTTAGAGACAGGGTTCTCACTGAGTTGCTTCGGGTCTCGCTAAGTTGCTGAGGCTGGCTTTGAACTCCTGATCCTCCTGCCTCAGCCTCCCAAGTGCTGGGATTACAGGCGTGCGCCACCATGCCCCCGCGAAGCACGCTTTTTTTTTTTTCAATATTTTCCAGTTTCCAAAATGACTAAAACTAAAAACCACAACATAGTTGTATTTCATCTAAGTTTTTTCTTTCATTATCTGTGATTTTGTTTTCAATCATCCTGAGTCTCGTGGTCATGTGACCTGCATGTTTGACATGGTGCATCTCCTCCACATGAATCCTCTGGAGTTGGCCCCTGTTTCAGGCCCCATCTTTGCCCTAAATAGGCCCCTTTCCTTCACAAAGGAGACGTTCTCGTTTTAGCTTATTATTTAAGTGATTATTGAGCATGATCCAGTCGTTTGTTTATGCATGATAAATACTCTTGTCTAGATCAAGGACAAGCTCTGTCCCTACCGATGCTCAGGCAGTAGCTGTGAGAGACAACCTGAGTTTCTTAGGAGTGGCAGCATCCAGAGGTGTCTTTGGGTGGAAGAAAGGAGCATGAGCAGAAGGGAATGGCCTGGGATCTTAGTGCGCGGGGCCGCTGGAGTCTGGGTCCCTGGGCGTCCCCTGCTCACAGTGACTCCTCAGTGACTCCTCAGTGACTCCTCTGCAGCGCTCCCTACACCAGGGCACAGGGCAGCCTTGGTTTGTTTGGCCCCCCAAAGGCTGTTGGCAGGGATGGTGTCTCGTTGCCCCGGCGGGTGGTGGACTCGGCTCTGGCCGTCTTCCCGCCTCGGCCGTCTGGGTAGCAGGGGTGCATGTGCCTACCGCAGTGCCTGGCTGGGTGCTGGCTCATTCTGGGGGAGAGGAGGAGGGCTCTGGGCTTTGGAGGGCTGGATCCTGAGGTTCTTTCTGGCTCTGGTCCCACGGGGCCTCCTCCTGTTTCTGTCCCCAGAGAGGAGCTCTGGTCTGTGTCTCTGCCCTGTCTCTCTGCCCTGTGTCTCTTCCCTGTCTCTCTGTCCTGTCTCTCTGCCCTATCTCTCTGCCCTGTCTCTCTGCCCTGTCTCTCTGCCCTGTCTCTCTGTTCTGTCAATCTGCCCTGTGTCTCTGCCCTGTCTCTCTGCCCCGTCTCTCTGTTCTGTCTCTCTGCCCTGTCTCTCTGTTCTGTCTCTCTGCCCTGTGTCTCTGCCCTGTCTCTCTGTCCTGTCTCTCTGCCCTGTCTCTGCCCTGTCTCTCTGCCCTGTCTCTGCCCTGTCTCTCTGCCCTGTCTCTCTGCCCTGTGACTCTGAGCAGTGGCTCGCCCAGTCTTGCCCCCTACCCCCACCTCACACTCTTGTGTCCGTGTGTCCCCCAGTGCCCACATGTCCTGCCAGACGAGGGACATCGTCAGTGGCGTCCTCTTCGGCACGGGCCTCTGGGTGGCCCTCATCGTCACCATGCGCTACTCGCTGAAGGTACTGCTGTCCTACCACGGCTGGATGTTCGCGGAGCACGGCAAGATGAGCCGGGCCACCAAGATCTGGATGGTAAGGGTGCGTCGCGTGGGAGCTGCCGTGGGAGCTGCCGTGGGCTCCGGGCCTCGGGGAGGACTCACAGCCTTCCCTGGCTCGTGCTGTGCCCCTGGCCTGGCCCCTGACTGCCACATCCCTGTTGCCCAGAGGGCAGTCTCACTGTTGTCCGTGGGGACTGCTCGGGTCTGGTCCAGGCCGCTGCCCGGTCTGCACAGCTTTCTGACCGCCATGCCATTGGGCACACGGTAGCTTCCTTAGCTGACCCATCTGGCCGGACTCCCCTGGCTTCCAGCAGGTCCCCCCGCTCGCCATGGCCCAAGCCTGACAGTCTGAGGTGAGGCTGAGCCACTGCCTGGCATTGTCCAGACTAAACTCTCGCTCCGTCCACGCTGGGACTCATCTTTGGGCTTCAGCGACCTCCCTCCTTGGGGCTTGGCCCTGTCAGCCACCGCAGGCCCCCGAGTGTCCCCAAATGCTCCTGTCCTGTGGTCACTAGGCTCTTCAAGGCAGACCCAGGTCTGTGGAGCTGGGCGCTTTGTAAGGAACGGAACTGTACTGACCACGTTGTGCGAAGCCTCCTCACCCACCTTCCTGAACCTGGTGGAGGCGAGAGTCTCCTCAGGCCCGTCATGCCGGAGCGTTTGCCTGGTCTTGTTGGTGCCCTTAGAATCACGTGGGCTCCGACTCACTCTTCCACCCGTGGCCAGCTCCGTCTGCTCTGTTCCATCACCGCATGGTGGCCCCAGCTGCCCGGGCCTCCAGGGGGTCACCTTGGTGCCCGCCCCACACCACCAGGCTCCCCTTTCCCCAGGTCGATGTCGGCTGCTCTCGGACTGCACATCTCTGATTCTAGAGCAGCAGAATCAAGCACCTGGAAGGAGGAGACGGTCTCCCACAGAGTGGCCCGATGATGTCTTGTAGAGTGGCTGATTGATGTCCCCTAGGGTGGTGCTCGTGGCTGATTGACGTCACCCAGGGTGGCACTTTGGGCTTATGGAGTCCAAAGCTCCCCAGCACTGGGGTCACCACCGCCCATGCCCTGGGGACACCTTGCTTCCTGTGGGCAGAAGCAACCTGTCCCTCCAGTGGGCCAGGTCATTCACCAGGGCCCACAGGGGGCACGTTTTCCTCCAGTTTTGCGTGACGAGGGGACTGCATTGCTGCCCCTGGGTTGGCACCAGGGGACCTCACTCCCGTCAGAGCCTGAGCCAGCCCCACACCAAGGACCAGGCGTCCGGAAGCTCCCGTGGGGCTGGCACCTGCCAACCAGGCATCTCAGCGCCTCTCGGTCAGCCTCGGCGTGTCCAGCTGGTTTCTTGGGGTTTCTGTGTGTGTTTGCCCTGGCCTGTGAGGACAGGGCAGAGAAAGGCCTGGTGACTCATTGGCCAGTTGTGCATCGGGGGCGGGCCCGGGTCCCTGGGAGCCTCATCGTTGAAATGTGACCCTTCTCTCCAGAGCATGGTCAAGATCTTCTCCGGCCGAAAGCCCATGCTGTACAGCTTCCAGACGTCCCTGCCCCGTCTGCCCGTCCCGGCGGTGGAAGACACGGTCAGCAGGGTAGGTGTCGCTGGGGTGCCGTTCGGGCCGCCTCTGCTTCTGAGTCAGGTGCACCGGCTGCTGCCCGTCTCGCAGCCCTGGACGCTGCAGGCTCCCTGCCGTCTCTTCTGCTGGGCGCTTGTGGCTCGCCGTGTTTTAGGAGAGGTTTCGTGTTTCGTAGAGACTCGGGACTGTTTTCTCAGCAGCTTTACTGAGATGTGTCACTGGTGTGTGCAGTTTGGCGGTTTGGAGTGCACACTGCTGTTTTGAATGTGGCACGCGTGTGTGAAGTGTGCACGTGTGTGTGTGTGTGTGTGTGTGTGTGTGTGTGTGACGGGAGGCGCACGGTGTCCTCATTCTCCTGCGAGGTCCGGTGGCGTTGGGTAGGGTCACGCTGTGTCCATGCTCTGCTCTCTGTGGTCTCAGAAGTGCAGCGACTGCTAAGCAGTGCCCCGCCCGCCCCGCCCGAGACCTCTGTCCTACGTTCTCTCTGGATTTGCCCATTAGGGACGCTGCACGTAAAAGCGGCCTCACAATGCGTGGCGTCTCAGGTCGGCCCATCTCGCTGAGCATCGTGATGTTTTTCTTCTTGTGTTGCTGGAGATAGAACCCAGGGCCTTGGGCCTGCTCGGCGAGCGCTCTGCCCCGAGCCACCCCCAGCCCAAGCACAGTGACTTCAGGGTCCATGCATGTGTGGCCTAGATGTGTGTCTTTCCTTCTTTATGGCTGAATAGTGTTCCTTCGTGTGTGGACCGCAGCTCGCCCTTGGTTGATGGATGTTTGAGTGGCCACTGTTCAGCCATGGTAAATCACGCCGCTGTGGGTGCCTATGGCAAGCTTCTGCCTTCCTGTTGCCACTTGCCTGGGGTTATGTCCAGGAGTGGAATTGTGTCCCCTGCTGATGGAGGGAAGCTCTGTGCTCAGCGGACCACCAGACACAGACACCGCACCAGCTCAGACTCCCCCCGGCTTGTGGGAGGGCTCGGGTCTTTCCTGGTCTTAAGCTGAAAGCTCCCGGGCGTCAGGGTTTGGACGCTGGCTCAGTGACTTAGTCCCTGTCCTTGGCAGGTTCCTTCCCATCTCTGCTCTCCTGAGTGCTCCCCTGTGGAGGGGCTGAGGCCACCCACCCCACCCAGCTCACCCCAGCAGGGTGGCGCCAGGTGCCACCAGGCCGGCGGTCCCCCAGCCCCCGCCTGCCCCGTGTGCTGGGGTTCTGTTCTGCGTGTGCCCGGCACGATCTCTGTCTGCGGCAGCACCTTCTGCTTGGAATGTGCCTCCAGGGACAGGCCGGCCCTTCAACACCTGGCACCCGGGCCCCACAGCTGCTCTGCACAGACAGGTTGTGGGGAAACCGGGGAGTCAGGTTTCATTTTCCGTAGCTTCTCCCGTAGGCGCCCGCGGAGCTCCCAGTGCCTTCAGGGACAGCCCGCCTGCTCCCGTCCGGCGCCTGCTCTGTTGAGGCAGAGCGTGGCAGGTGTCTGCACTGAGTCCCTGTCCCTGGAGGGCCGTCGGGGCGGAGACTGGGCCTGGCCCAGGCCGCCGGGCACCGTCCCAGGCCATCACAGTGTAGGTGAAGACAGACGTCTGATTGCAGGCTGAGTAATGGACGAGGGACACTCCTGAGATCTCTGTGTGCCAAGCAGTGACCGTGACTGTAGAATCCACTCTGGGAACCGGCAGTGGGACGGGATGGGGGGCAGTTTCCAAGCCAATGAAGGATGAAGAAGATTTAGGTGTTTGATTATCATTTGCCCACGGCATCCTTTACCCTCGGAGCGAGTCAGCGTGTCTGGCTGGTGAAGACCGGCTTGCGGAAGGTCTTTTGAATACAGTGTCACTTCCGTAAGGCACAGATGAGGAAGCCCTAGGCTCAGACGACCGGGCTTAACTGGCCGATGTCTTTTCCGCTAACCCCAGTATCTGGAGTCGGTGAGGCCTCTCATGAAGGACGCGGACTTCCAGCGCATGACGGCACTTGCCCAAGATTTTGCTGTCAACCTTGGACCAAAATTACAGTGGTACTTGAAGTTAAAATCCTGGTGGGCCACGAATTATGTGAGTATTTATATATATAATGTTTCTTTTGCGGGGGGAGGTCAGGGATTAAACCCAGGGTTGCTTAACCACTGAGCCACATCCCCAGCCCTTTTTATAGTTTATCCAGAGACAAGGTCTCACTGAGTTGCTTAGGGCCTCGCTAAACTGCTGAGGCTGGCTTTGAACTCGGGTCCTCCTGCCCCAGCCTCCTGGGTTGCTGGGATTGTGGGAGTGTGCCTCCACACCCGGCAGCACAGCATGAACTTGAAGAAAATTTTCCATATGAAAATACTGATTTAGGGGACCAGGATAACAGGGTTGAAATCATACTGTGGACTGGCGGGCTCACCCAGGGGACCCACGTGCCTGAGAGCAGGTGGTCCTCGAGGAGGGACATTAGCATCCTGCACTGGTCGGTGGTGGCCCTGAGCCGTTCCTCCTGCAGCTGTCAGGGACGCGCTGCCTCCCACCTGCCCCTCCCCCGATGTGGTTCCTCCTGACACCTGGAGCATCTCCTCACAGCCCTCTGTCAGGGCTGGGATGCGGTGGTCGACAGCACAGGGTTGGGGTCCCCTCCCGGTCTTGTCAGCATCTGCTCCCGTGAGGCGCCTGAGCAGTCTGCACCAGGACCTGCTGAGTGGGCGGGGACACCAGAGGAGGCTTTTGGGGGTGATGCAAGGGGGAGCCCAGGCCTTGAGGGCCGGCTCACGCCAGGAGGAGGTGTCAAAAGTGACCCCGATGAAAGCAGGGGATGGTGCTAGCCAAGGGTGTCCTGGCTGGGTGGGCGGCGCCCGGGGCCTCTGGCCTCTGGTCACCCTCTGTGATCCGACTCCACGCCCACCCCGCGCCTCGCGGTGCACTCCAGCACGGGTGGACATGGTGGGCCCTGCTCGAGGCCATGAATGGACAGCCTCTGTGGTGGTGGGAGGAGCTCCTTGGTGACACTGGGATGTTAATACTGGAGAGCATGACAGTCACACAGGTCCCTGGTCCAGGGCCATGGCTTTAACCAGTACCCGGTTAGTGGTTCTGCTCAGACCCGGGGATGGAACCAGGCTGAGCGCCAGCCGCAGCCCTTTTGATGCCGAGACGGTCTCGCCAAGCTGCCCGGCTGGCCTTGTGCGTGGGCTCCTCCTGCCTCAGCCTCCCGAGCTGCTGGGGTTACAGGCGTGCACCTCTGCGCTTGGAGAGACGAGGGCTCTTTCAGGGGGACCCAGGAGGAGGAGGAGCAGTGTGCGGGGCGGTGTGGGACCTTCATTTCCTTGGTGCTGCGATGGCGCACAGGGCCTCCGGGGCCTCCGCGTGGACAGGTCAGCGGACAGCTGCCACCTATTTTTCCACCTTCTGAGAAATGGAGGCCCCCACCTCCTGGCTGGGTCTCACCGTGAGCTGCTGTGGTTCCCGCTGTCTTGCCGTCCCTCCCTCTAGGGCCGCTGTGCTCTGGAGTGGCCCTGGGAGGCGTGGGCTCCCTGGACACGTGGCTCCTGCTCAGCCTCTGGCTTGTCTCCTTCACACCTGGCAGGTGAGCGACTGGTGGGAGGAGTACATCTACCTGCGAGGCCGGGGGCCGCTGATGGTGAACAGCAACTACTACGCCATGGTGAGTCCCCTGGCCGGCTGCGTCCCTGGGGCAAGCCCGGGCTGCACACCTTCCTCCCCTGCCCAAGGCGTCCCCTCCCGGGGAGGGTGGTGGGGGGCCAGGCCTGCTTTCCACACCACGTGAGCACCTTTGGTGGTGTGTGGTTGCTCACGTGAGCTGAGCTACTGCACAGAAATTTGGATTGCAAAAACAGGCTCCCGCAAGCAGGACTCCCCCACCCCCACCGAGTACCTGGGCTGTACATCCCACCTCGGCCTTTGTCTTTGAGGTGTGGATGGCTGTCCCAGGCCTTGCTTTGGTTCCCAGCCGCTGGTCCGTGACTGGCTAGCCGGTACTTCCCTCCCTTCCTGCCTTCACTTCCTTTATTTTCCCCCTCTTTTCTTTATCTTTCTCTCATTTGCGTTTCCTTTTCGTTTGTTTCTTTTAAAACATTTCCTGTGGGAGGGCTGGGCTGCGGCTCCGTGGCCGAGCGCTTGCCTAGCCCGGGGAAGCCCTGAGTTCCATCCTCAGCACCGCATATAAATAAATAAAATGAAGGTCCATTGCAACTAAAAAATTTTTTTAAATGTTCTTTCTTTTCTTTTCCTGTCTGAAACCATCTCAGAGTGAGGAGAGATGTCAGTGTCCCAGCTAGTACCCTTTTCCACATTCATCTCCTGCAAAGGGAGCTTTCCTGAATCACCAGGACCCGCTCCGTGTCTAGATCCTTCCGGAACGCTCAGCCTGTGGTCCTCAAGCCTTTTTTCCATTAGTGGAAAACGAGCCGTCGAGAGGAGCACCTGACAGTTAGCTGTGGGCTCAGCTCTGTACGAAAGGCTGCTTTAGCTCTGGTTCCTCCTCATCAAGAAAACTTCCCAGTTGTCTAATTGTCCTTTGGTTAAGGACAATGTCCTTCCATGAGGACATTAGGACCAAAGTCATGTCATCTTCTCACAGCCCAGGAGTGCCCGGGGACTGGTACTCTTCCACACTTTTAACAAAGTAAAAGCAGCCAGGCATGGACCATGAGGTCACAACTCGCACAGCAGGGGCGATTGGGCGCCTTAAGGCCATAGGTGGAGCTGGCCAGCGTCCATTTCCTTGACGTGCTCTCTGCTGTCATGTCCCCTCTTCCTCTTCTAGGAGATGCTGTACGTCACCCCAAGTCACATCCAGGCAGCAAGAGCGGGCAACACCATCCATGCCATCCTGCTTTACCGCCGCAAGCTGGACCGGGAGGAAATCAGGCCGGTATGCAAGCAGACCGCCTTTAAAGACCCCCTTAGCCGGGCGCGGGAGCACATGGCTGTGATCCCAGCAGCTCGGGAGGCCAAGGCAGGAGGATCACAAGTTCAAGGCCAGACTCAGCAACTTAGTGAGGCCCTGTCTCAAAATAAAATACAAAAAATGATCTGGGGGGCCTGGGGCCAAAGCTCAGTGGCAGAGCGCTTGCCCAGCACATGTGAGGCACTGGGTTCGATCCTCAGCACCACATAACAAATAAATAGTGGCCCTCTGTCCACCTACAACTACAAACATTTTTTTAAAAAATGATCTTGGATGTGGCTCAGTGGTAAAGCACCTCTGGGTTCAATCCCAGTACCAACCAATAAAAGTAAAAGAAAGAAGTCTCCCAAGAGCAGCCTGCTGAGGAGTCCCGGCACGTTGTGCATGTTTGAAGGACACGGTTTAGCAAGCTCCACACGCCCCCGAAGCCATCCCCACAGTTGGGAGAGCGAGTCCACTCACCACCGAGGTCCCTCCTCCTTCTGACCTCCCCTCCCAGGCCTCCTGACCTGTGTCTGTCATTCCAACCGGTGTGTGCGCCCAGGGCTTGTGGAAGTGGAGCGGTGAGGTCGCGCACTCTCTCTAGCCGTTTTCTCACCCGGCTAGCGTGAGCGTGCCGAGGCCCCGTTCCCTGGCGTCCTGAGGGGATGGCCTTCCATGCTCAGTTCTGTTTTGCCCAGCTTGCTTTTGAAGGGGATTAATACTGCCTTGAGCTACTCGAGGGAGACGCTGCGGTGATTGTCCCTAGGTGTCCCTTTGGCTTCAGTGTGTGAGAGGTTTGGATGTGTTTTTCTGGAAGTAGCTATGGGAAGTTGTGCCCTGGCCTGTGCAGCCAGCCCCCGGGAGCCACCCTGGGGACAGATGGAAAGCCCCGGGCGAACCCAGCAGCGGGCACAGAACAAGTGCCACGTTCACACGGGTGGCCCAACCTTGCTCCTTTCCAGCCTGCCTGTGGATCTTTGCTTGTGTGTGAAACACGCTTTCCTTGCAGATCCGTCTCCTGGGCTCCACCATCCCCCTCTGCTCTGCCCAGTGGGAGCGCCTGTTCAATACTTCCCGGATCCCCGGGGAGGAGACAGGTGAGTGGGGCTCCCCCAGCTCCTTTTGGGAACCACAAGCTTCCCCGCAGGCTGGGACCAAGCCAGGGAGTGTGCTAGGACCAGCTGATGGGCAGGCCCCCTGCGGGACTTCCCCGTCCCCGCGAGGCCTGGGCGGTGGGCCATTCCTGGGTTCTGCTCCCTCGGGCCCAGGGCTGTCTCGGCAAGCCCCATTCCTCAGTCTCCTCCAGACTCCTCAGGCACCCTGCCACGGGGGCTCCTTGTGCAGTGCGGAGTGGGCTCCTCCTCCAGGAGCTGCAGTGTGGGCTGGTCGGCACTTACCAGCTGCTGGGTGGCCATACGATCTGCTGCCCGAGTCAGGACGCCTTGAGAGTAACAGGGAGGGACAGGGGCACCGCCGGGCTGCAGGGCTCTCGCTGTGGTCTGAGACTCCACTTCCCCAGGCGGAGCAGGCAGGAGGTCCATTGGGCCTGCAGAGCAGGACTTGTGGGTCCTGGCCGGCCGTGTCCTGCACGAGCCTCTGAGGCTGCCTTGCCCCCAGAGCTGGCCTGCTCTGGGGTGCTGGGCCTAGTGGGCCTAGTGCTCCCACTTAGGGAGCACTCCCCTGGTGGCACTCCCCGCGTGGCACTCCCCGGGTGGCTGGCAGTCTCAGGGGCTGTGGGCAGGTTTTGTGTGAAGCGTGGAGCTCGTGGAGTTTGGTGTCAGCAGGGCTCTGGGCCCAGCCGTCTCTGAGCCACGGCACCGCTGCTCGAACTTGCCTGAAGGCGTTTTCGCTGTGGCTTGGGTTTTTCCTTCAGTACGTTTTTCTATGTACAGCGGCATTTTCAGCAAAATTTAGAAAGAAGATAAAGCCCTGATCTCACCACGACAGACTCATTGTTGACACTTTTTGGGTTTTTTGGTGCTGGGGAGCCAGCCCAGGGCCCCCTGCACGCCAGGTGGGTGCCCTGTCCCTGAGCCACATTCCAGCCCTTCATCGTGGACATTTTGGTGTCCTGTGTCCTATGGGGCCAGAACAACTCCAGCACCTCAGCAGATTTTCGCTTTTCTCTTTTCCATCCGGTGGGCCTTCCTGTGTGTGGCTTGACCAGTCTGCGGGCAGAGTCCCCAGGAGTGGACCTTCGGGGTGGGACATGGGCATTTTCAGTTTCACTGGTGTTGACAGATCGCCCTTGGCGTGATTTCGCCGACACACCCGGCAGGCTCCGATCCTTTAGTCCTTGTCTTTTGCCAACACCAGGCTCACCAGGTGAGCAGCTGGGCTAGTGCCAGCTGCTGGTCATTTGGGTTTCTACCAGTCATCTGTGTGTGTGTGTGCGCGTGCACGCACATGGTGCTAGGGATTGAGCCCAGGGGCACTTCACCACCAAGCTACATCTCAGACCTCCACACCTTTTATTTATTTTGAGCAGGGTCTTGCTGAGAGGCTGGCCATGATCTTCTCCCTCAGCTACCAGGTCTCTGGGGTTGCAGGCGTGCACCCCCGTACTCAACCCATTGGTCATTTTTGTCCCTGTGTCTTGTGCACTTGAAAAAAATGGATGGCATGCCTGTCTGTGCTGAGTGGGAGGTCTTTGCCCATCACGCAGCACTCAGGGCAGCCGCCGCACTGTCCCGTCCCTGGTTCACCTCCTACCTCTTCCTAGAGCCCCGGGTCTCAGTCTTTAACAGTGACGTACGTCAGTATTGAAACTTGGCGTGACATCACGATTTCCAGTCTCTGCTCTGGACCTTTGTGTCTGTCTAGGGAACCCTTCCTTCCTCCTTTAAAAGCACTTCTTTTGCTCTGTTTATTTGTGGATCTTTAGGTTGCCTGGGATCGATTCTCCCATTTAGTGTGAGGTGTGGCTCTGCCTTGGCCTTCCCGCGTGGCCGGCCGGGCCAGCCCCCCCTGGGGCAGGACGATACCCCACTGGGCTGCTTCAGGCCTGCGGGGCTGGCGCCAGGCTCCTTGCTAGCCTGGGCTTTTCCCTCTGCCTTCCTTCCCTGGTTGTGGGTCCAGGGCTGCCCTGTTTGAATTTGGCAACAAGTCTCCCCGTGCGGTGGGGTCAGCCTGTCGGCCCCATACAGTCGTCCTGTTGGAATTCCCTGGAAGGTGGTGGGGAGTCGCGGGGAGTGGCCCCTTGCCACCTCTGCCCCACCACGGTCCTGGCTTCCTTCTCTGTGCGTCTGGGTCTTTTTAGAAAATGGCTTCAGTAAGCTCCTGTGCCTCTCCCTGGGGTCTTGCACATCGTGGGCTGGGCTCGCTCCTCGGCCCGTGCTCTGGGGTTCCTTCCAAGTGTTCTCCAGAGGGTTGCTGACCGACTGCTGGGTTCCGGGGCTGCCATGACAGACCCCGCAGATGTGGCAGCTTAAATGGCACAGACTCACCTTCCCGGGGCTGGAGTCCGGGTCCGGGTGCCAGGCTGGCTCCTCCCGACCTCGCCAAGGCTGCCAGCCGGCGCTTCTCCCTGCGTCTTCACACGGTCCTCAGCGTGGCTGTGTCCCCATCTCCTCTTCTTACAAGGATGCCCTTCCGATTGCTCAGGGCCACTGTCGTGGCCTCATTTCATCTTAATCACCCCTTTAAAGAAGCCGTTTCCCCACTGCCCGGCTCTGAGACCCTGGAGCGAGGACAGGCGGAGGGCGAGAGCCTCGGCTTTCCCAGACAGCACTCGCCCCCCAGAAGCCTTGCTCCCGTGCACGGCTGGCCTGAGGGTTCTCGGGTTTCTTGGTGGCTGCCTGTAGTTGCAGAGGCAGCTCTTTCGTCCCCTCCCCTGACCTTTGACTTCTTTTGGTTCCTTACTGCCCCTGCGGGGCCTGGGTGGAGCCCTGGCCAGGGGCCGCCGTGCCGCCGTCCTGGTCTTCTCTCTTCCCAGGGGTTGGCTCCATGTGGCTGGTAGAAACCCTTCAGCCAGTTCAGGGGGCTTCCCTGTCCCCAGTGTGCCAAAAATGCCTCTGAGACGAGATGGTGTGGGAGGGGTGTGTTGGGGCTCCGTGGACGGCTGCGCCAGTGTCCTTTCCTGGGTGGTGCCTCTCGAGTCACTCGCGGAGTCGGGGTGGTGCCCCTGCCGCCCTGGCCTGAGACTTGTCCTCTCCACCGCGCCGCCCAGACACCCTGCAGCACATCAAGGACAGCAAGCACATCGTGGTCTACCACCGCGGGCGCTACTTCAAGGTCTGGCTCTACCACAGCGGGAGGCTGCTGAAGCCCCGGGAGCTGGAGCAGCAGATGCAGAGGATCCTGGACGACCCGTCCGAGCCGCAGCCCGGGGAGGCCAAGCTGGCCGCGCTCACTGCGGCAGACAGGTGCGTGGCCCTGCACCGGGCATGTCCGGCATGGGACGAGCTGCCAGTGCTCTTCTTCACCAGGGTCTGCACCCGTTACTGCTGCTGTGGCACCTGAGTGGGACCGAGCCGTCGTGGCCCTGCACTGCTCCAGGTGGCAGGTCCCACTCCCAGCGGGTGGCCAGGGTACAGCTGGGCTCAGGGGGTCTTCTGCTTCCAGAACCTACTTTGGATGCTTCCCAGGGAGGGCGGTGGGGTCAGGCAGCCATGGGGGTGTGTGCTCCCTACTGCACCCCAGGCTTGGGGTCCACCTGCCTGGCCAACTCGCCCACAGGGCCAGTCCACATCTGGCCGTCTGTTCTGTGGGCGTCCACTGAATGAGCATGGCAGTCCAGGCTGCCCTGTGATGGAGCAGATGCAAGGACGCAGTGAATTCCTTGCAGCACCCAGGGCCACACAGTGGGGGGGTGACAGACCTGTCATGACGAGGTGTCCCTCAGGAAGGTTCTGAGCACCCGTGACGGGTCACTGTCACATCACGCGTTCCGTGTGAGGTGGTTACCCAGGCGTGGCTGCCCTGACCATGTTTGACTGTCACTGCAGGGTGCCCTGGGCCAAGTGCCGCCAGGCCTACTTTGCACGAGGGAAGAACAAGCAGTCTCTGGACGCCGTGGAGAAGGCGGCCTTCTTCGTGACGCTGGACGAAACCGAGCAGGGGTACAGGCGGGAGGCCCCGGAGGCGTCCATGGACAGCTACGCCAAGTCCCTTCTGCACGGCCAGTGCTTTGACAGGTCGGTCCTTCCCTGCCAAACACCACGGCCCCCCGTGCCTGGGAAGCAGCGTCCTGCGGCCACGCACCCCATGCTGGGTCCACCCCAGCAGCAGCACAGACTGTCTGCCCCCTGCACCTCGGAGCCAGGCGATTCCAGTCCCTCTGCCGGGGCCACTGCCTGACTGGGGATGCTAGTGAGGTGTAGTGGCCACCCCTTACCTGGCCTGGGGCAGAAGGTGGTGGACGGCATGGGTGTAGGGCTGACTTGGGTGGACCTGGGAGGCAGCTTTGTGACCTACGGGTCACAGGACCTATGCAAGGCTGCTGCCCTCCGGGGCCTCCATGCCTTTGCTGTGAGATGAGGGCCCTCCAGGGTGGCTGAGGAGGACATGCCGGTGGGGACAGCCTGGCATCTCCCAGGTGGCCTGCTCTGGTCTCCAGAACACCCCTGCTCGGGTGTCCTCAGCCTGGCGCAGGGTGACTTGGTCCTCCTGGGGCTCTATCCTTGCTCCCCTGGACAGATGTGGGAGCTGCCAGAGGGGTGGGGGCAGAGCTGCTGGCCGTCCAGAGGAAGCAGCTGTGAGTTCTGGGTCACTGCTGTCATCTGGACGTCAAGTCCACAATCACGATCGTCCCACAGGTGGTTTGACAAGTCCATCACGTTTATCGTCTTCAAGAACGGAAAGATGGGCATCAACGCCGAGCACTCCTGGGCCGACGCCCCCATCGTGGGCCATCTGTGGGAGGTGAGCCCTGGCAGCCTCCCTGCGGTCACTGGGAGAGCCACCCCTGGCCCAGGGCGAGACCATTCCTCTGCTCCTGTAGCGGAGCTGAGTCAGGTGCAGCACCTCGCCCTGGGGGTAAGGCGGCAGCCTCGGCCAGAACTGCTAGGCTGGTTCTGAAATGGTAGCCTCTGAGGTTTTCCTGGATTTTCTAGTTTTGGGCAAAACAGAAGCAAGTGTCTTAAAATTCTGGGTCATGAAAAGGCAGTTTGGGCCAGCACAGTGGCAGCCCGTCATCTCAGTGACTCCGGAGGCCGAGGCAGGAGGATCTCACGTACAAAGCCAGCCTCAGCAACTAAGGGAGACCCTATCTCCAAATGAAAAAATGAATAAAAGAGCTGGGGATGTGGCTCAGGAGTTAAGGGACCCTGGGTTCCCATCCCCCCAAAAAAGGCAGTTTGCCTTTTATTGAAAAATACCATTTTCATTCTCAAAATTACCAGGTCATTTTAAAACCCCCATCAGACCCTGTCATCCCCGCCCCCCAAGTACAGTATTTAAAAAGAGCGCGGCCGGGGTGCAGCTCTGCGGCAGGGTGCGCCCAGCGTGCTCGGGGCCTGGCTCCATCCCAGCACCAAATAGAAAAGGAAGCTTTCAAATGCGGTGCTTTGTGAAATTGGTTAGTCTCTGAACTCTTCCAACTGTTCCGTGTTTGGCGTGAAAGCCCAGGGAAGGCTTTGCTGCCTTGACTCCCCGCCAGGATCTTGTCCAAAGCAGCCGCTGGCCTCCAGGCCAGGCACAGGAGGGCCGCGCTCACCTGTTCCCATGAGACCTGGGCGATGTTCTAAGCGAAGGCCCTTTGAGATTCACGTGGAATAGAAAGGCTGTCCCTGCAATGTCTGCGTCCCCTGCTTCTGTCATAAGCAAGGTGGAATTCAGTGACCTTGCGGGCCCAGCCTGCGTGCGAGTCCCAGCTCCCGGACTGCAGGCGACTCCTGGGCTCCCCGCAGCGCGTGGCAGACTTCCCAAGGCAGCCCTGCGCCTCGGGGGGAGCACCCCCTACCCAGCGTGCTTGAGACCTGAGCGTTTCAGATGTAGCTTTTCAGAGTTTGGAGGATTTGCAAGACCTTTTTGGTGAGCCGCCCCTGACTTGAAAATCTGAAACCCGAGGCGCTCTGGAATCCGAAACTCCCGGCCGTTCTTAGAGCACGGTGGAGTTGGGTCCTCAGGGGGCTGCGCGGGACCTCGTCCTCCTGTCCTCATGTCCCTGGAGAAGGCTTCGGGCTCAGTTTCGTGTGTCTGTCAGTTTCTCTCTGTGGGGCCGGCTCCCCGGGGTGCAAGCTTCTCTCTGGGGCCTCTGCAGGGCTGTCCCCTCCGGCCGAGGGGAGGGTCTTCCTCAGGCCTCAGTCCACCCTCCCCGATGACCTCGCCCTCGGCTGGCCAGGACCACCTGTCCGGCTGTCCTTCGCCCATCAGCTGCCCTCTGGTTGGGCCTTGGCAGGACCCAGCAGCTGCCCCAGGGTGGTTTGCAGCACGGGAAGAGGACAGCTTCCAGGCTTTTCCACACCGTGTGGCCCGGGCCGTTGACAGAAAGCAGCAGGGCTCCTCACACCAGGCCTTGCAGAGGCCCACGGCCGCCAGCCTTCCGGCTGAAACAGCAGAGACGGGAGCACCCCGCACACCCCAAATCTCCGCCCAGCGTCCACGGTGCAGCCCACTGTGCCCTGCCCCGGGGCCTTCGGGGGGCAGGAGCCCCGGGGCCACTGTTGGGCGGAGAGAAGGTGGACCCAGGCCGTGTGGCTCCCACAGGGACGTTGATCAGGGACAGGAACCGGCAGGGCATCTGCAGGGCAGGGTGACCTTCTAGGGATTCTGATGCCGTCAGGACGAAGGGATCCAGCCTTAGGCCAGGGCGGCCATCAGAAGTGGTGTTAGCTGCCGCTGTCCGGCTGGCAGAATGGCCGGGGACCTGGGCTCTCAGCCTGAAGGCCGGTGCTGGCGCTGCACTCGGGCAGGGCTGGCGGGGGACGCGGTGGCCGTCGGAGGCGGTCCGTGCAGGGGCCTCGTTTGCTCCTGGTGCTTGTCTGCGCGGGAGACGCAGCCCAGCTGGGGCAGAGCGAGGCGCTCCGGGCTCCTCAGGCTGCAGAGCCCCAGCACGCACCCAGGTGGCCCCGTCCCTCCCTCTGCCGCCTCACCTGGTGCACCCCCGCCCTGGAACGTGAGCTCCCTGAGCACAGGACTCTTTTAAAAAGAAAAAACACCTAATTATTATTATCAGGTACCAGGGATTGAACCCCATGCTTAACCAGGGAGCCCATCCCCAGCCCTTTCTGAATATTTTATTTAGAGACAGGGTCTCACTGAGTTGCTGCCTTTGAACTCTTGATCCTCCTGCCTCAGCCTCCAAGCCACTGGGATTACAGGCGTGGCCACTGTGCCTGGCACTTTTTGTTATTTATTATATTTTTTTGATGGACACAGTATCTTCATCTTATTTATTTTTATGTGGTGCTGAATACGGAACCCAGGGCCTCACGCGTGCTAAGCAAGTGCTCCACCACTGAACCAACCCCAGCCCACTTTACGTTGTTTTTAAATTTAGATACAACACGTATACCATAAATCCCCCCCTTTTAAGTTTACAGATCAGTGTTTTCTGGGTTGTTCACCAGGTGGTTGAATTCTAGACATTATTATCATCCCTCGAAGTCTCCTCACCCCTCTCTCCCTGGCCCCCAGAAACCCTGGATTGCTCTCTCTCGGTGATGTTCCCATTCTGGACATTTGGTAGAGATGCGATCACACAGCATGGGCCTGCTATGTCCAGCTTTCCCTTAGGGTGATGTTGTCAAGGTCATCCAGGTCACAGCATATCTAGTTCTTTTCCTCTTTGTGGCTGCATAGTACTCCACAGTGTAGTGCAGTGAGGGCACGTGGCTTGTGTACAGGCGGGCTCTTGGGAGCAGTGCTGCTGGGAACACCCTTCATCTGGCTGCGCATGTGCTGGGTTGTGTGCATGCTTCGTTCCTCGAGGAAAGGTGGACATCCCTACCGTGCTGGCCGGGTGGGTGCCTAGTGCACCCTGAGGCGGTGCCGGCACAGGTCCACTTCCCGGGAGCTGACCAGAGACTCAGGACTGTGTCTGGTAGTGGCTCACAGAGGAGCTAGATGTGAAGGACCCCCGTTCCCCAGGCCCAGCTTCCTCATGTGCACACGTGGGTGTGGCGGTCACCACCGACAGGCTGGACGTAATTGGTCAAGGGGACAATGACACCAGAGGCTTCCCTGGAGCCCATGCTGACAAGGAGGCATGAGCGGCTCGGTGTTGTCTCTGCTGTGACCTGGGTGACCTTGAGCGAGCTGTGGCACTCCCTGGCCTCTAGCCTAGGGATAGGAAGCTCCTTGCTGGAGGCTCAAGCATGCACTGCGCGCTCAATAAATGCACAGCGAGTGTCCATCTCATTGCTGGCTCTGTGAAGGACAGGGTTTGCTCCCTTGGAGGCTGGGCAGCTCGTGGGACACTGCAGCCTGGGACCCCACACACGGTGGCCGAGGTGTGATGGGTCTCCCTGCTTCCTGGTGCAGCTCCCGAGAGCCTCGCTTCTTCGGGGTGACATTGGGGTGCTGTGAATCAGGGGAGCTGGCAGCCCTCAGGTGGCTTTGGGTGGGCTGCCACAGCAGAGGCCAGGGCAGGATCAGGGCACTGGGCGTCTGGCCCCAGCCCAGCCTCCTGGGAGGGGAGAGGGACTGGAGGCCAAGTTGGTCACCAGCCAAATCCCAGGACAGGGCGTGGGACTCCAGGGTGGCAGCTGTGGGGAGATGCCAGGTGGGGGGCACCCGAGGGCGCAGAGCTCTGCACCGTCCCAGGTGCCCTCCTGTACCCCGTCCTGTCATCCTGAGCCACATGCCTGAGAGTGAGCCAGTCAGCACAGGCTGGTGTCACCCCGGGGCTGGGACCCCGCAGGGAGTCAGGGAGACCCCGTTCACAGCCAGTCAGAGGCACAGGGATGGAGTTCTCAGCGGTAGTGCCAGGACGGGACCGACTGGGACGCCCAGTGGTGTTCCCTGCGGAAGGCACTGCGTGCCCCTCTCGAAGGACAGGGTGTTCTGTGCTGAGTGGGTCGGAGGAGAAGGCGAGGCTGGGTTTCTCCAGAGCTAACGTCTTTGTGCTCTTCCCAGTACGTCATGGCCACCGACTGCTATCAGCTGGGGTACGCGGAGGACGGGCACTGTAAAGGGGACCCCAACCCCAGCATCCCCTGCCCCACCAGGCTGCAGTGGGACATCCCAGAGGAGGTGAGTCAGAGGCACCGTCGCCGCTGCCTGGGGGAGCGGGGCGCAGCTGGGGGTGAGCTTCCCAGCGTCCCCCCAGCGTCCCTGGCTCCAGGGAGTGGGCCAGGGCCAGGGCTGCCTCGGGGTGTTTCTCTTGCATTTGAAGCTTTTTGGCTGATTCCAACTCAGATTTAACGGGGTGTCTATAAACTGTTGGCAACAAAGAATAAAAACAGAACCAAAATCCAGAGTTGAAATGTTCTAAGTGACTAGTTTGTAATTCTCAGAAATGATTTTTGTCCCCCTGGAAGAAGCTCAGGCAGCCCAGTCGGCCGAGTCCTTTGGAAAGGAGTTTTGGGGTTGGGAAGAGCAGTCCCGACCCTCCAGGTCCAGGCGGGACCCAGGGCCCAGGCGCTCTTTGCCACAGTCTGGAGGCCCTGAGGCGTGAGGTCCCTGCACAGGCGTGACCCCTGGCAGCGGCTTGGGCGTGGGAGCGGCCAGGTCACTTCGTTCACTGCAAAACAAATTTTAAATAGTCCTTGTTTTTTTAAAGCGGCTTCAGGTTCCCAGCAAATTGAGAGGAAGAGGCAGGTTCCCACGTCCCTCCCGCCACCGCCCAGCAGCCTCCCCGCCATGAGTGCCCAGCCAAGCCAGGCGCCCCACAGCCCCTGACCCGATGGACGCATGTCCATCCCTGGAGCCCACCGTTCACCCCAGGGTCCCTCCTGTCACCCCAGGGTTCCTCCTGTCACCCCAGGGTCTCTCCTTTCACACCAGTCACTTGGTGTCACACCAGCATCACTCTTGCTGTCATGGCAGGATCACTTGGTGTCACACCAGGGTTAGGCCCTGTACCCACCGTCTCAGCCCCACCTGGGTTAGGGTGGCTGCCCTGACCATCCCCTGTCCCCACTGCCCGTCCCTCCCAGCTGGCAGCTCGGGTCTTCTCCTGATGGACCTGTGGACAGGTCACAGGCTCTGGCTCACGGCGGCACAGCCCCTGAGTGTCCTGCTCCTCGTCCTCTGGCGTGGTGGCACATTTCCCCTCAGTGCCGAACGACGTCCCCTTGGTTCCTCAATGGCCACCATGTGGCACATCGGCTTGTAGAGCAAAGCCCAGACTGAGTGCCCGCTGGGGACCCACCTGTGTGCCCCCTGGGGTGGGCCAAGCCATGTCGCTGCCCTGCAGGGGCTCCTGGGTACCTTTCCGGAAGAGCTGCAGGGAAAGGGACCCGTGCCCACCAGGGGCTCTGTGCCCGGGCCGGCCTCTGCTCCCCTGAGCGCGTCTTCTCCCCTCTCCAGTGTCAGGAGGTGATAGAGACGTCCCTGAACAGCGCGAATCTCCTGGCCAGCGACGTGGACATTTACTCCTTCCCATTCGACTCCTTCGGCAAAGGGCTGATCAAGAAGTGCCGGACCAGCCCCGACGCCTTCATCCAGCTGGCCCTGCAGCTGGCACACTACAAGGTGGGCAGGGGAGGAGGCCTCCTGGGCCTGAGTGACCCTGGGCACCGGGGGTGCGGGGGACGGACTCGCGTGCCTGTGCGGCAGAGGGGGGGCTCTGGAGATAAGCTAGTGAGATCCCATCGCTGCACCAAGGCGGAGTTAGACCTCGCGCCCGGCGAATTCCTCGCCCCTCTGACCTTTGACCGCCCCTTCCGTAGAAGGGATGGGGCAGCTGGGTGGCCCCGGTGCTCCTCTCCTTGCAGACGTGGCCTGTGCAGAGACAGGATGGGACTTGCGGCTGGTTGGGGGGAGGCTCCGCCCCACACGGGCCTTGGTGCTGGGCCGCGGCGGCTGCCGTCGGGCTGTCCCCTGTTCTCATTGAGACCCTTTGTGGTGAAACGTGAGCACAGTGACGTTGTAGCGTGTGGTGTCCCTGAGGGACAGTGGAGCTTCCAGTTAGCCACCGGCCTGAGCGTGTCGTACCGTCGCCCCTGGGGTTCCCGCCAGCGAGGCCCATTTCACAGGTGAGGAAAGGGGACCTGTCAGCGTGACGCTGTGTGACAGGGAGAGCCCGGCAGTGGCTCCCGCGTCCAGGCCTCGAAGCTCGACTTCTGCAGCTAAAGCCCAGAGGAAACCGAAGGCAGGAAAGCAGACGAGGCACCCCAAAACCTGCTCAGCCCTGCGGATGGCCGAAGTTGGGTCGCCCGGATGCTCACGGCTCGGATCAGGCTGATCACGGGCACAAAGCCTCGGCGGGTGCGGCTCAGCCGCAGGGCCGGCCTAGCGGTGAGGCCCTCGGTCGCAGCCTCGCGCTGCAGAGGATAAAGCAACCGTGAGGCTTCGTTTTTCCAAACATCATCTCGGGTGCAGAGGACGTTCCAGTTAGGATCAAATCCCGGGCGTTTGAAAACGTGATGAAGTGATTGTTTCCCGAGGCAACACAAGTTAATAGAGCTAAGCGAGGACAAGATCAGGGGCCCGGAAAATACCTGTATCTGTGGGCGAGGGCGAGAGGTTGTCCACGCGTCACCTCATGGGCCCAGAGACCTGGGACAGGGTGAAGCTGCCCAGTTGGCTCCCAGAACTGTCTCTGCCCTGCTAGTGAGAGCCACATGGAGCCCAGAACCTGCCACCCCTGGGGACCCTGGGGCGGGAGGGCTGCTTTCCCCACATGCACTTGAGACCTGCATCCCTCAGTGGCTGTCCCGGAGCCTGTGTTGTCCCTGTGCAGCAGCCGGAGCTGGCGGAGGAAGCCAGGGAAAGAGCAGTTCTAGGGGCGATGTGACCCTGAGTCACGTGAGCTGGCAGCTCTGTCCACACGGGGACAGGAGAACCACCAGCGGCAGCAGGTGGCTCAGAGTGAGTGGATCAGGCAGTGCTGAATCACACTGCAGGTCACAGGAGAAACTCAACAGTCACCTTGAGAGATGCTACTGTCCCCTGCTGACCAGCACCCTCGGTGGGGGTTGGTCACGGGCTGTTCCCTAACGTGGTGGGTGCCCCCGAGCATTAGTGCCAGCATTGCTTCACGGGGACCGTGCAGAGGCGGCCTGTCGGAACGGGCAAGAGGAGGGTGCCTCTGGCAGCTGACAGGATGATCGGGCGGGCAGACGTCGGCGTCTCTTCCGAAGGCGGAGGGAAGGCTTTCATGGTTAGCAGCGCGCTCAGCAAACAGGGCTGGTACAGAGTCGTACCAAGACCAGCGTGTTTCCTGAATGACGTCGGCCGAGTGGAAACAGAACGAGACAGGAGTGAAGGCCTGGGCCCAGGCCCGGCTGTGTGACGCGGTTCAGGTTCGCCCTGGGCAACCTAGTGAGGCCCCGGCTCAGGGAGAAAGGACTGGAGGTGTAACTTGGTGTGGAGCACCCCAGGCGTGATCTCCAGCACTGAAGAGGAAAGACAAGAAAGGAAAAGAAGCCCAAGTTAGCCACCCAGATGGGCCAGGTCCGTCCCTGGAGGCCATCTCCTGATGCCACCAAGTGAGGCACAGAAATGGATCAGTCAGTCAGCAGCACTCGACCTGCAGGGCTGCACACCAGAGCGGCCCCGTCTCACTGAGGCCTCCCCGCGTGCAGGTTCAGGCTCAGACGGGGATAGACTGCGCGTGTCGACGTGAGCCCCGCGAGTCCGCCACCCTCATCCAGGGCCACACGCCTCACGGGGCACCGGCCACACGTCGGGTCCAGCTGTCGCTGACCGAGTCTCAGGCAGGCGGCGGATGCTTGCTGGTCTGTGGCTCTGACCTGGGGAAGGCTGTGGTCAGTCCTGTTGGCCAGAGTGTCCCCAGGGCCACGAGGAGGAGGCCACAGGGAGCAGTCGGAGTGTCTGAACGGGGACCCGGCAGGGTGGTCATTCCAGTCTGGAGCTGTTTGCTGCCTGGCTTTTCGTCTTGGAGGCCAGGGGTAAAGACCCCTCAGCACAGGGACCTGGAGCCTGGCGGGTCCTGCCGAGGGTCCTGCCGTGTGTCCTGCCACGTGCCGGCCTGCATCCTTGGGCCTGGGGAGTCAGTGCCCCAGACGTCGCCCTTATGTCCTGCTCCTCAAGTTTGCCCTGTTCAGTGATCCAGACCGAATACACGCTCCCCCCTCCCCTCCCCCTCCTCATTGGAGCCCCTGGAAACAGCCCAGGGTCAGGAGCTGGGCTCGCTGCTTCCCAGAGCACAGAACAGGACCCCACAGCCCAGGGCATCTAATGACCAACCTAGTAAGGAAGCGTGTGGCAGGTTGGTGGCTCACTGCAGGGACTCCAGGGCACTTGGCGCCTCCTGCAGGACACCCAGGTGGGGAGCTGTGTGCTTGGGGTGAGGCTCCAGGCTGCACCCCCAACCTGGGACCGCTGGCTTCTCTGCTTTACGGTGGGACTGATGGACTTGGGCAGCCCTGGTGGGGGCATCTGCATGCTGGGTCCTGGGCTCAGCCAGTGTCCTCAGCACCGTCCTGCCCCTGCCGATGTGCACTTCCAGACAGTGGCTGCCCCCCAGGGCACCCCAGCTGGTCTCGTCACCCCCTTGGTCTGCTCTGCACCAGCCGATGCTCTCTGGGTCCATGGGCACCTGTCTTGGGATGTCCTCATTTCTAAGGGGCCTCCTGTCCCCAGGAGACGCAGCTGGGCTGCCAGGAGCCTGGCTCACACGTGGCCGGACAAGGCAGGTCCTATCTGCGGGCAGCAGCCTTCTCCAGTGCTGGTGGGCCCTGCGCTCCATTCCACTTGGGTTTGAACCTTGTTGGGTCCCAGCACGATGGTGGCCAGCCAGCAGTGGTCACACGCAGCCATGATCACTGGAGGGCCCGGATCTCTGTACTGCAAGTCCAGCACCTTTGGCTCCTCCTCCTGCGTGTGTCTCCCAGTGTCCACCTGTCACATGCTAGCCTCTGGAGACATTGATCTGTCACCCTGCGGCCACCAGGGCCTGTGCCAGGGCACTTGTGATGCCCAGCATGAGAGTCATGACCAACATGGTGAAGCAGGTTGGTGGCTCACTGCGGGGCCTACGTGTTCCTGCCACCTCAGAGCTGGGCTGGGTGGCCACCAGTGGCCCCGGCCCCATACTCCCCCCACCTCCTGGTAGTGCCAGCAGCCAGCCCCATGCTCTGCCTCCTGAGGAGGCAGCAGGGTAGAGAAGGCACCCGGCTGGCTGCAGAGGCCCCGGCGACCACCTTCCGCCCCTCTACCTGCCAGCAGCTCCTTCCCACCCGACTTCCAGGGGATGACTCTTCTTGTTTCCTCCAGAGGCAGAGCTTCCTGGGGACCTTCTGTTACCAGCCAGCTCTGGGCACTGCTGTGGTTCCAGCACAGACTCCCAGGCCTGCCCTCCTGCTCCCCCAGGGCCACCCTTCCCGCACCCCTCTCCTCTCCTGGACCCTCCCACTGTCCCCCAGCCCCAAGGACCCCAAGCTCCTGCTTCTGACATTGCCTGCAGATCCCATGCACCAGGCCCTCCCTGAGTGTCCGCACGTGGCTGGGTCTGCACAGGGGGACTTGAGTGGAGGCGTGCGGGGCTTGGGAGGTCGTCACAGCGCTGGTCACGTGTGCACGGAAACCCGGGCAGCTGGCCGTCCAGCCCTTTCCGGGTCCCTGGTGCCTTCAGGTGCCACGCAGCCCACGATGCCACCAGCTGACCACGAGGCCCACCCTGTGTCTCAGCCTACCACCCTGGCCACGCCCCGCCTGGTGCTAAGGTGCTTTCCTCCCCCAGGACATGGGCAAGTTCTGCCTCACGTACGAGGCCTCCATGACCCGGCTATTCCGAGAGGGCAGGACGGAGACCGTGCGCTCCTGCACCATGGAGTCCTGCAGCTTCGTGCTGGCCATGGTGGACCCCAGCCAGACGTTGAGGTGCCACGCACCGAGCCCCACGTGCAGCCTGTCCCCCCCACACTGATCCTGCCCCCCGGCTCCCCTTGAGGGAACGGAAAACACTGACAGGTGGCGGCCAGGAGATTCTTGCTGCGCTCTAGAGATGTCCTGGTCATTTGATAGGTGGCCATGAGACGAGCAGAGGGGTAGGAGAGAGCAGGCCATGGCCTCAGGGCATGGAGGCTAGGCTGGAGCTGTCCCTAGAGCCCACTGCCCCTGGGCCTGGCATCCCGGCTGGACTGGGGTTCTGCCCCCCTGTGAAGTCCCCAAATTAGCCCACGGAAGCACCGTCAGTTCCCCCTGCAGAGAAGACACAGACCCAGGTGACCTCAGCTGACTGCTAGGCCCCTGGCCAGCTAGTGGCCATGGTCAGCTCCATGCCCAGGCCCCTGACCCCACAGCTCAGGTGCTTACCCCTGATGGACAGAGGGGCCCACCCCAGGGCTGGCTGGACAGCTTCCTTCTAGAAAGGCTCTTGATTCTGAGGAGGGAAGCCAGCTAGTGTCAGACGGGGCCCTGCCCCTCGAGGCCCTCGAGCAGCCTGGACTTGGAGACCCCCAGGTAGGGGGGGGGTGTGGACAGCCTGGTCCTGTGTTCCATCACAGAGCCCAGAAGAACCTGAAGTGGCCCTGTTGGGCCAGATCCAAAGCTCCCAGAAGGGCCATTTTAGCAGTGGGACAGTGCCCACCTCTGACAGTGGGCGCTCATAGCCGGCCCCCACTTGGTGACCTCACCGTGTGGTGGGAGACGCTGCGGGACGGGCCCTGGGAGGCTGCCTGCCACCGTCCCCACGGCCCCCTCCAGGCAGGAGTCTGGGAAGGCAGGTTGCCCAGGGCAGCTCCACCAAGACGCCTCGGCCTCCGCCAGCCCTGGCGCATGGCACCAAGCACCCCCGCTGCCCATGCTTAGGCCCCGGAGGGAGGCGCATGTCGGCCACCGGAGATGCCAGCGCCTCTCTTTGCCGCCCTTTGCTGCCAGGTGGAGCAGAAGCTCCGGCTGTTCAAGGCAGCGTCCGAGAAGCACCAGCACCTGTACCGCCTGGCCATGACGGGCGCGGGCATCGACCGCCACCTCTTCTGCCTTTACGTGGTGTCCAAGTACCTGGCCGTGGACTCCCCGTTCCTCAAGGAGGTGAGTCACCCGGGCAGCTCACCTGTCACCAGTGCGCCCCAAACATCAGAGGGCAGGAGATGGTGCCCAGGGTGCAGCTGATGCCCAAGTGGACGGCTGTGCCCAGGATGCAGCTGATGCCCAAGTGGACGACGGCTGCGGTTTAAAGCTTGCAGCTTGCTTTGCTCTCAGGTCCACCCCCCTGACCTAACAGGTGTGACCAGCCACAGGGGCTGATGACAGGCAAATACGGGGGACACTCGGCAGTAGCTCTGAGTGTGGGTCACCTCGGTCTTTAGAATGATTGGCAATTTGTAAAATTCATTTATTATTGATTAATTAATTAATTAATTACATTTGTAGTGGGGATTGCCACTTAACCACCGACCCACAACCCCAGCCCTTTTTATTTATATATTTTTTCTGGCCTCATTTAAAAAATTTTTTTATTAATTTTTTTCCCTTTTTATTTTTTGAGACAGGATCTTACTAAGTTGCTGAGGGCCTCGCTAAATTGCCGAGGCTAGCCTCGAGCTTGTGATCCTCCTGCCTTAGCCTCCTCAGCCTCTGGGATTACAGGCATGCGCCACCAAACCCATCCTAAAATTTAACTCTGTTTTGGCAGTGGCTTGTATTTAACAACTAGCTTGAGAAACCCCTGAAGATGTGTCCCTCAGCTCTTGGGAGCTGGTACGAATCTGACACCACTGCCCCCATTCTAAATCTTATGAAGCTGCCACCTTCTCCATCTGAATCGCCGCTGGTGTCTCCCTCCCTCCCCTGCGTCCTCTCTGAGATGCTGCCCGAGCTGACATCGCCTTCAGAACACCGACCTCTCATGTCTGAGACAGTCTGCTGGCCGGCTGAGCAGGTCCCTGCCTCCCTGGGGTGGTGTGAGGACAGGCCGAGAACATCTCCTTCCCCCCACCCACAGGTTTTATCTGAGCCTTGGAGACTGTCAACCAGCCAGACCCCTCAGCAGCAGGTGGAGCTCTTTGACTTTGAGAAGAACCCAGACCACGTGTCCAGCGGAGGGGGCTTCGGGCCGGTAAGTGCAGCCGGCAGATGTCATAGAAAGGGGGAGGGAAGTGCCTGGCCCACGGCCGCCCTCCGGCCTGTCCTGGTCCTGAGCGCCCGGGGCCTGTGTCGGGAGTCCTGTGCAGCTGCCGCAGCCGTGGGTCACATCTCTGGTCAAACTCTGGCCCGCAGGTCGCCGACGACGGCTACGGCGTGTCGTACATCATCGTGGGGGAGAACTTCATCCACTTCCATATCTCTTCCAAGTTCTCCAGCCCTGAGACGGTGAGTGTGAAGAGCCCTTCCAGGCGTGGGCATCTCCCCCGGGAGGGAGCAGGACTCCTCCCGTCCTTACCTGTTTCTGTTTGGTTGGATATTTTTGCATAAGGGAATTTCAGGATGCCCTTGACCTAGTTTTAGGTGGCCTTGGTGGGTGGAGCAGGTGGCCGCCTTCCTTGCAGGACATGTCTGCTCCTTATTCAGATTCTCCTTTCCACAGTCCACTGAGCCCCACAAGCTCACTGATTTTTTTTTTTTTTTACTAAAATAAGAGGAATTTACTAACAATAATAAAGTTTATCAAGGTCACAGGCATTGGGTGGAGGGGCAATAGTGGTGACCGTGTATTGGTATAAGCCAGAGTGGCATCACTAGATGGATGGATTCCTGGAATAAGGAACTGAGGTCCAGAGCTCTGCTCCAGGTGCCATCCCAGCACAGGGCCACGCTGGGTGTCTCAGGCACCCTGACAATGGCAGGGATCCCTCAGGGACGCCCCTGTGCTCAGGGTGGGGGTGACTCAGGGCCCACCCCCATGCCCTGTCCGCCTTCTCAGGGGCCCAGTGGTTCCCTGGAGGGACACAGGATTGCCCACTACCCCAGGCTTCCCCTGTGGAGGGCCCCTGGGGTTCTGCCCACTTTCCCCCACTTTCCAACTTCTTCCAGAACGTATGCCAGTCTGGCTTTCAAAACAGTTTTTTGGGGGTTGGTCCCAGGGATTGAACCCAGGGCACGTCCCCACTGAGCCACACTTCAGCCCTTTGTATTTTTTGGTTGTTGTTTTGAGACAGGGTCTCACCCAGTTGTGTTCACACAACTTGCTAAGTTGCTGAGGCTGGCTTTGAACTTGTGGTCCTCTTGTCTCAGCCCCCAGAGCTGCTGGGGTTATAGGCGTGTGCCACCTCGCCTTTGAAACACATTTTTAAAGAACTGGCTCATGGCAGAGTTGGGGGCAGTGGCCACCCAGCAGTTTTTGTAAGGCAGGCCAGGTTAACGTCATGGAGGCCAGAGTCAAACAGGTTCCTAGGAGGCTGTCCCCTGTAGGGCCCCCTGGCTGTTGAGAGGGAGCCCCAGGCTGCACCCAGTGCTGCTCAGACAACGTGTCTCAGTCATTTCCTGGCCCCAGGCTCAGGGACTGGTGGAAAGGAATCTGGGTGAAATGTGGATTCAGGTTGCAGGAGACTCCCAGGGTGGGATTTGCACATCTTCACGTGATTCACTCTCTGCTTTCAAACCCCAAGGATTCCCACCGCTTTGGGAGACACCTGAAGCAGGCCATGGCGGACATCATCGCGCTCTTCAGCCTCACTGCCAACTCCAAGAAGTAATTCCAGTGGCCCGCGCGGAAGGACACGGACCCCTCTGTACAAACCAAATGAAGAATAGGATTAATCCTGGTTGTAGTTCAGGATGAAAAATTGCTCCTTAGAAAACTCAGACGTTTTCCTTTCAAAAAAGGATGCGTTGCTTTGTCTCCCCGGACGGTGGGTGGCACCGTGTGAAGTGTGACCTCCTGCCCCACAGCCCTGGCCTTGGCAAGGCTCGGACGCCCCCCAGAGCCTGTACCCCAGCTGGTACTTATCAAGGGACTGCCACTCTGCCGTGGATGGAGGGGCAGTGGGTGGCATTTCACAGCCTGGGAACCGGAAGGCGCCCCCAGGGCCACCCTGTCCCCGTGCCTGGTACTTAAGCATTCGATGCCACACGGCAGTACAGACATTGGTCTCCTAAAAGGAAAAAGCGTCGTTCCGTCCGCAGTGGTCACAGTTGCGGCTAACACGAGTCACACACTAACCAGAGCGCCATGCTTGGGAGATCGGCTTTGTCACTGTGGTCACTGTCCCATCTGGGCTGCTGGTCTGTTTGCATCTGTGTTAAAAGCAAGCCCACGCCACGTCCTCAGTGTCGCTGACCCTTCATGTCTTCAAAACCCAGTGCCTTAACGGCGGGTGTGGTCTCGGGAAATGGGACTGGGGAGTCTGGGGGCACTTGTGGGATGTGGCTTCTTCCTCAGCCCCAGATGACCCCAGGTAAGAGCTGTGGTGTCCCCAGCCCAGAGGAGCAGCTCCCTTGTGGGGACAGCAGTGCTGGGCTCCCCTCATGGGTGTCCTTCCTGCCGTCCTTAGGCCACTGAAACAGGGCATGCGTCAGCAAGGGGGGCCTGGGGTGTCACAGTCAGATGGTGGCCTAGAGTGAGGCCCGGCCTGGGTCCACGCCACTGCCGAGGGAGCAGACCCTGGGGGCCGGCGGGGATTGCCTTCTGGGCCACCCTGGTCGGAGGGGAGACCTGCTCCATTTGCAGAGGAGCGGAGGTGGCTGGAACAGCAGTCGGGGTCCTCGTGAGAGACCAGAGCGGCCGGGTGGCGGCTGCCGGGTTCACGCGGCCTGACCTGGGGTAAGAGTGCCTTCACCGGAAGCGCCTGCTTGACCCCAGAGCAGATGCGCCCTCAGCCATCCTCAGTGTCCAGTGCAGACGCAAAGTGTCACGAAGGGACGTGCCCCGCCTCTGGCTGGTGGCACGAGCTTCGCCGTCTGTTTTTTAAATCGTGTATTTATTTTTCTGACCGCTTTGTCCTCCCGGGCCACCCGCTTCCTGCTTCTGCACTCCAGTGACAAAGAGCAAGGGCTGGGCGGTCGCAGTGGACAGGCGCCTGCGGACACGCGCATGTCTTATTTCTGTGTATTTTGAGACATAAAAATCCCGCCTCCACGGGCCAAAGATATTATTCCTCAAAATCAAAAAGGAATGAAAACAAAAGGCAAAAAAAGAAAAAAAGTGCAAAAACAAGAACGGTAATAGTAACAAAGCCCCGTTTTCTGTGGTGTTCGTGGGTCTGGGGGACATCGCCCCCTGCCCAGGGCGCATGGAGCTCACAGTCAGGAGGCAGCAACCCAGGGAGCCTCCTTCAGAGTCACCCGGGTCCTGCGCTAGTGACCACTGAGCAGTCTGCGCTTCCCTATGTTCACACAGGAATCCGAGTGTAGACGTCTTAGCGCTCAAACACACTTGGGCTTATCTCTCAGGTTTTATGTGTTTCAATCGTATTTGTTGCTAATCAGTGTGCAGTTTATCAATGCAATTTTATATTCCTTAAATGGAGGAAGAGTGGGGTTTTATTGTACATGTCAAAAGCGGGAGGTGAGAATATTATGTATTTAACTTAATTTGGAACAAACTAGAGTCTTAATACAGCCGTGGTTTGAATTTGTTACCCTGATCTGTCCATTGCGTGTAAATACAATATGCTTTTTGGATGTGAATCTTAGAAATGCCTGGTGTGAATGTAGCTATCATTAATAAAGCATTAATCCTGTCCACCCGGTCTGTGTCTCCTGTGCTAGCAGAGGGGGTTATGGGGTGGGCAGCAGCCTTGGAGCAGGCAGAGGATGCCACCAGGTTCCTGTGCTTTGACTCAGGAGTGTCTTGAGTGGAGCCCCTCGATTGTCACTTGTGTCCACTTACTCATCTGTCCCTTTGTCCAGGGCCTGACCCACAGGAGGCTCTGGATAAACACATGTTAAATGAATGAGGGATGCAGTTTCTTCAGCAGGTTTTCTTGGCATCTATTCTGGGCCCTGCGAATACAGCAAGGATGCCATCAGCTCCCATGGGAGGAGGGAAGGACCCAGCCGACCTTCCAAGGATCTTGAGCATTGCAAAGCAAACCAGGGGTCCTGGGTGGGCTGTGGCAGTGAAAGCAGACACAGGGAGGTATCTACTTAGAGTGGGTTTGAGCTTTAACCTGAATTACAAGACAGAGCCAGCTTTGGTCAATCTGGCAGGGCTGGCAGAGCATCTAGGGACAGCATCAGCAATGGAGGTTCCGGGCTTGATTCTGAGCAGCGTGGTGACTCAGGGCTGTGACCATGGGCACCTGGCACAATGCTGCTCAGTCAGCGTCCACCGGCAGAAGGAGCCAATGGCACAGACTAGTGTGCTGACTTCCTGCTCAGGTTCCCCAGATGTCGTCCCTGGGCTCTGATCTGTATTAGCTGCCTCCTCGATCCCTGCGATTTTGGAAGCCTCATGTGGACTCTTGGTCCTGCCCCTGAACTCAGCTAAGTGCAATGTGATTTGGTTACTGCAACCACCCACACAAACGTGTATAGGCACCCCGAGAGAGGGCTGGAAAGGCAGAGGGACTGGGCTGGGGATGCGCAACGAAACTTCAGCTTCACCTGTGCCAGCAGGAGGGTTATGTAGTATATAACTAAAGGAATGGCAGTCCTGATTTTCATCTGAAGAAGCCACTAGCACTTTCTTGGGTTCCTGCCCACACATAAGGAAATATCGCTGATGCACAGGAAATCTTTCCGCTAAATTCCACTCCACTTTGCAGTGACACAACCAAGAAGATGATTTCGAGTCCTGTGTGCTTGCAGTTAGCTGATGCCTGGGCTATATTTTAGTTTGCTCACATGCGAACATCCCAACAGTGAGAATTTAGTTACAGTATCTTCTTTTAAAGTCAACTCAAATGCCCCAGAGTAATTTTTCAGATAAGAAACTCCTAGTTGTGTCGTTTTGGAGCATCTCAAACCTGCCATTCCAAATTTAAGAATTCTCCACTGTATACCACTTTCTCAAGCTTTTTGGAATGTCAGAATGTATATAGCTAAACAGCACCCACTGCCCTGCTGGGCTACTCCCCTCTGATTTAGAAGTGATTTTTAATAATGAGATTAGAAAGCTGATGTTTTAACTTTTTTATATTAACAAAACAGCATTTGCACATGGAAACAGTTCCTAGGGCGTCAGTGGTGGGTCTCCCCACACCCACACATCAATATTGAGTTGTTTGTATTCAGCTAGGGACCAAGTACCACCTGCAAGGTGCTTGCACACGTGCAAGCCCCTGTCCCTCTGCCCACTCGTGTTGCTCGCGGCGGGGTTATGACAGCCGAGGTCAGAGGTCAAGCTAGGGAGTCCTATCTACCTGTTGCTTCAGACTCTTCAGGAATCTGTTTCCCCAACTGAGCAAGGAGCGGTTGATCCCTAGAGTGCTCCACCAGCCTCCTATCTGCGAAGGCAGGGCTGTGGCCCCGCCCACCACACTGACTCCGCCCTTCAGGTCCCGCCCCATCACCATGGCCCCACCCACCGGGTATAAGTGCCGGCCCCGCCCCTTCCCCAACCGCTAACGGCCGCGGCGCGAGGTAGACTCGGTCAGCCCAGGCCACGGCGCCGCCCGGCCGCAGCCAGGCGGCCCAGGTGTGTCCCCCGCGGCCCGACGAGGCGGCCCTCGGGCCCGAGCCCCTGACCCTTGTCCGGGCTGCCGCGTCCCCCGAGGCCGGGCTGCAGGCGGGAGGGGCGGCGGTCTCCCCGGCGGGCGTGGCCAGCGCGCCTCACCTGGCCGCTCGTTGCAGGTGCGCGGCCCGAGCAGGGCGCGAGGCGATGCCCGGCCCCGCGTCCCTCTGCGGCCATGGAAGAGGCCCCTCTGCTGGGCGCGATGTCCGGCCCCGACGATGAGATGGTGACCGACCTTTTCTGCCCGGAGCGCCCCTTCGCCCCGGAGAGCCTGGCCCTGAGCCCCGCCGTGGGGGTGAAGCCCGAGCAGGACGAGCTGCCCGTGCTGGGCGACGCCTACCTGGGCGCCGCGGACCCCGCCGAGCCGCTGCTGCGCGCGCTCAGCCCGCCGCCCGGCGCCGACTGCCCGGGCGAGGTGCAGGCGGCGCTGCTCGGGGACTACCCCGGGCTCCCCGAGCTGCGCGCCCCGGAGGACGCCGCGCCGCCCGCCTACAGCGTGCACGTCCTGTCCTCGCTGCTGCCCGCGCCGCGCGGCCCCGCGCTGGTGCCGCTGGGCGCCGGAGTGCGGGTGATTCCAGTAAGAGCCGCCTGGGGGCGGGCCCCGCGCCGGTCACCCGTGTCCTAAGGCACCCCGGGGGCGCGGGTCTGCGGCGAGAGTCCCCCTGCGAGCGCACTCCCTTGTCGGTAGCGTCCCCGAGAGTGACTGATCCCGTCAGGGCGCGTCCGCCCTTCCTCCTGCAGGTGACTGGGTTCAAAGCTGGCCCGGTGGTGCAGGCATCTTACCAGAGAGAGAGAAGGGAAAAGAAGGCTTAACTCGGGCGGGCTGCTCTCACCCGCTTTATGTAGGGAAGGAGCCGGACTTAGGGTAGAGTAACGGGAGTGCTGGTGCCTGCATTTGACATCATTTAGGTTTTTGTCCTGCGGTTCTGGGGGTCGCACGGGCTGGGCAAGCACTCGACCACTGAGCCCCAATCCCAGTCCCATCTGACGTTCTTTTCTTTAAATGCAGCAAAGGCTTATCATTCACACCACGGAATCAGAGTTGGTATTCATTTATTGAACTTAAAAATCAAGGTTCCCTCTGAGAATGAGAAATGGTTCTTAAGCATATGTGATAGAGAGCAGAGTCTGTATAAATTCTTGCTGATTCTCAACTAACTGGCTCTTAGCAATGAAGAGCCACTGGTAATTTTCTGCTTTCTTCTTGCTGAAACTAAATGAATCAGATTTCAGAGGAAACAAATGCACCTTGGTCCCAAGAAAGGACCCAGCTTGGAACACCGGGTAACTCACACGTTCACACATTTCAGTAAGCTCTAGAGTGAGCTTTTGTGAAAGATCTTAAATCTGCTGAAATGATTGGATCCTGCCAAAGCCACCACAGGGGAATTCCAATTTCTGCTTTTCCCGTTCTGTTTTGTCCTACTCACCATCCTTGGTGTTCCAAAAGATGTGGGCAGAGGCTAGGACTTCTATAGTCCTCAGTTTGTCTTGGAGGAACCCTACAGCCCCAGCCCCAGGGCAAAGGCCTCCTTCAGCACTGTTGGAAGCTGGCTCCAAATGTCAGAAACCCTGTTTTGCCACCAGGTGGAGCTGGGATCTCAGCATCTTCTGCCTGCTGCTCCCAGATGGGCTCCCTCCCTCTCCAAGTGGCGGCAGGGCATTAGCTGAAGTCGAAGACGGTGACCATCTCCTTTAATGTCACCAAGGGTAACAGATTGTTGGTTTGACAAAATAAAGGAGAGACTTTGCTTTTTGTTTTTTATGGACAATTTCCTGATTCATTAATAAAATGAGAAAGATAGAACAGGGACATTTATCATTTAAACTGAATGGAATTATTTTCAGTAAATATTCAGAGTGAATTACTCTTTCCTTTTCTGGAGATTCATTTTCATGTATTGACCTTCATTTAGATTTATTCTGTGAAAAGCTTCCCAATTTTGAAACACTCAAATCTATAGTGTGAGCAGTTCAGATATTAGTTGCACAGGGCTGAGGAGATGAAATATTTACTCTAGCCCGGTGCGGTGGCGCACGCCTGTAATCCCAGCACTTGGGAGGCTGAGTCAGGAGGATCTCGAGTTCAAAGCCAGCCTCAGCAACTTAGCGAGGCCCTAAGCAACTCAGTGAGACCCTGTCTCTAAATAAAATACAAAATAGGGCTGGGGATGTGGCTCAGTGGTGGAGTGCCCCTGGGTTCAATCCCCAGTACCAAAAAAAAAAAAAAAAAAAAAAAAGATATTTACTGTACAGGTGTGTGTTGGTTATAGGGAGGGAAGTTAAATCTAAACCTTGGTGAGGTGTGCATGGCAAGCTTCCCAACACAGCAAGCAGAAGAAAAACTGGAAATTTCTGTATGTCTATAAAATTTGAAATGTCTAAGGAAGGCTATAATCTGAAATACAGCTGAGCTTTCCTCTAAAGATTTACACCTCTGCTGGGCTGAGTATTTGCCAGTCCTTGGTACCTCTTGTCGGGATCTCTGTTTTTACTAGGTTAGACCAAGCTTGAGGCAGCACTCGGCATTTGGAGAGACAGCATCCTGTTGGTGATTTCAAGGGAGGTCTTTAGAACATTACCTTAGAATCACCACCTGTTTGGGGGACTTCACAACCTACCTCCTGGTCTTTGAAGAGGTCACCTATCCTCTGAGAGCAGCCTGGGCAGGCAGGGTGGAGATGTGGGTGAGGACCGTGCAGGATGCACACTGTTCCCCATCTTATGTTCTTATCACGTACTCAAAAGCTTCCCAATTTTGAAACACTCAATTCTGATGGTAATTTTTTTTAACCATTGGGATGTTTCAATTTTTAAAAATTCAGTTGATTTTTCAGTAATGCCATTTCTCCCTGTTTTTGGTAATTTTGCAGATGTGTCGTTGAGTTGACAAGGATGGCTAAAAACAGAACTGGTGCCCAACTTGGTGTCTCAGGCCTATAATCCCAGCTATTCAGGAGGCTGAGGCAGGAGATTGCAAGTTTGAGGCCAGCCTCAGCTACTTAGACCCTGTTTCAAAAAATAAAGAGGGCCGGGGATGCAGCCCAGTGGTAGAGCACCCCTGGATTCAATTGCCAGTACCAAAAAGACAAAGAAAAAGGAAAAAAATCCCAAGCTGGGCTGGTTCCCAGTGCTCAGTGTCACTAATTATTGTCCTACTACTACAGCAGGAAAGGGTTACTTTTAATTTAAAATAGTGCTTTAAATACATTTAAAATGATACTAAAGCATCACCAAGCACTTGGGTCTTCTTGAGGAAAAAGCAAAACAGTTGACCAGATGGTTTAACAGGACCTAAGGCACCTGCTCAAAGGACACTCGATGAGGGTCAGCATTTCAGGTGACACGCAGCCCATGAGGCTCCCAGCTCCAGTGGAGTGGGGGTGGTTGAGCAGCCCCAGAGGGGCAAGACCCAGTTACTTGGACTGAACTCTGGAAAGAGCGGAAGCACCATATCCAAATCTCGCCTCCACCCGCACAGCACGGACGGGTGGTTTTGGTCCTCTGAGTCCTCAGCCCTGAGTGAGGCTGGAGAATTCTCCTCAGCCCTTGTCGTTACCCGTGTGTGTGGGGGGGGAATAGCTGTAGAAGCCCCAGGGAGGAAGAAGCCACTGTGGGTATGGGCACCTGGAACACAGGGCTCAAATCTAAGTTGCCTGTATTAAGTGACCAACGAGAGTCCACAATGTGTTCTCTGAAATAACGATTGTTTTTCTAGGTTGAAATCAAGGAAGGGGGTGGCAGCGTAGCAAGTAGCAACCCCGAGGAAGCGGCCTTCCAGAGTCCTCTCGCTCAGGAGTCCTGCTGCACCTTCCTGTCCTCCCAAGAAGCAGAGGATGCCCCCAGCTGCTCTCGAAAGAAAGACTCTGGCCCGATGGTAACTATGCCAGCAAACATGGTGCGCAGACTCCTGTTGGAAGCCGGCCGCCAACTCTCACTCTGCTCACCTGTTGGACCGGTGTTTTTGGTGGTCTCATCTACCAGGGGCCATGTTCACGGGAGACTTTGACCTCCTGACCTCTAAGATCTTCACTGCTGCTCGATCTTAGCAAGGCAGACTAGCACTGGGACCTTGCTGTGTGTGTTGAACAGAGGGACCGGAGGGCTGTCAGCCCTCGCAGGCCAGGGTCAGGCACTGGGCTGGGTGCTCTGTGGTTTAGGTTCACTGGGGCAGGGCCCCCTTCTTCCTTCACACCTGCAGACTTCCAGTGACAAGCACTGCCCTTGTGGAGGATACGATGAGCCGTGCTGGGGTTTGTGCTGTGTTATTTCAATCTACTAACCCTGGAGGGTGGTGTGAGCTGCGCTTCTGCCGCTCCAGACCCTCCTGCTGCGAGGACTGGGCCTGGTGGAGCCCAGTCTCCCTCCAGCACGCCGCAGCAAGGTATTTGGTGTCTGAACAACCAGTGACTGCCTTCCCTCAGCTGCTCTTTACATCTGGAATGAGGCTCTGCTCTCAGGCAGGGACCTTGTCCCCAGGAGATGGCTGGCTGTGGCAAACCCTACCTCCCCCTCTCTGTGATCCCACACAGGGCCCTGGCTCTGAGAGCAGAGTTTCTCTGAGTCCCAGGACCAGGCCAGTGGGATGGGGACTCTGACTGCCCTAGACTACAGAGTGACGTTAGCAGAGGCTCCTGGGTGGGGTTGGGGGTAAGAGCCCAGGAGTGTGCAATGGAGAGGCCTGGGGCCTGCCGGAGCCTCGCTCCAGTTCAGTGTGTGCACGTGTGGCTGCAGCTTCATTTTCCAAATAAACTCCAGCTGGACTCGCACAAGTCAGGATGTGTGGGTTTCCACCCGAGGTTCTGCCCTGGCTCCCTTAGTGGCCTTCTGGGTGGTTTTGGTTACGTTGGTCTTTCATGCCTCTTTGGGTTTTCCTGTCTAGATTATAAGCAGCCCAAGGCTGGACAGCAGGGCTTCTCAGTGTGGCTGTCAGGGGAACTGGAACCTGTGTCTCTGTGCCACATGGCCTGGACCATGTGCTCAGTGAGCCCTGTCGGTACCAAGACTAGTGGGCTGACCCGGCTCACTGAGGATTCATCAGTGTGGGATCCAAGTGGGGACGTGACAGTGTGTGCCAGGCCCAGGGAGACCCACATGGCTGCTTAGGATTTTTCTAGATCTTGGAAAATTTTGAACTGTCCTTGTAGTAAATAAGAGGTTTTTTAAAAACCAACCACTTGTTAAATAATATGTTTCGTGGTAAGAAAGAACTGCACTAGAACTACGTTTGCTGTATAGGTGTCCCTGGGCACAGCCAGCGAGAGGACCTCGGGTGTAGCCAGGTCTGGATGGGAACGGGTTGGTGAGCAGTATGTGTGAATGTGCAGCTCAGCACAGGGCAAGGGAGGCTCTGCAGAGCCACCTGCCTTAAACACTGCTCTGGTCAGAAGCGGGGAAGACAGGGCGGGACCTTCTGTTAGCACTCAAAAAGCACTGCAGGGAAGCCTCGCGGAGGCTTTTTAGGAAGCAGCTATTGAAGAGGAAGAAACTGAGAACAGATGTGTAGCTTCCCATCTTCTCCCCAAACTCAGACCCTGGATCAAGGCTCTTTTCTCAGATTTAAGTTTATTTAGGCCTGTATTCCTGGAGGAATGGAACCTGACCACTCTTTTTCATTTTAGGTGATATGTCAGTTGAAAGGGGGTGCACAGATGCTGTGCATAGAACATTCTGGCACAAGAGAACTAAAAGCCCTTCACTTGGTTCCCCAGCATCAAGACCAAAATAATTATCTACAGTCAGGTACAAAGTAATGAAAGAAAACCACATTATCTGCCGTGTGTGTTGGTTGGTGAGTTTGCGTGGCCCTGAGTACAGAGCCAGAGTGAAAGGGGCAGGGCAGGGGGAGCAGCAACTCGGCCGCTGCCCTGCTTTGCCCAAGGACGCAGAGGCCTCGGGAGGGGAGCATGCTCAGTCTGGCAGGGCTTTGGATAAAGAGGACATGGGGCTCTTTCCATGTGGGCTCAGCACACAGAGGTCTGCTCACCCTCCCTGTCAGGATGTCTTCTTTAGTACCTTCAGGCCAAAGACATACCTTTCAGTTCTAGTCTGAAGAGTTTGGTCCACATAGCTTAATAAGTATTTACTTCCAGCAACTGAGTAACCATTTGAAGAGAAGAGGATGCACACACTGAGCGCAGTGGATGTGCGGCTGGAGAGACGTCACTGGGCTTTAAAACGTAGCATCCCCGTAGCACCTGGCAAGCTTGTGGCAGCACCAGGACACCTTGGCACATAGTCTGGGAACCTGGGCAGGAGCGGTGTTTTCTTAGCAGGGTGGGCTGCCCTCAGAAGCTCAGCCCATGTGACTTTATGAGGGAAAAATAAGCCAGGATATAATAAGTGAAAACAGAACAGGAACAAAAATTGGCCCCCAAAATTTCATAGAATTAAAACAAAACACACACAAATAGGGTCAAGCTAAGTTTCAGTAACTTCGCACTTGATCAGTCCATTCTACCTCTGTCCTTCCTCCCGTGTGCAAGTGCAAGAGGAAGAAGTCTGAGCGATCAGTTAACTTTAGTTGTTTCCCTTACAGATGTTCCAAAGCCAATGACTACTTTGGTAGGAAGGTTTTTGCCAGTACCAGCAAAATTAAATCTCATCGCGCAACAAGTGAGTCATTGTTTCAATACAAAAATACAATCGGCCCTCATTGCCTCTTGAAATTTCAGTTGTTGCGGTTGAAGTTACTTAGGAAATATAATGATCATACAGTTAAAAATCCATGCGAGCGGTTGAGAGTGTTCAGTGGTGGAGCAACTGCCCAGCACCTGAGGTCCTGGTGCCAGGAAAAAAAAAACAGTGTGAACAATGCCTCAGCAGCTCGGTGAGACCCCGTCTCAAAACAGGAAATGAAAAGGGCTGGGATGTGGCTCAGCAGTCAGGTGCCCCGGGTTCCATCCCCAGTGCCAAGAATAAATGAACAGTGGACCCTCCCGCATGCAGAGGATCCCTGACTTCAGCATCGCGGTGGCCCTGGGAGGGAGCAGGGAGCCTGGACGGGCTCCTTGCCAGCGCTGCCTAGCCGTGCACTGCACCCGCTGGCCGATTTTCAGCCTGAACAAATGGAAGCTCACGTGGCGCTTCCATGGGCGGAGTAGCACCGTGTCCAGGGAGCCTGGGAGCCATCTGATGGGGAGTTTGAGATGTCGCAGCCCCCAGTGGAGAAGCTGGGAAGGAGGGAGAAGGCAGGATTGCCAGAGGGAGGTGCGTGGCGAGCCAGGGCAGTGACGGGATCTCTGAGGCACCGATGCGGACAGTTGAGTATGCGTCCAGGGAGCAAGCGCAGTATTCCTCAAGTCACACATCAGTAGGGGAAAGAGGGCTCTGGGCAGTCAGGACACCGGAAGTCTAGGCCTGGCGGGGGAGACCTGCAGGGGCTGGGGCCTGCGAGACACCCCTGCCACTGCAGCCACACCTTCCTCCAGTCAGAAGGGCACCCTGCCCACTCTGGACTCCCCTGACCTCTCGCCTCAGGGACAGTTCTCTCAGCAGGACTCTTGCCGTGCTCCCAGGATCCCTCTCTCCCTTGCGGACACCCAGTTGTCTGTTCCTTACACTCTCACTGCTCAAGCGTGGTGCGGGGACGGGAAGCGCTGCCATTTCCTGGGAGCTTGCAGGAAATGCAGTGGGCAGGTCCCACCCCACTGGGACTCAGACCCCCGAACCAAGAGACCCGAGGGGATGTGTGCACGCAGCCCAGCTCGCAGGAGGAGGGCGCCCTAACGAGCGTCATGTCACCCAAGTGAAGAAGGCAGGAGAGGAACAGCCAGGGGTGTAGGATGTGCTTTTCCAACACCACACTTCCTAAAGGGATCTCAGTTTTGGAGGATGGAGGGACAAGGAGGGGACGTTAACCATGATGTTCAGGTCATCTCCAATGCTAATGTCATCTAGAACTCTTCATTGCTTTCTGATGAGAGGGCAGCCAGGTCGGGTGGCGCAGGGGGCGTGATGGGAGGAAGAACACAAACGCAGAGCCGAGGGTGCAGGTGAGGCAGACTGCCACGCTGCTTATGGGTTCGTTAAAACTGACTGCCAAATATTTTTTTGGTACTGGGGATTGAATGCAGGCTTGCTTCACCACTGAACCACGTGCCCAGCCCTTCTAGTTTGATTTTGAGACAGGGTCCTGCTAAGTTTCTGGGGACTTCTCTAAGTTGCTGAGGCTGGCCTCACCCTTGCCATCCTTCTGCCTTCAGCCTCCCTCCTGAGTTGCGGGGATTACAGGTGTGGCCACAGCTCCTGACCTTCAAATATTTTTTTAAATATTTTTTTTAGTTGTATGTGGACACAATCTTTATTTATTTAATTTTATGTGGTGCTGAGGCTTGAACCCAGTGCCTCACATGTGCAAGGCAAGCGCTCTACCACTGAGCTGCAGCCTCCACCAAATATTTTCTTGAACAGACAAAATTAGTGGTTGCCAATAAGACAGGAAATGTCA
This sequence comes from Glaucomys volans, assembly GCA_020662805.1. NCBI lineage: Eukaryota > Metazoa > Chordata > Mammalia > Rodentia > Sciuridae > Glaucomys > Glaucomys volans. Next base: position 108,896 of record JAJEJO010002999.1, read on the forward strand.
AAATCTCTTATGTATATATTAAAACATAAAAACAATTTAAGAATACTTTGTTTATGGAATATGTAGTGAACTTTATTTCACAACTGGTATTTCATAAAAAATATCCCTGGCAGCCAGCCGAGAGCTGTGTGCTGCTCACCACTGCCCCCTGTGGCCCCTACTGCACTCTCTCCTCCCGCTCTGTGTGCCCCCATCCCAGTTGGAGCTTTCACCCCAGGGCCCCGTGGCTGGGCAGGCCTGCACCCAGCGAGACGCCTCACCTTGGGCCTTGGCCGGCCTTCGGTGGGTTTGTTTGGAAACCAGGCCTGGAGGAGGCTGAGGCAGGGGCATGAGCCAGGCTGAGAGAAGCCTGGTGGTGTGCTGTGGGAGCTGGTGGTGGGACTGTGAACACACGCTGACTCAAAGCACCTTCGCCTTTGACTTTGTGCAGCTGGACAGCGGGGCCCGCCCCTCAGCAGTCACCGGGCCTGCTTTCCCTGCAGGATCAGCTCTTCCAGGACCACCAAAACTTACTTTGGCTGGGTAAGGATTGAAAGCAGCACATCGCTATTCCTTTAACGTAAGAGTGAAGAGGCTATCGTATGCACCCTCGACCTCCTTCTGGGCCCTAGAGCTAGCTTTGCCTGCAAGCCTTCCTAGCCCCTGGAGGTTAGCTGGCCCTGAGTAGCACCTGGCGAGCTTGCTGCGCACCTGTGCTTTGACGTTGCTGGAAAGGTGGATCCGTAACTGCCATCTCTCGGCTGTGCTGCCGGGGGCCGGCGTGGCTGCTTCAGGGGCTTGCTCCCGGTTCTGGCCGGGTCTGTTTGTCACCTAGAGTCTAGCTGTGTTGGTCGATTTCTTTTTTGCTGTTGTCAATGCGCGTCCTGCGGTGGCAGCCCCTTACCACGGACAGCGCTCTGCCGGCCGCCCTTGTGGGAAGGCTCTGCATGGTCTGCACTTGGGAGCTCCAGGTGGACGTGGGCTGCGCAGGACCTTATCCTGCCACGTGAAAGTTGCGTTTGTGATTGTGACCAATCCACCTGACGTTCACACACTAACTGGGCTCTGCCACCGAGGCCAGTCTGTTCCTGCCTCCAGAGCCTTTGGGCCACACTCAAGGCAGGTGCTCATGTGGGCCTGAGGACAGCAGCTAAAACACCTGAGTGCCTCCAGGCACAGTGCGGTCCTGGCCTTGGAGAGCGTGAGGCCAGTCATCTGGGGCTGGAGCACCTGGCTGTGGAGTGGACCATTTGGAAGGGCTCTAGAGACAGCAGGACTCAGGTCCACACATGCGCCTCTGCATTGTCCTTGGGAGGTGGCTGCCCACAGGACCTGCTGCTTCAGCCTGAGCAGCTGCCTCGAGCTGGTTGCAGTGCTGTGTAGAGCCGGCTGAGTGACAGGGGGACTGTGGAGGCTGTCTCCTCACTTCCCTCCCTGGGGGCTCTGGACCTGCAAGGATGGGCTTGGTATTATGGCAGCTGGTCTTATTTTGGTGGCTGTTAATATTTTTTGGAGGAAACAGAGGTGACTCAAGCAGCTTGCAGATTCTGCTGACAGCATGGCGTCTTGGGTTGCCCAGGATGGTCTGGAGATCACAAACCACAAACTCAGTGTAGCTTGTTGAGACCTGGGGGCATCTGGCAAGCTGTGCGGTGCCACCGTGTGCTTTAGCACGTCAGGAACGTTCAGGAATCCAATGCTTCTGAGCCGCATGTGCTCACAGCTGCAGCCCCGTGAGGCCGTCCATTCCCGCCGGGGCAGGATTCCTCTTTTCCTTTTCCTTTCTCCTTGCTTTAGTCAGCTTTCTCGCTGCTGTGAACAAAAGATCTGACCAGAACAATTTTAAAGGAGGAAAAGTTTATTTGGGGCGCCTTGTTCCAGAGGTCTCAGTCCAAAGACAGCAGGCTCCATTCCTCGGGGCTCGAGGTGAGGCAGGACATCATGGTGGAGGAGCGTGGCCAAGGGAAGCAGCTCACGTGATGATCAGGAAACAGAGAGTCCACTCACCAGATACAAATATCTACCCAAAGCCAGGCCCAGCACCCGCCTCCTCCAGCCACACCCACCACTTCAGCTACCACTCAGTTAATGCCCCCAAGGGGATCAGTTCACTGCCTCTCACGACCCTTGGAACCTTCTCGAATCATCCCACACAGGAGCTTTTGGGGGCACCTCCCGTCCACACCACAACACTCCTCCTCAATATTTCCCCAACCAGTCCCATGGGTCTCTCCCTTTTGAGGTAATCACGCAGGCCACAGAAGCTTTTCCTGCTCTAAAGAATGTGTCAGAAACACGAGCTTTGTGCTTGTTTTTCCTGCAAATAATTGCTTGACTTGCTGTCATTCCACTGAATCAGCCGGTGGTTTTGCCTCAGCGTGCGCAAGTTCACAGCACGCTGGCGCCTCTGCTGAGGGTGATGTGCCCCGAGCGAGCAGTCAGGGCTGTGGCTGGCATTTCACTCCACGTGAGTTCCCAGCCACGGCAGTTCACCCTGCCTCCCCCTCCTGATGTGCTCCTCGGGTGCCTCTTCCGACTTCCACGAGATAACCAGGGCACCCTGGGTCTGCAGATTCAGAAAAGGAACTGTCAGCCCCACCTGCTCCAGCCGATCTAACCCGTAGATGACGTAGATGACCTGGAAGCAGGTTGGCCCTTGCGTTGGGAGGTGGCTGGCTAACTTACTAGCAGGTTATTAGCATATTGACAAAATCCAGGTCCTGTCACTCGGCTTTGCATTAATGACCCAATTACCAGTCAGGTGATGAAGGTGGGTCCTGACCTGTGCTGGATCACCACACTGATACCATGATAAAGGGTGTCCGAGAGCCTGTGTCCCTGGGCACTGTCTCCTCAGAGCTGGGGCTGGTCTCCTTGTGCCGTTCCGAGGCACAGCTGCCCAGATCCCATCTAGCCCTTCTGACTCTGATTTCTAGGTTGGCACTAAGAGGGTGGCCACATGTGGTCAGAGCCATCTGGTTTCCATGACAGCTGGCCAGTCCCTCCGGGTCCCCTCACACACTTCTGCGCGCATGCTGTGGCTTTAGCTGAGGCGTCCTTTTGACCAACAGTGAAGAAGCCTCTCAGCCTTAAAACTGAGGTCAAGTGTATGCCTTCCTTAACCGCGGCCGCCTGTGTTGGCCAGCCTCTGAGTCTGTGTGGTTTATAATCCGTATGGAGCGGCTTGACAGCAGGCTAGATCCCAGTGTGCTGTTGTGTGGGTCGCATCCCAGTTATTGGGTGGATACCTCAGCCAGTGGAAGAGACAAAGCCCTTACCACCATGCTGACCACACGGTGGCTTTAGCCACTGCCTGCTGCCGCCCTGATACTGTAGGACTCCTTTCCCTCCTTCCGCGCTGGGCTGCCTCCACCCTGCTGTCCAGAGAGCTTAGTTCCTCTGAACAGGAAGTGCCAGGCCACCCGCCGAGCTCAGGGCAGGTCAGAGAGGGCCAGGGCAGCAGCAGTGCAGCAGGGGTCAGCCCTGCTCTGAGCAGGCACGGGTCTGCCCCGCAGGTGGACTGGCCAAGGGGCGAATAGCTAGCCCTGCCACTTCCAGCACCATGGGGATCACCAAGGGAGTCACACTAGATGAATGCCAAATTAGTACAGTCTTCAGTGACAGTCACAGTGGGAGAGCTCTCCAGAGGTGACCACTAGCCTGTGCATGTGACAGAGTAGATGAGAGCCAGGGAAACACCACCCAGGGGTCCATGCCAGAGCTGGGGGAAGCGCAGTTCTCCAGGGGGTTGAGTTTGGGCCCCGAGCACAGGGGACACGGCAGAGGCTTTGCCCAGGCCTGGCCTTCACCACGTGCCAGGTGCTATCCTAGTTCCTGTAGCAACCCCAGGCCAGGAGGTTCAGTGCCCTGCAGGGACAAACGCTCCCCCAGTCTCAAGGGGCATGGTGCCCAGGGCACAGGGCACACACCCACGCCTGTTGGGATGACCTGGTCACCGCTGGCATTCGTCCAAGGGCCCTCCTTTCACCACGGCTGGTTGGACCTCGGCATCTCTGGTATCCTGAGTCCCCACAGGGAGCACCCCATCAGAGCAGTTCCTGCCACAGCCCAGCAGCCCGGAGACAAGTCAGAGGGAAGCCCGACCTTCTCAAGGCGACTTCCAGGCTGATCCCCCTGCAGTTAGGGAGGTCCTGGAGATCTGGTGATGGTGCCATACTCCGGCCCAGCCGCTGTTCTTCACCCGCGTCCTGATAGTGTCAGGTTGCGGTGGACTGCTGGTGGGGAGGTGCCGGCAGGCCAGGAGGAAGGTGCAGGAGGCATTCTTGGGGACCGTGGAGAGAAACAGGCACCTGTTCCCAACCCCACCAGGTCCCTGGGGGAGTGCCAGTGGGTCTGGCGAGCCAGCTAGTGGTGTCACCGTGTGCACGGCACGTGCCGTTCCATGTCGTGATCAGACAAGGATGGATGATGCCCAGAGATGTCTGGTTGAGATTCTCAGTGTTTGTTCAAAGCACCAGCTGCTTAGCTAATTCTCTTGTCACAGAGTAACCATCTGAATACATTTTCTTTTTTAATCTTTATAGAGTAACTCTTAGTTCATGGGACACAAAGTCTAAAAAGCCATGTAACTGTACCAAATCCCAGTGTCTGAAATTGTAAGTAATCGCAAATCCTTCATTATTAATATGAAATAAGGGTGTTTAGAAGTCAGCGAGCCGAGCGCAGTGCACGTGCCGCAGTTAATCCTCAAGTGCCTGGGGACCGGCTTCGGCCAGGAACCTGGTATGGGCCTTCCGGTGCCTTCCGAGTGGGTGTTCTCTTGGACTTTGGTTACAACTCTGGCCCCTGGCAGGTGCTAAGTGTGGCACCTTTGTTGAGCATTAACTGCAACATGTCCACCTCCTATTTTCTAAAAGTCCAATGAGTTGGTTTATTCTACGTTAACATTTTTTCTGAACAATCTCCCCTAGGGGGCGGTAGGGCCCGTTGTCAGGCCTCATGGGCCACAAGTAGACAGTGTGGCTGAAACGGGGCAGCCTGGTTGCCATGTCTGGCGGCTCCCTGATGAGCTCCCTTCCGCCCTGCCCGGCGTGGTTGCCTGGCAGGCTGCTCCCAGCTCTCGCTGGGGGCCTCTGTTCTTGGCCTGAGCCTGCCTAGCCTAGTTCCACCCTGGAGGGAGAGCATGTCCTGGCCCCACGGGGTTTCCATTGCAGAGCTCCTGCGGAAACCCTGAGAGCTGTCCTCCCGGGCAGTGAGGTGGGCACTCACGTGGGTGGCCATCCAGCATCTCCAGTGAAGTCGTTCACAGAACAAACTGAAACACAGACTGATTTCTTGACGGAGTAGTGTTGATACCTAGGTTGGCTGGTACTTCTCTGAACACCGGTGGGTCAGGTGGTGGCGAGGAGGGGAGCGTGGGGGGCGGTGATGTCACTGCTCAGCTGCTGCTGGGCTTGGGGACTGCGTAGGTCAACACCCTAAACTGCAGTTGGGGCCTTTCTCAGCTTTTATATATTTTAAACATTGATTTGCTTCATAGTTAGCTTACTCAGACATTGAGTGTGAAACCCCCTTCTACAACAGCAACTTTGAGATAGGAGGTGACATGCTAGATGGTAAACCTCTGGACAATCATTTCCCTGAGAGACCGAGCCCTCTGCCTGGTGTTAGGGGGTCTCTTCTTTCCCGAGCACTCTGAAAGTAGGGGTTGGTGTCATGTTCTGGGTGGATGATTTTTCAGGAAGTTTTCACTGACTCTGTTGTACGTCAACTCTAAAGTGTCTTCGTCCCCTCCACTCCAGCTCCATTTTGCTGGGCCCTGGGTGGAACTGGGCGGAATCCTCTGCTCCTAGCCTTTACAGCCCTAGGCTGGCAGCCGGGGAGGGGCGGGGTGTCCCTAGTGTGCTGCTTCCAGGGCTTGTGTCTCTCCAGTAGCCAGACTACTGTTGCCACCAGCGTTTTGTGGCTTGGAGGGTCAAGGCTGGTGATGTGTCATGTGGTCACCTGGTGCTCATTCATGCTTTCGATCTCTTCTGTTATACTTGAAGATGGACTACTTCGCCCCGTACAGTTTGTGCTTGGGGTATTCACAGCCCCTGGTGCTGGCTTCCTGTCTTGTTTCACCCTTAGCGGCTCACCTCATGTGCTGTGTGACTTCTTAAATTTTGTGATGGAACTGATTACTGACCGAGTGAGAGAAGAAGGGATAAAGGGAATAAAATATGGTGTTTGACTTTGTTATGTGACTTTTATGGTGGGAACTCTGCCCGTGGCCGTCTGGCTGGGCCTGAGGACTCGCTCTTCAGAGAGAATGGACGTCTGCTGCTGTCTGGAGCTTAGTGGCTCTTCCCACTTGGACGGCTTAAAATTTGGGGCTAGATTTTTGGCAGGCAGAGCACAGTATAAATTCACATGTAACGACTGGCATCAGTGGGCTCTCGCTCCCACAGCCAGCACCTGGACGCACGTCGCAGTCGCACACTTCATCCTCCCGCAGGCCGGGGACCGCCTGGAACCCTTGAACCTGTGCTGAGCGCCTGCCAAGCGGGGGGCGGGGACCAGAGGGCGCCGCCTCTCCCTCTCCCTTCCCGCTGCAGCCCTGCCAGGGCAGAGCGTGCCTGCCCAGGGGGACGTCCGTGGAGTGGTGAGAGGGAGGGGGCTTGGCTGGGGACCAGGGTCCCTGTCCTGTCCCTGGAAACGGGTCTGTGGCCCCACTGGCTTTCTAGGCTGGGCAGCGGCACCTGTAGGAGCCTGTGCACCCCAGGAGGACGGGCGCCCCTTTACCACCGCCTCCAGGTCTGGGGCAGGGCCGTGTGAGTGACGCGGCTGCAGGAGGCTCGTTTCTGTTGGGGTTGCTGTCGTGGTTGTCGCTGGACGGCAGGCCTTTGTTTTCACTTGTTCGTTTTTATGCATTGCTGAGGATGGAAGCCCAAGACTCACAGGTGCTGGGCCAGCCTCTGCCCTGAGCCAGGCCCAGCCCGCAGGAGCCGCTGCTGGAACGCGCATGTCTCGAGGTCAGAGGGTCGTGCTGTCTTCAAGGGCTGCTTTTGGCCCTGAGCCCTAATCCACCTGCAGCCCATCCTGTGACTGGTCTCCGGCTGGGATCCAGTCTCATTTCTTCCATGTGAACAGTTGTCCAGCAGATTTATTGTGAAACAAAAACTGGGTGATCCGTGAGCTCCAGCGCCCACACGGGGGCTCTGTGTCTCCAGCTGCTCCGCGGGCGGCCCCGCTGTTCCCTGTGCTGACTTCTGAGTGGACCAGGATTCCAGCACCCTGCTGTGCTGCTGCCCATTCTCCTTGTCTTGCTCTGTTGGCTAGGACGGCAGCATGGTGACAAGGGGACGCGAGGGCATTGGGCACTGTGGCTCCATCCCCATCGTAACAGACACACTTCCTTTTTTTTTTTTTTTTTTTAGTTTTTAGTTGTCAATGAATCTTTTATTGTATTTATTTATACGTGGTGCTGGGTATCAAACCCAGGTCCTCACACACGCCAGGCAAGCGCTCTACCACTGAGCCACAGCTCCAGCCCCCAATGGAAACATTTCTAAGATCCCTTTGTCCTTCCCCAAATTAGGTGTTTTGCTGTAGGTTGTAGAGGTGTTAGGTGAACTGCATGTCCAGATGCTGTGACAAAGACTAGACTAGGACTGTTTCAGGACTAACGTGGCAGCTAATCAGTAGCAATATCTCAGACTCCTTCGGCTATTGCTCTAACTCCTCATAGGTGATTCCATCTTGTGGTCTAAGAAGGCTGCACCAGCTCCGACCTTCACATTTGCCTTCCATCAATAGGGAAAGAGAAAAGAGGAAGGGAAAGACATACTCCTTATCTTTCAAGGCATAACCAGCAATCGCTAAAATCACTTCTGCTTACTTTCCCTGGGTCAGACCCGAGTCACATGGTCAGGCTGAGCTATGCAGGAAACTGGGAAAGACTGTCAAGCTGGGCCAGCCGTAAGCTCACTGTGGAACAGGGGGAAGTGGGTGCTGCAGAACTGCTGGCTCCGCTACCTGCCCTCCTCGGCTCAGGGCGGTCCCCTTCTGCTCCAGATTTTCCTGAAGGATTTGCTGCCACCCCTATTAGATTGCAATTATAACGAGTGAATGATGGACTTTATCAAATGCTTTTTTCTGCATTTATTGAAAAAAAATACTGTTTTCCTTTTTTAATCCTGCTTAAACATTTCCTTTAGTTGTAGATGGACACAGTACCTTGACTGTCTTGATTTATTTCATGTGGAACTGAGGATCACACCCAGGGCCTTGCGGGTGCGAGGCAAGCCTCCACCCCGCGCCAGCCCCTCCCTATCCAATCTTATAATGTCGTCTCTACCAGAGACTCCCCGCTAACCCACCCCGTGTGCTCAGGCCGCTCTGCTTGCCGAGCTAACACCTGCGGGTCCCCTTCCCAGTGAGCAACAGGGAGGCCTGCGGGTCCCCTTCCCAGAGAGCGAGGGAGGCCTGCGGGTCCCTTCCCAGTGGGCGAGGGAGGCCTGCGGGTCCCTTCCCTCCCTGCCCTCGGTCTTGCCTGGCAGCGTCGCCTGCAGCAGTGGGTGGCTGGACTCCTCCCCACCCCTTCTGAAGGGTTGTTTGTTTTCGTCTTTTAAAATTGTTTCCTTAGCCAAGCGCGGTGGCACACACCTGTAATCCCAGTGACTCAGGAGGCTGAGTCAGGAGGATCGCAAGTTCAAAGCCAGCCTCAGTAACTTAGCGAGACCCTGTCTCTAAATAAAATACAAAATAGGGCTGGGGATGTGGCTCAGTGGTGGAGTGCCCCTGGGTTCAATCCCCAGTACCAAAAAAAAAAAAAAAAAAATCGCTTCCTTGTCAGTGGGCCTTTATTTTACTTCTTCACATGTGGTGCTGAGATGGACCCGGTGCCTCACACGTGCCCGGCAAGCACTCCCCTCTGAGCTTCCCCAGCCTCTGGAGAGGGTTGAGCAGGTAGAACTCACTTGTTCACCAGGTTTTTTGTTTGTTTGTTTGTTTTGCAGAGCTGGGGATTGAACCCAGGGCCTTGCGCTTATGAGGCAAGCACTCTACCAACTGAGCTACATCCCCAGCCCTGTTTACCAGGTTTTGATAAAACTCAGCTATCAAACTCTTGGGGCTGGTGTCCCTTGGGATTGGAGTGGAGCCAGGGCTGGGTTGCCCTTCAATTTCTCCAGTGATTATTAGTTTCTTTGTACTTTTCTATTTCTTCTCCAGTCATTTTGGGTATTTTGTTTTTTTCTTAGAGATTATTGAATTCTGTAATTTTTCATGTTCATTAATATATTTTATCTTATTTTTAAATTACCTCTGTCTCTGTAACTGTAGCCCCTTCCCCCCTTGGTAGCAGGGTTGAACCAGGGGTACTCTATGACTGAGCTACCCCTCCAGCCCTGTTTAATTTTGTTTTGAGACAGGGTCTCTCTAAGTTGCTGAGGCTGGCCTCAAACTTACCATCCTCCTGCCTCAGCCTCCCAAGTCACTGGGATTATAGGCATGGCCACCATACCCAACTGTCTTTTTAATTTTCTAATTTTCTCATTTAATTTCCACTCGTCTATTTGTACTCGACTCGATCGGTCTCCTGAGAGGCTCGTCTGCCTAGCAGTCTCCTCGGAGTCCCAGCTTCTGGTTTTATTGATTTTCTTGCTTGTGTTTCTGGTCCCTGTTCCATGAAGGACACTACCTTTTGCTCCTTGCTCTTGCCTTACTATTTCACTCCCTGCTGCTCGGGCTCTTGGTGCTAACTGCTTGTTCCTTGCCCAACTGTCTTGATGTTCTAGGAAATGTGTTTAAAGCTGGAAACCCTGCTTCACAGCCTCCCCTAAGAGTTGGCAGAGGGACCCGTTGGCAGGCACTTGGGAATTGCTAACGTTACCGTGCATTCTCCTGACCCGGCGGGCAGCTGAGGTGGTCTGCATTTGTCCCTGTGCGTGTGAATTGCACACTTCGTACAGACGCATTTAAACACTGCACTGTTACGCTGTGGGCAGAGGGCAGCCTGGGGACGCAGTCCTGGAGCTAAAGACTGCCACCTGTGTGGCCTGAGGCTTGATCAGATCTTAGAATGCTTCACATTCACTTGAAACCCTATTTGTCGGGTGCAATTATCTACCCATTAACTTATATTAGTTACTTTTGTTATTTAAATCTGCTAAATGCTTACTCAGTTTCCTGTGATTTATGTTTCTTATGAAAGTGTGTGGCGACCCCTCAGTGTGTGGCGACCCCTCAGTGTGTGGCCACCCCTCAGCGTGTGGCGAACTCTCAGGGGTTATACCCAGGGGCACTTAACCACTGAGCCAGCCCTTTTCATTTTTATTTTGAGACAGGGTCTCACCAGATTGCTCACAGCCTTGCTAAATTGCTGAGGCTGGCGTGTAGCCTGCAATCCTCCTGCCTCAGCCTCCTGAGCCGCTGGGATCACAGGAGTGTGCCACCACATCTGGCTGCAGCTGGATTTTAGGCTTGGGCTGTCGTTCAGTGGCAGAACTTGCCTGGCGTGCTCAGAGTCCTAGGTTGGATTCCCAGCACCATGAAATCCACCGGCACCCACAGTGCAGAAGGCAGATCTAACAGTCCGCATGTTTTAATAGAGTCCTCTAGTCCGTGGGCATTCTTTGTCTGCTTATTGACTCGTGGTCTTCCCTGCGCCATCTCAACTTCCTGAAGGTGTGACATCTACATATTTAAGTTCTTTTCTCACTCAAATGGCAGCGTCCACACGTTCTCGTCTGCACCTGCCTTTTAAAAACCGTGGCAAGAAGTGGTTGCATGAGACTGAGACCTCAGCCCTGAAGTGTGTGGTGGGGTCGTGAGGGCAGGCTGGGGTGCTGCAGCCCCCGGGGCCGCTGTGGGACCTTTCCTCATCCTGAGCGTTGAACTGCTCCAGGCCCGGGACTGCGTGTGCGTCCCCCTCTGCAGGCCTGTGTAGGGAGCTGGGTGATGGAGCCGCGGGGCTCTGCTGCTGGACAGGCTGGGCGTCCCTCGGGTGTCACCTGAGGGAGTGCTGCAGAACCCCATGCGTTCCCCAGGCCGAGCGACCCTCCTCTGCATGCGCAGGCCGCATCTGTCGCTGCCCTGGACACTGGGCTGCTCCCGCCTCTGACTGCCGCCGTGCTGCTGCCCTGAGCGTGAGTGGCGTGCCTCTGCGCCCACCTGTGGTTCTTCTGGGCGTGCCCAAGAGGGTTGCGGGTCGCTCGGTGCCTGTGTCGCCTTCGGCAGAACCGCATGCTGTCCTCGCACAGGGCGCCTCACACTGCCGCCAGCGGCGCCGGCTGTACCTCATTTTGAGGTTTTCTGATTCCTGCTTTGTTGCTCCTTCCCGCCTGAAGCATGCTTCTGCCTGATGGGAGAGGGGGCAGTGGGAGGGACACTGGTGGGGCTGTCCCCAGAGCACAGGACAGGATGGGAGCCTGCTCCCAGCAGGGAGGCCGCTCGGGGGGCTCATTCCCTGTCTCTGCACAAGCACGTTGGAGTGCCCAAGACTTTGGGAACAGGGATGACAGCAGTGTCACGCAAGGTGGTTGTGGCCCTGCCACCAGCCCTCAGTGCCTGGCGGGGTGGGGGAGGCCTATGTGGGTAAGACCCTCTCATGGGAAGCTGGGTGAGCCGGCAGCCAGGGAGGCCCCAGATGAGGTGGCTGTGCGAGAGGAGGAGCCCGGGCAGAGGCCGAGTGAGGGCTGCTCAGAGCTCCCGGCAGGACCAGCGCGGCAGGGAGGCCGCGGGCTGTGGGAGGATTTGGACACAGGTGCTCGGGTCCCCAGCCAGAGGTGGCTGGGGCCCACCTGTGGGAGTCCATGCAGCGGGGGAGCACCCAAGACCGTGGGCTCAAGGAGAGTGGGAGAGCAGGCGTGGACGGCCATCCCTGTGAGTCTGGAGCCAGGGGAGACTGGCAGGTGTGGTGACAAGAGCTCCAGAACCCCCGGCATGAGTTGAGAGCAGCGTGGTGGGCGACAGGGCATGGCCAGCCGTGGAGGCTGCCTGAAGACACCGCCACACTGCACTGTGTCTAGGGAGGCACTGTCCCTGTGGGTGCTGTTTCCTCTCGGGGTCTCCTGTTTGTCCTTGTGAGGGGCCTGAGGTCAAGGCCCATAGCTTTCATCCATTCTGGAAAACTCCGGTTGGCCTTGCCCACCGCCCCCAGTTGGCCTTGCCCACTGCCCCCCAGAGTGAGCCCCCAGGCGCTGCGGCGCCCCAGGCCCCACCCCGGCTTCAGTGTCTGCCTGTGTGCTGCTCTGAGCCAGCCTTTCTTTCAGGCTGTTTGTTGTCTCTCAGGTTAGTCATCGGGATCCCAAGAGCACACACCTATTAGGAGCCCAGCAGTTACAGGGCTGGGGACAAATGGCGGGCCTGTGGCCATTGCTCCTTGTTCTCTGCTTTCCAGGAACCTTGGACTCTCAGCTGGGTCTTTCAGTATCTGCCCCATAGATCTAGGTGACAGGTCTCAGCTGCTCCTCGGCTCTGCAGCTGGGCGAGCTGTCCTTTGGCGCAGGGAGGACGTGGATCTGCTCCTTCCTGTCCTCGCTCACACACAAACCTTCCAGACACTCCGGGCCGACCAGGCCCGGGGATGCTGTGAGCTTGGTGCCAGGGGAGTGGGCTCTCATGGCTGCGAGGCCCTGGGTCCAGCTGGAACGTGGCTGCTGTCCTTCCCGTGCTGCTCCGCCTTGACTGTGGAGCTGGTGCCTGGACCTTCCTGTGAGGCCGCCTTGTTCTCTCTGGAGCTGCCCAAGGCCTCTGTTTCCAGCGCCTAGATCTCCACACTGGCAGGAGGGTCCCCGCTGCTCCCACCCGCTCCAGGTGTCTAGAATCCTACTCGATGCACGCAGGGCTGCTGGCTGGTCCCCACTTTCTGTCTTACTGCTTCTTTTAATTTTTTCAGCCCAAGTTTCCAGACCTTGCATTGAGTTGAGCGCCTCTGTGATTGCTTTTATTTTCCAGACTTTTCAAAATATACTGTTTCTCAAGTGTCATTTGCCTGTTTGATGAAGCCAAGAATTTGTGGCTACAGCTGCCCCTCCCTCCCAGTCTCCTTGTCCCTGCCTGGCCTCTGCCTCTGTGGCCCATCTGTCCCCACACACTTGTGATCTCTGGTCCCTCTGCTCATGGTGAGAGTGGGGCATGAGCGGCTGGGAGCGTGGGGCTGGCCGGGGCTCTTGGTGTTGCTTGGGGTGACTCTGCAGCCTCAGTGTCAGCCTGTCTGGGCATTTTCTCTGGGGCTGAGCAGAGTCCTCGGGGGCTCATTCCAGCCCTGCTAGACTCCTGGAGACTCAGGGAGAAGAAAGCCAGGCCGAGTGACCTTCCTGCTTCCGGCCCCGCAGCACCCAGTCCTCTTGGCTTTACCCCAGAGCGCGGCTCCCGGTCCTCTGCCCGGGGTGGAAGCGGGAGCTCTGGGGGTCCTGGGGGCTCTGGGGGCTCTGGGGGCTCTGGGTCTAGGGTGAGTTGCAAGCCGTGCTCTCTGAGCTCAGGCACCTTCAGCAACGCAGGGGGCCCAGTTCTTGAGGCTCCTGAGGCTGCTGCTCCACTCTTTCCTGCTGACGTGGGGTCCTCGAGGCTCATCCCTCTGCTTTCCGCCTCCCTCCCTTCCCTTTCTCCTCCTGCAACAACTGCCTGTGTCCCTTGGCCCTGCACAGGGACCATCCCCACTGGCCTTCTATGCAGCAGGTTTGCTTCTAAGTCCCCCCTGGTGAGGCCGCCAGTCTAGACCCTCATTTACGTGGGGGTCTGTGGCCTGAGTCGTATCTTTCGTCTCCGTCTCCTGCATGAGCAGCCCGGGGCCAGCCACACTCTGGGTCACTGGAGACTGCAGGTATCCCAGGACAGCCAGCCTTCCAGTGTCACTGGACTCACTGTTTTTGTCTTGTGGCCTCTGATGTTCTCCTTGACTCTGCTGCTGAGTTGACAGGCATTTGAAAATGCTGTTAACACTATGAAAACAGTGAGCATAGAAGCTCCGTGCTTGGGAATTCCACCACAGGGCTGTCCGGGACAGCTGGTGCCCCACCTGCTGGGCACCTGTGTGTCCCTTGAGGCAGCGTCCATCTGGGATCTGCCACAGCAGACAGAGTGGCCCAGTCAGATAGCGAGGAGCTGTGGCAGAGTGGTTGGAAAGCCTGGGCTCAGTTCTTCTTAATGAGTCCTGTCCCACCCTCACTGGTGACACTGCAGTCAGGGTGTGGCCGGTGAGGTAGCCCACACCTCTCCAAGGGAGCAGCTGTGCGCAGGGCCTAGGAGTCCTGGTCTCCCTGCTGAAGCTCACGTCCGTCCACACTCAGAAGTCACGGCTGTGGGTCTGTGGGTATTCCGAGCTCAGTGCAGGGCAGTGTCTGGCAGGATGGCCCTCAGCACTGCCACGCTGCCTCTGTGGACCCTCACAAGGGATCCGTTCACAAGTCCTGTAGAGAATCCGGGTGCGCCACCGTGTCGGCGGGCCCGTTTGTTCTCCCACACGCGCTCCTTGCTGCAGCTCGTGGCTACGGGATGCAAGTGGACAGAGCCCAGCTCAGGTTCCTCCCGTGGACGCTCACACCCTGCAGCTGGCAGAGGGGCCAGGGGGACTGGTGGCGAGGCAGCTCTGTGTTGTTTGGTGTGCTCCTGGGAAAGTGACCGAGGGCACCTGGGGGCCGGAGATGACTGGAACAGGCGTCTTCCCGGAGCTGCCCGCCTTGCAGAACCCATGCTGCGAGACCAGCTGCTCGAACCCTATCTTTCTCCAGTGCAGACACGGCAGATGATCCTCCCAGCCAATCAAGCTTCTGTAGAAAGGAGTTGGCATCCGCTGGTCAGAGCCCGGTGGGCCTGGCGGCAGGCTGCCCTCGCCTGCACACGTGTGCTGCTTCTCCCCACGGTGCACCTGGCGTGACTCACGCTGTGGCTTTCTTCCCAGGTACTGTGACTGCTTTGCCAGTGGGGACTTTTGCAACAATTGCAATTGTAACAACTGTTGCAACAATTTGCGACATGAAATTGAGCGGTTTAAGGCCATTAAGGTGAGACATTTTAAAAGCGTGTGTTCATAGAGCGATCTGCAGGGACTCCTCATCTCATATTGGAGAACCCAGCCTGGGTCCGCTCTTACGGGGGCAGGGGCTGTGGTGAGAGCCGCGGCAGAGAAAGGCCTTTCTTCCCCAGGTGGCACAGCTTCAGGGACAGAGTCCAGGAACACGCATGGGTCCCCTGGTCCTGGTGTGGGGTGGTGATGCTGGGAGGTGTCAGTGGCCCTCCAGGGAAGGGCTGAGGAACACCCTGAGCCCTCGTGCGTTTTCACGTCCAGTGCCCTCTGAGGGCACGGGTCACCTCCTGGGGTCCTGAAGGCCCTGCTGCAGACTCAGTGCTGGATCTTCCCATGTTTCTGCTCGTAAATCAGGTAAGAAGGGAGAGGGGAAGGACATCCAGCTCTGGGAGCCACTCCCTGGGGACACTGAGGTCTAGCCACTGTGCTCTGGAGACAACCACGTGTCGGTGGAACAAATGGTACGTGCTGTGATTGGTCTGTTGATTTTATTTTCCTCAAATAATTTAACCCCCCTCTTGAACTATGGATAAATCACCTAGAAACACCTCACCGATTCTGCTCTGCCAGATCTGCTGGACAGAAGATAATGCAGATGCTCGTCAGCCTCGGGGTAGCCACGCAGAATTTAGAGATAGAGGGCACTAGCTACAGGGAACATGCAAAAAGTGGATTCTGAGAGCTGGATTTCTGACATTGCTGATGGGAATGGTGCAAGGACTTGGGCACTTGCCGGGCAGTGTCCAGGCGAGCGGAGCGTCTGCATGGCTGGCCTGGCCAGTTCCTCCAGGAGACAGTGCGTGGACATCTGCCCAAGGCGTGTACTAGCATCCCGGGCAGCCTTGCTCAGTGCCAAGCCCAGAGGCACAGTGCCCTTCATCGGCCCTGAGGTGGACCCCAAGCGGAGTGGCACTCGTCAGCGGGAAAGCGAGGGCGCAGCTGAGCGGCAGCAGAGCGCAGCCACCAACGCAGCCAACCGAGGGCCACGAGGAGAACTGGGCAGGAGAGGAGCACCCCACCCCGGCAAAGCCCTGGCAGGGGCACTCGGAGAGCTTTCCAGGCAGGGAGCTGCCCGTGGCGCTCCTGGGGAGAGCACCAACAACTTGGCCCTGGAAAATGTGCCACGGGCCTGGCCCGCTCCCGCCCTCATCTGCAAGCCTGCGATGACCTCCCCAGCTGAAAACAGGAGCCACACGGAAAGACGCTGGGACTCACGCGCTGGGCTCAGCTGGGGGGCAGGAGGGGCGGGTGTGCGGACGGGTCTGCACCTCTCAGCTGTGCGGGGCCTGAGCGCGGCTGGGGGTGCAAGAGGAGCTGGGGACGCCGTGGCCGCACCTCCCAGGGGGGAGCCAAGCGCGTGCAGGCTTTCCTGACTGCGACCCTGTTTTCTGTTGCAGGCATGTCTGGATAGAAATCCTGAAGCGTTCCAACCGAAGATTGGGAAAGGGAAGCTGGGGGACGTGAAGCCCCGGCACAGCAAGGGCTGCAACTGCCGGCGCTCAGGCTGCCTGAAGAACTACTGCGAGTGCTACGAGGTGAGGCCCGTGCCTGCCCGCCCACCTCTCCCAGGCCCTCGGGGGCTCTGGCTCTGGGAGCCGCTGGGCCTGTGCCCGCCCCGTGCCTGCCGGGGCTGCTCCGCGTGCTGGGCACCAGAGCATCCTGCTCACGACACCCAGAGGAGCAGAGGTGACACCACCAGTGTCTGGCCGCACCTCGGAGCAACAGAGAAGAGAGGGAGGCCAGGGTTGCCGCAGAGGAGGCTGAGAGCCACTTGTCAGCTCTGCCCAGGGCCCGCAGGGTGGACCTGGAGGGACACCCTCCCGCCCCTCACGCCACAAGGGAAGACTGGACCCTGAGTGTACTCAGCAGCAAGCAGGCTGGTCTCCCCTAGACGCCTGCCCTCAGGCCTGCTGGTGGCTTTCTTAGTCACCTACGGCGCATTCTGCACACCACAGGGCCTGCCTCACACCTTCCTGGGAAGGAAAGGCTGTGGCACTGGGGTGTCAGAGCAGTCAGATCCAGCCTTGTACAAAGCAAGAGTCAGAAGGAGAGCTGGGCACCGGGCCATGCCTGTGTTCCCAGTGACTCAGGAGGCTGAGGCAGGCAGATCACAAGTTCAGAGGCAGTCTGGGAAACCTAGCGAGACCCTGTCTTAAAATATGTAAGGGCTGGGGGTGCGGCTCCATGGCAGAGCGCTCCCAAGTTCAATCCCTGATAACCTTCTGAAAAAACCAGAGGGGAACTTGGCCAGATTCCAGTGCAGAAGGGAGGGCGGGCCCAGCGTCCGCAGTACCAGTGTCCACCCAGGCAGCAGCCCCCGCGGCCATTCGCTCCTCGTGCCACCTCTTCTGGTTTTGGTATAAACATTGTGGCTTGTGCATGAGCAAATATAAGCGAGGAATTAAGAGTCCAAATAGGATGTGTCAGTTTTGGGTAACTTCTAGGACAACCTAGATTTACTGAAGCATTCTGTTACCAGGCCAAGATCATGTGTTCTTCCATTTGCAAATGCATCGGCTGCAAAAACTACGAGGAAAGCCCAGAGCGGAAAACGCTGATGAGCCTGCCGAGCTGCATGGAAGTGGGAGACCTCGAGGGCAGCCATCATCTGTCACCAACTAAATTTTCGGGACTACCGAAGTTCAGAAAAGATAGGTAGGTACCCTGAACCCAGGAGAGGAGAGGGGACGCCCTTTCCACACTGGAGCAGGGGAGTGTCTGCCGGGCTGGCCCGGGACAGGGAGGAAGGGAGACCAAGCTTCCCACCTGAGCCACACTAGAGGCCCGCTGGGTGACTTAGAGGCCCTGCTCGTCCTCCTTGGAGGGGCCCTGCTCGTCCTCCTTGGAGGGGTCCTGCTCTGCACAAGGCAAAGGACAGCTGGGCCTCCCGGGCTGCCTTCGGGGGAGCACAGCCAGCGAGCTCCTTCCCAGGGCAGCAGGGACTGCCGAGCAGCCGGGCATCTTCCCGCTGGCCCAGCGGCTCTCACGGGCTGTGGAGTAGACTTGATTCGTCCATTTCAAGTCTTTGAGTCCCATGTAGGGGTCACGTCAGGACAGAGTGCTGGATGTCACTGATCACTGCCACCGTGCCGCCCCCTCCCGCTCACGTGGTTAGAGGGGCCTCGGAGGGCTGTCAGTAAACACTGAGCCCCGCCGAGACCCGGTAGTGCAGCAAGGCGTGGGGTGCTCCCACTGCCCTGGGGAGCCTGCCTCGCAGGTCCAGCTGTCCTTGGCTGGAATGGCGCTGCCCAGTCCTGTGCATGATCTGCAGAGGCGCCGGAGCCACTGGCGTTGCCTGTTTCCATCCCACGCTTTTCACCCTCTGGGGCTTCCCTGAGGCGGACCATCCGCCAAGCAGCAGTCACCCCTGCAGCTCAGAGGGAAGTGCCTCCAAGTCTGCAGAGCACGGAGGGCGAGGCCACAGTGGGCATGGCGGGTCCTCAGGGCCACATGCATCTTGTAGCCCCCAGCAGCCTGGGGGGAGAGCAGTCACGCTGCCAGGCCTGAATGCAGAGCCACCTTCTCTACATTGATCAGCTGCCTGGCCTGTCTGCGGTCCTTGTTCTGAGAGTCCCGTGTCCCCAAGCCCTGCCCAGCCCAGCCCTCGGGTTCCACAAGGTAGTGCAGGAGCCCGGGGTTGGGTGGTAGACCAAATTCTGAGGAAATGTGGACTGTGCCGGGAGAGGGTGTCGAGAGGCTGCAGATGGCCGCCCCTGCTATTGGCCAGAGGCAGCACAGATTGTCCCTGGGACTCCAGGCTGGCGTGAGCAGGCAGGTACTCAGCACTGCTCAGGGCGGCCCTGCCCTCTCTCCCCAGGCGGCCCTCCTCCTGCATCTCCTGGGAGGTGGTCGAGGCCACCTGCGCCTGCCTGCTGGCCCAGGGCGAGGAGGCGGAGAAGGAGCACTGCTCGGAGCTCCTAGCGGAGCAGATGATCCTGGAGGAATTCGGAAGATGCTTGTCACAGATTCTCCGCATCGAGTTTAAGTCCAAGGGGTTGAAAATGGAGTCAAGTTCCATATAGTACAGCCAGCCTCGAGGACAGCTGAGCACATGCATTCTGGGGAAGCTCGGGTTCAGCAAGAAGCCTCCTGTGGCCACACGAGCCAGGCAAAACTGAGCTCTTAACCGGGCGCGGTGGCGCACACCTGTAATCCCAGTGACTCGGGAGGCTGAGGCAGGAGGATCACAGGTTTGAAGCCAGCCTCAGCAACTTGAAGAGACCCTGTCTCAAAATAAAATAAAACTAAAAGGGCTGGGGATGTAGCTCAGTGGTAGAGTGTCCCTGGGTTCAATTCCTTTTACCAAAAAATAAATAAAACGTGAGGGAGCTCTGGTGCGCACAGGCAGGAAGGTAGCCAGGGTGCTCAGCAGGATGGGGCAGAGCCGCCTTTCTCTCCAGGGCACAGCTGCCCTGGAGCCCAGGGCCAACCTGCCTGAGAAACCGGGTGGGTTTTGTTTTTCCTTTGTGTGTGTTTTAAGCGATTTAGAAGTAAATTCCCCAGAGAGCTGTGACAGTGTGACATACAATCTCTGGGGAGCTGCCAAGCACCCCAGAGGACGTCTGCAGTGTGGAGGTCACCCCAGACTCAGGATCAGCAGCCTTCCAGTGCCACCAGGCAGGCTGAAGCAGGAGGGCTGAGTCGCAGGACTCGAGTTGTGTTTAGTTTCCCATGTTTCTACTTGATTTTCGGAAAAGCTCTATTATCCAATTAACTGCTCCAGAATTATTGTTATATTATTATTAAATGAAAAACATGGTTAAAGTAATTAGTTTGCAGAAGTCAGCCTGTAAAATTTATTAGGTTGACTCTTTTGGTTCCGTTATAAAGGTTAATAAAAATTTCCAAAGTCTTCATTGTGAACTTTAACCTAGTAATTGAAAATATGAGTCTTATTAATAGCCTCCCTGAGATGTACTGAGATCGTGGTCCTTCCTGTTTGTGTTCTTTACAGCGCTGGCCGAACACTTAGAGAACGGTAGGCGCTCAGGTCAGAACCCTCCAGGGGAGGCGGCTGGCGGCAGGGCCAGGAGCGGCCAGGAGCGGAGGGCCAAGCGGTGCTTGGAGCCTTGTTCTGACGCGGGGCTGCCTCCCTTGTGACCCCCCTGCCCCCTCGGCCAGCTCTGGCAGAAAGCCCTGGTATAGGCAGGTGCAGCCAGGAGCCCCCTGCAGCCCCTCTGAAGCAGCGTGGTCTTCACCGGGCGGAAGCTGCACACACTCCACCTTAGTCCTCTCCAGGTCACTCCTGACAGCACGCTGCGAAACCAAGCATTGGTGTACTGCAGTTTTTATTTGCATTTTTTAATTTTTAAAATATTTTCAACGTGCCGTTGGTTGGATCTGAGCATGCAGAAACACAACACATCACAACCGATTTGTCCCCTGGGGCGGAGCCAGCTCTCAGGTGTTCTCTCTGGGAAGTAAAGAAGTCACCTTCTGTGGCACCTCTGAGAACTGTCACCTCACCATCTTTGCCACCACACCCCCGCCGACCCTGGCCCCCTCCCCTCGACTCCCAGCTGCGCTGCTCCCCTCCTCCTGATTCCTGAAAGGAAGGAAAGGTCTAGAAGGAAGGAGGGAAGCCCCCGGACAGCGGGTGCTGCTGGTTCCACAGCCTGCACTCTGCCAGAGGCCAAGTCTGGCACAAGCACCCCCGGAGCTCCTGGGAGCAGGGGTTGTGTGGGAAGCCCACGCCCCACCTGTTGGCTCTTCGGGAGCCAGTGTGGTGAGGTGAGCACTCTGCCAACAGAAGTTCAGTGACAAGCCTTCTGTTAGGGGACACCCCATGCTGGGGTCCCTGGGTCAGAATCCTGCAGGCCCTCCAGGAGTTGGCCCACACTGGGAGGAGGGTGTGCCAGGCCTGGCAGGTAAGGCTGGGTGGCTGCAGTAGTGGTGCTGGTCTGAGGGCTGAGCACAGGTGACTCGGGCAGCTCGGCAGTGACAGGAGTGTCCATGTCCCTGGATGAGCCTGCTTGGCATAGGGTGGGCTAGCCCCCATCGTCCTGGACCAGCAATGGTAGCAGCGTTGGGGGCTCGTGAGCAGCACAGTGGGGCCCAGAGCCCTCCTGACACAGGCAGGGCCTCAGGCCTGATGTCTGTTCAAGCTGGAGAAGGAACGAGGCCCATGTCCAGGCCTGGGGGGTGGGAGTGGACACCGGATCTGCGGGGCAGGAGCCTGGAGGTTACAGGGTGGATCAGGTCCTGGAACACAGAGCGAGTGGGAGTGGGGAGCTGCCGGGACGAGTGGGCCGA
Organism: Glaucomys volans; assembly: GCA_020662805.1. Classification (NCBI taxonomy): domain Eukaryota; kingdom Metazoa; phylum Chordata; class Mammalia; order Rodentia; family Sciuridae; genus Glaucomys; species Glaucomys volans. Next base: position 130,098 of record JAJEJO010002999.1, read on the forward strand.
CCTGGGGACTGGCCCGAGGACAGCAGCAGGTGAACGTGAGCCAGCCAGCTCCCTGAGCCCGCAGCAGCAGCGCGCGTCCTTCTCGAAGGTCCCAGGCAGGACGCTGACAGTGAGTGGGCCAGGCCGGGGCAGAGCTGGCCACCTCCCCCCTGGCCACCTCTTCCCATCGCCCCTGCCGACCAGCTGTCACCACACGGCACCTTGCAGTCACCCTGTCACCTGCCTCCCTGAGTAGCAGCTCTCCGAGGGCGGGGGTCTGTCGGTTTGTGACAGACTTGCTCCGTCATGACGTCTGACTCAAGACTAAAACAACTCTACGCCCCCTGGACGCGCAATGGGGTGACGCAGAGGTGCTCTCCACGTGGGGCCTGGGCCTGGCCCTGGGCTGTCTGCGGCGCAGCATCCAACGCCTGAGAGAACCAGGCAGCCAAGCAGCTGCTATTTTTTATTTTGTCACTGAAAACAATTACAAAACCCAAATCATCTTAAATGGTAACAGCACAGCAGGGAAGCAGAGCATAGGAGGGGCCACTCGGCAGCTACCAGGGTGACGATGCACAGATGAACGCAGGGGACTCGGAGGACAGTGCCCCTCAGGACTGCTCCGTGTCTTCCGAGGCCTCCGGGTGGAGGCCAGCCAGGTTGTGGAGGGCGCCGGCCTCTGGAAAGGGAAGACGCGCACTCAGCGGCCAGTGAGCACCAGGAAGGGCAGGCGGCTCAGCACCTTGGCTCCTGGGCTCAGAACCCGTTTGACACTGTCAGACTCTTAAATTGAGGTTTGAAGGAGAATAATTCCTGTCACATGATGAAAACTGGCATCTCCTAAGGAAGGACTTTCCACGTTACAAAATGAAAAGCAAAATGAAGACAGGAGGGAGACCCAACCTGCCCCTGGTGGGAGAGGCCTCCCAGCTCTTCTCCGGCAGATGTCCCCAAAGGCCGGGGCTCCTGCAGAGGGAGCTGGGTGATGGCTTTGAGATTTCTAACATTGAACACCAGAGTCGTCCTCCCACACGCTCCCTGCGCCTGGATGGTTCTAGGCAAGAAGCAACAACAATGGGCCTTAAATCTCCCTGCCCCAAGCTGCCCTCTCCACCTGCCCCAAGTCCTTCAACCAAAGCAGGGAGCAGAGTCTGGCCCACTGCAAATGAAAGCGACAGATCACATCCCACCAAACTCCACAGCAGAGCGACTCTGCAGAATTTAACAACTGAGGTCTCTGTTGGCGAGACAAAGGGTCCACCCGCACCCCACCCAGGTGTCCCACGCTGGTGCTCTCTTCTGCAGGCACTGTTGGTCTGAGGATGCTCTGAGGGACAGTGTTGTGACTGCACTGCAAGCCGAGCCCCGTGCTGCAACCCTGCACCCTAACAGACAGTCAGGACTTGGCACCTACAGGGGAGGCGACAGCACCCTTTCTCTTTCTCTCCTTTTTTTTCTTTCCTGGGTTTGTTTTCCTCTTTCTTTTTAAGATGGGGTCTCCCAATGTTGCCCAGGTGACTTTGGACTCCTGGGTTCAAGCGCTCCTCCTACCCCACCTCCCTTGTAGTAGGCCCCCAGGAGCTGGCCCCCAGCCCCGGCCACAGAACGCTTTCTTGACAGACCGAGTCCAGTGTTCTAAGAGAAGGCATGTGCGTGCGTGCGTGCATGTGTGCTGCTGGACAGGGCCCGGCTGTGCGTGCCGGGAGAGTGCGCCACCACTGCGTCACACCCCAGTCAATACGGCAGTTGAAATTTGCCATTTCACATACCTTTGAGATGCAAGAAAGTCAGAAACTCCATCACTGTGCGCATGATACTGTTCTCGGGCAGGGACCTGTCAAGGCCTCCTGGAAAACAGAAAAGGGAGCCTCACAGTGCGCCGCAGTGGTGACCCGCGCCCTCTGTGGGCACCTAGGCAGCAAGCATCCCTGCTTTCCCCGGAGCCGTGGGGGGCGGGGCCAAGGTCCTGACAGCATCCTGGCCCGGAAGACCCTCGGCCCACCCCTGGCCATCTCTGCAGCCGCTCCGTGACCGCATTTGGGCTTGCTGGCTGTTTCTGTCAGTTGACAAGTGTCATCTCAGTCAGGTCGTGGCCAGGGCGGGTTCTGGCTGTGGCTGTGGCAGGAGGTTGGCAGTTTCCCTGGGGGGTCTGGGGGGTGCCTCTCACCTGGCTTCACGTCATCCTCAGGCTGGAGTTCCCGCTTGCCCGCCAGGCTGAGCTTGTCACTAAAGGATCTGTGGGTGTCGATGGCATCTGCTTGCAGAGGAGAGAGGGAGGCAGGGACGGCTCACTGACCCACACCCCCACCAAGGGACCACAATCAAGGCAGAGCGTGGAAACAGGGTCCGCCAGCTGTCACCCAGGGGCTGGAGGGAGGGGAGGCTGCCCCCAGCAGGGCCGGCAGGCCAGCCAGGCCCTTCCCCGAGGACAGCAGTGGCTGGGGTCCCCACAGCCTGAAAACAGGGCCGCTGGAGGGTTTTAATCTGTGACATAACTATGTATTAGAATTCTATGTGTATTTAACATACATTAAAATATAATTTATATATACATATAAATTATTTTCAAAGACCACGCTGGCAGCTGTGGCGGTGGATTGGAGCCCCACAGAGAAGATGGCAGGGAGGGTTGTGCAGGGCAGCGGGGGCTCCGGCCTGTTGGAGCTGTCACAGGAGTCCAGGGAAGAAAGGCTGGGAGTGTGGAGGGACGCCACCCAGGAGCTGGGTGTGGGCTGCTCAGGAGGAGTGGCGGGAGGCTCAGGGCTCTGGCCACGGAGCCTGGGTGGGCCGTGTCGTCTACAAGGCTAGATGAGGGAAAGGATTCGTCCCAGAGGCAGAGTTCTTGGCACTGAATCTGCAGAGGAGTGAGAGACCTGATTCCCCAGGTGTCCTCTGGGCATTCCTACCCGGCAGGGGACCCGCCACCACAGAAGGCCCTCCAGGGTTCCTAAGCTGGACCCACAGGAAGCCAGAAAGCAGCCGGCAAACAGCTCCGGTCTGGGCTGCCTTCCTGGGAGTGGGAGAGGGTGTAGACAGGAATTTGCAAGAGCTGATGAGGCTGGTGGAGGCCTGACTCCCTCCCAGCGTCATGAACATGTCCCCCTTTTATGTGGCCCAAACTGGACCTCAGTGTATCAAAACGACGACTGGCTAGCAGGTTCCAGGAAGCGTGGGATTGACAAAACGCCCCATCAGCTCAGTGACCAAGAGCTCCTGTCACTTACGAGGGCCCAGAAGGTAGCCGGCGCTGTTCAGGGTCCAGCCTCTCTTTTCCTTTGCCTTAAACGAGAGAGAAGAGTGTCAGGTGGGATGGCGCGGGGGACAAAGCCTCCGCAGCCCTTTGTCTGCCCCGACCTGGGGCTGGCCTTTGTCTGACCCTGACCTAGTGCCGCCCCTCCGGGCGATGCAGCTGCAGCCCAGCGGCCTCCTCGGGCCACCAACCTCCCCTCCGCGGCGGGACACCCTCTCCTAAGCCGCCCACCCGCCGGCTGCCGAGCGGACTTTCCAGGGGCGGCGCGGGCCCCCTGGGCGCCCCGACCTGCGCGCCGGTCCGCGGCTCCCCGCTCCAGGCGGCAGAGGCTCTGCGGGTCCCCTCCCTCCGGGGCCGGCGCCCCGCACTCACCGGCGGCCCGAGCCCCAGCGCGGCCGGCAGCGCGGCGGCGAGCAGGAGCCCGGCGAGCAGCAGGGCGCGGCCCCGGGCCATCTGCGGGGAGAGGCGGCCGGAGGGCGCACGTCGGGGGGCGGCGGAGGGCGGCGGGCCGAGCGCGGT
>JAJEJO010002999.1:142003-153024 GCA_020662805.1 Glaucomys volans
GTGCAGAGGCCTGTCTCCCGGGGCCTGGCTGTGAGAGGCGGCAGGGGCGATGCCACTCGGAGCCCCAGACGAGCTGACTCTGCCAAGGTGGAAGGAAACCCAGGCTGGGCAGCCTCGGCCAGCCTCAAAGGAGGCAGCAGCTTGCACACTCCAGGCTGAGCTGTGGCGCACTGGGCAGAGAGAGGTCTCCAGCCAGCATCTCCGCTTCAGCCGGGGGACGGAACCACGCCAGGAGGTGGGGTGCAGGGGCCGGTTCTGCCCGGCTGACCGTGGGCCCCGCAGCGAGGGAGGACCCGCTGCCTCTGCGGCCTTGGCCCTTCCTGGGCCCCATTCCCAGACAGGGCTGCGGGTGCTTCTGACCCACCATCAGTGCCTTGAATACCACCTGCAGGCTCACCACGCTGCGGGCAGGAAGGTGGCTCCTGGCCAGGTCAGGCCACCCCTGGGCCCACTGCAGGACCAGAGCCCGACCTCGGTCTGCAACACCCCTGGGGCCACACAGCCACTCTCCCCGCCTGGGATGTCTTTTCACAACTGAGCTCCGGGTGCCTGCTGTCCCAGGGCCAGAGCTGGCATGGCAAAGGCTCGGCCACACTTGGGAAGGAGGGTCAGTTTGGGAGTGGGGAACGTCCAGTGTGGAGCAGGGGTGGGGGGCCCCAGGATCCAGAGAGACCCAGCACCCGGCTGCTCCACGCCTGGTCCTCAGCCCTCGTGTCCTTCAGTGTGAACCAAAGGCGAGTCAAAGCGTGGTCAGCTTTGCAGCCAGCTCCAGGGGAGGGGAGCCCAGCACTGCCTTCGTGGTGCAGGGGACTGAGTTCCAGGCAAGGGAGAGCTGAGCCAGCTTAGCCTGGGGGTGGGGACATCTCAGGAGGACATCACAGGCCAGGCCCAGGCATCGGAGAGTCTCCGGGTGGCACCCCAGGGTCCTGGGAAGCCCATCAGGGCCCCGGAGCAGTGTCAAGCAGGCGGGCCAATCCCCAGCGGAGATGGACCCCCCAGGGGCATCACCCCTTCTCTGCTTCAGAGGCGTTTGTAACATCACTGCCAGCCCTGGGGACGAGCAGCATAGTCATGGCACTTGGGGACATGGAAACAGGCTCTGGGGAAGGACCTGGACGCCGGCCGGATCCACGTTCCCTACACAGTCACAGTGAGGATGGGCTCCGTGTCTCGGAGCTCAGATCGTCCCAACGGGGCTGTTCGTGCAGTTTGGGGCATTTGCGCTCATTTTGCTATTTCAGTTTGATAAATGAGCCCATAAGAACAAGGTCACCTGCAGATAATGGAGACTTTCATAAAATCTTTGCTGCGACAGAGGAGAAAAGAAGACGCGCTTATTTGCTCCTTTGGGGACAGTTCATCTGTGAAACTGGCCTGTTACCCAAGAGATTTCAAAATCCCCTTCGAATGTCCCCTTCCCAGGAATCGACATGTGGTGATAAAGACATGAGCCCGGACCTCAGCACATGGAGAACGTGCTTCCTGGTCCTGCTTCCGGAAGGTTCCATGGGGACAGGCTGGTGGAAGAGGAAGACAGGCACCAGCGGCCTCCGGGCAGCTCTGCCGGCCCGTCAGTGCCAAGGTCAGGGGAGAAGACCAGGTGCCAGTGTGGTCCGCAGGGCGCCCATCTCTGAAGGCAGGTCAGTCTCAGGTGCAGAGGCGAATCCCACGCAGTGTGTCCACAAGGGCCTGGAGGCCTGGGCCACTGTGCTGCCCCCTCAGTGGCAGGAAGAGGCTGGCGCTAGAGGACCCGCCAGGGCTCCTGCCTTGAAGATGGGGGGTGGGGGACCGAGTCAGCAGGGGCCTCTCACATGCTGGGCAGCAGGCCACAGGCCACCACCCCCTGGGCTTGGCCTCCCTGCTACCGTCCCCATCCCTCACGGGTGACTGCAGGTTTCTTTTAATGTGCGCTGGATGATAGGGAGGGGACTTCATTTCAGCAGAAGAGCGGCACCCTCACGGACATTTCAGTCACGCGCCGGCTCAGAGGCTTAGAGGGCGGAATTGAGGTTCCATGGGATTTTGACCCCTTTTAGGTTTTGATTGATTGATTGATTTGCAATACTGGGAGTTGAACCCAAGGCCTGGCACATGCTAGCTAATTGCGCTCCCACAGAGCTACAACCCCCCTTTTGAAACTTTTATTTTGAGACAGGGTTTCTCTAAGTTGCTGAGGCTGGCCTTGAACATGTGATCCTCCTGCCTCAGCCTCCAACCTACTGCAATTACAGGCGTGTGCCGCTGTGCCTGGCTTGTTTTGTATTTTTAAATGACACTGGGAGAGCTGATGAGACTTTGAGACCAGTTTCCTAACTCGGAGCTAGGCAGGGATGAATTTTATAAGGAAAAGAGAGGAAGGGAGGGAGGGAGGCAGCAGAGTGACCCGCACTCCCTTCTCCAAGCACCCCGTCTCCTGGATATGGGGGTGAGCCTGGCCACCGACTGCTCTGGTTCCGCCGGCCTCCAGCTTACCTGTGCTGGAAGTTTCAATGGCTTCTTCCCGTCAGCACCCAGTCACCAGGGCCACACTCTGGTGTGTGCCATGCCTCAGGCAGAGGCGGGTCTGACCTCGGAGCCTGTGAAGCAGGAGCATCCGACTTGTGCTCCAGTCCTGTTTGGGGCCGGTCTGGTTTTTGCGGTGCTGGGATGGACCTCGGCCTCCCGCACGCCGGGCAGTTGCTCCCTCCCAGGCCTCAGCCCAGCCCGTCCTCATCCTATGGAACGAGATTTCACTCAGGCTCTGGACAGCCTCTGAATGAAAGGCTGTTTTCCTTAGAAATACAGCAGCAGCTTTAGTCATGGGGAGGTATGCAGCAAGCGCCTAATGTGTCGTTTAGTGCGCCCTGCGATTAGTTTCCCTGTTCTTCGGGGGAACTGGGCTCTCAAAAGTGGGTTCAGATCCAAACCGAGAAGCGCTCCGCGTCCAGACGATGCCATCCCCAGGCGCCGAGTCGCTCTCACGACACCCCCCTGCCCAGGGACAGGGACTGGGTTCCAGTTACTCCACCACACACCCCGGGCGCATCTGACCCGGGGGAACCAGCACAAGCCTCCAGTCTCTTTCTGGGCCTGTTGCCGGTGGAGAAGGACCTTCGGGGTGGGGAGCTGGCCCAGGGTGCACAGGGGTGCTGCCCGGGGAGGCCTCTCTGCCCCTGGAACCCGACGGGGGAAGTCACCGTGGCAGTGCCAGCCGGCACCCCTGCCAAGATGAGAGGTGGGGGGCACAGCCCAGGCCAGGCGGTGGCTCACTGCAGGGCTCCGACCTCCTCCAGCCCCTTCATCCGAGGCTGCCAGGCTTTCCTCTTGGGTGGTGAGTTCTAACGCATGCTTTAGATCTTAGTGGTTTAATTTATAAACCCAAATATGAGTCCAGGTGCACGGGGGGCGGCAGATCGGAGTCCGGCCCAGCGTGACTGAGCAGAGGAAAGGCTTTTCTTTACTTCTTCCATTGATGTGTCGGCCACACCTGAGGACGCCTCTCTGCCTGGAGCCTGGACTCCTGAGGCTTGGCCTCCCAGTCTGCCGAATCCAGTCAGGAGCAGGCAGATCCCCAGGAGGGGCCAGAGTCCACTGCCAGGCCATTTCACAGAAGGTGGAACTCAGAGGAGGCCCAGAGTGGAGGCTCAGCTCCCACCCCATCGGGCACAGGAAGGTGGGCATCACACTGTGCCGCCCTAGGCCGGCTGTGCCGCAGCATGGGACCGGGGCCAAGAGACCGAGGACAGCACTGGGGACTGGACGGGAGGTGCAGGCGATGGCTGGATGGCCACAACCCTGCCCCTGGGGCTCCACCCCTCACAGCGCTCTCTCCAGTGCAGCTGTCTGGACGAGCCTTAGCTTCTCCATGTTGCTCTGCTCCGCTCCCTCACCACCGGAGAGAGGCCTCCTAGACGAGGTCACAGAAGCAGCGACGTCACCAGCTCAGCTTGCTTTGTCCCAGTGTCTGACAGCATCCCAGGGAACCTGGTGTGTGTGCCAGAGAGCAGCTTCCCACACCCAAGGCCGACCTGCCCTAGGTCCAGCCACCGAGAGAAAGCCATGTCCTTCATTCTTGGAGACCTTCATCTGGACGGACTCATCGCTCCCATAACTGGGCAATGTTCTTGGGAGCAGAAAGGGGCACTTCAGGGACGTGGTGGCTCACTCTCTCCTCTTCTCCAATGATGACATGACACTTTAGGGGACCAGTGAGTGATTTTAGGGGAGACGAAGAGACTGAGAGACAGAAATTAGCTTGTAAAAGACTCCCTCTGGAATTTGAATGAACCAGAGACAGGTGAGATCTCGGGACAAAGTCCAACCAGGTGTGGCTCCAGTCCTCCCTGCGATGTGCACTGAGATCTCAGGGGGACGAAGGTGATCTTAAGCTCAGAAGGAACATCAGCGTCAAGCTGCTTCCAGCATCTGCTGGTCCCCAAGGGCCTTTAATCTAAAACCATCAGACTCCAGGTGCCCTCTTTTTGGGGTGATAGTCTCTGGACTCCTTCACCTCTGGTTCCCTCTGTATAAATTCCTAACAGTGGAATTGTTGCTCAAAGACCAAGAGTCTTGCAGACTCTCAAAATGGTGGCTCAATGTCTTGATCCAGCCAGTCCTCCCGGGAGGAGCCTGCCTCCCCCACAGCCCTGCAGAGCTGAACCTCAGCCTCCACGGGGAGCCTGAGACTTCCGACTTCTGATTCCAGCACGTGCATCACCCCAAACCACTGGGGGTGCACAGCAACACCCACAGAGCTCAGCTGATGACACCCGAGTGGCGAGGGCCCGAGTGTCCATGGACATGGTATACACACAGGACGGAATGTCATTCAGCCCCAAGGAGGAAGGACATTGTGACACCTGCCTGGACGCATCTTGAATACGTCATGCCCAGTGAGATGGTCACAAATCCTTCATGAACCTGCTGAACGAAGTACTGGAGTGGGCAGATCCAGAGACAGAAAGTAGGAGAGCCTTCCAGGAGCTGGGGAGGAAGGATGGGGCGTTAGCGTCTAACGAGGACATGGTTTTGTTTGGGAGATGAGAGAGTTCTAGAAATGACTGGTGGTGATGTTTGCACAACATTGTGAATGTATTCGGTGCACTTAAAAATGTGTAAAGCAATAATATTTTATGTATGTTTTACTATGTTTTGAAAAGTGAAAATAGCCAAAAGGAATAATTATCCCAAAATATTGTGGTTCTTTACAGAGTCCACAAAGAAAATAATTTCCAAAAAGATCTTTTGATAAATTTCAAAGCCTAGCTTCCAAATTCTCTTGTGTTCCCAGGCGAGCTGGGAACACGGCTGAGAGGGGACAGCCTGCTGAGAAGTGATGGGTGTGAGTAACGCCAGAGTCACCCACAGTGACCTCAGCAGGCTGCCGGGCCACTTAATATCAAAAATGCTTTCTGATTATTATATACATTTGTGCCCGTCAAGAGAATCATGAGGGCATCATAACCCTCAGATGACATTATCCCAACTCCTTTGAGTCACATTTCTAGGTCATGGTGATGGATGGGTTCTTAAATGACTATTGCAGTTTAGATTTGAAAATCCCAGCACAAATGCGTTGCTCCGTGTCCCTGAGAGATCTGAGGACAGACGTGTCCTGCACTCACACAAGTGCACAGCGCGGGCTCCAGGGCCTCGTTTTCTTGGGGTGGTTTTTCATGGGGCTGGTTAGGTGTAATTTTTCCAATGGTCCCTGTCCTTAAGGATGCTGGACCATGTAGAACTGGGGGGACACGGACAGACATGGACATGGGAAGGGACGCCCCAAGCCTGGACAACCTATGGTCTCCTCCCTTCTCCTTTCTGGTTGGGGAGGGATCCATGTGAGGGGCCCAGAGTGATGGGGGCGGTCCTGCCAGGCTGCTGCAGCCTCCTCGCCTCTTCTCCTGTCCTGCCAGCTTCCCTTGCTACTCCACAGGCTTCTCTCCTAACCCCTCACTGCACAGAACCCCCATCTCAGCCTCTGCTGGAGGCAGTCAACCTAGGGCAAGTCTAAAGCCCAGGTTCAGGAGCCATTCACACCGGGGTCAAGTCCTGCATGAACCACGATCGGCTCAGCACTTCCCAGAACCACCTCTCCTCACCTGCACTGGCTGGTGTCTGGCAGCCTTTTTGTCATGCCTACTCACCCCCTGCCCAATACTCCCTGCTCAGGGTTGTTGGAGGGATGTGACCAGCTGGACACCCGACAAAGACTAGGTCAGTCGGATCCCCCCTGTAGGAATGTGGGATTGGGACTTTAAAAAGTCCTCTTGGAGCGGAGAAGGCAAATCTGAAGAAGGAAAGGACGGCCAGGACATCACCTCCTGCCCCCCAGGTGGCTAGGAGGAGGGGGCAGTGGAGCCACATGCAGAAAGTAAGAGCCCAGCCACAGAGAGAGTGCGGGTGCCTCTCCCGCCCTGGTGCCAGGGGCTGCCTGAGCCCAGCTGCCTCCCATCCGTGAGGTCCCAGAAATACACCTCGAATCAACTCTCCATCTGAGCTTCCGTCACCTCAAGCCAGTGTCTGTCCTATCAACCCAAAAACTCTGAAGTACCTCAGAGCTGACACCATGAGTCTCCTTGGTAATGACACAGGCACAGAGGTGCGTGGCTTGAGGTCACCCAGCTAGAAAGGGGCAGAACCAGAATTTGAACCCAGGACCACGGAGCTCTGGAGATGGGCCCTCAAGCATGGGGAGTGCTGGGCTGTGCACAGGCCGGGTCACCCCACGGCCCCTTCCCAGCCTTCCCTCCGCCCAGCCCTAGCGGTCCTGTCCCTCCAGGGCCCTGCTCGCCTGCTCTGCGCCCGGATGGCCCCGGCCAGGTCAGAGGTTCCCAGACGCAGGGCGTGGCGGCTCCCCCTCGGCCACGTCCTCCCGGGGCCAGGCTGGGGGGCGCGAGCCAGCTTGAGCAATGCACGATGGGTGGGCACCGAGACCCTGCCCGCTGCGGCCCGCACAGCTTGCACCGGGCTCCGGGTGGGGGTCCCCACACTTGGGACAGCTTGTCCCGCCTCCCCACCCCAGGCCCCAGGCTTCCTCCACAACCTCCGTCCCTCCCCTTCTCCCTCCACGGTGGCCTACACCGCTGGGCGACTCCCCCAGAGGCGCCAGCAGGGCCCAGACGCCTGTGCGGCTGTCAGGGGCCACGCGTGCAAGCGCGTGAGCGGGTGTGAGCAGGCGCGTGTGTGCGCGTGCTGGGGTCGTGCGTGCCCAGGAAGCGCGCGGTGGCCCCGCAGGGCACGGGCGGCCCGCAGGACAGGGGCGGCGTGCGAGCCGTGCAGCCTGCGCACCTGCGGCGGGCGGAGCCGTGGGAGAGCCTGTGACGCGCAGCTGTGCCCGTGAGCGAGCCTGGGGCCGCGGCGCATGCGTGTGCGTCGTGTGTGTCCTGCCGGGGCCCCACTGTGCCCTCGGCCCGCGCTCCCTCCCCGAGCCTCCACCGCGGGCCCAGCGCCCTGGGGAAGGGCGAGCTCTGGGCCAGGGAGGCCGGGGCCTGAGCTGGGCTGCGTGGGCACCTGGGTCGGAGGTGCACTTCCTTCTCCCCAGGGGCTGGGCACTGTCCTGCCTGCCCAGGGGCACCTGCCCGCCCAGCGCAGGGTCCCGGCCCTGAAGCCTCGGTCCTGCCCCGGCCCACCCTCCTGTCCCCCGGCGCAGCCACGTCAGCTGTGGCTCCAGTTGGCCAAATCGAATTCAACTTATTAGGTTATTTCTGCCCTTTTAAAAAAGCGTCACCACGCCTGGCGGATTTCCTAATTGAATAATCGATCACAAATGAACTTAAAACAAACAACCCCCTGATCCCCTGAAGTCGAGGCGTCTGTCCGCCTCCTTTTCTCAATGGTGAAACCGGCCTGGGGCACATGGAAGCCTAGGCGGTGGCTCCAGCTCTTTGCACTGGGAGAACTGAGGTCCTGGCCTCATTCAATGTCCTCTCTCTGGACGGCTGGGCCACTGGGGGGAGGCCATGGCCAGTGGGAAGGGGAGGCGCTACTGGTCACCTCTGCCACCAGCCTGCCCAGGTCCAAGCCCCGCCCGGCTGCGTGGCTCACCCTCAAACCCCAGCCTTCCAGAGCCGGCCCTTGTGGGGTTGGGAGACGGCGGACCATCCTGCGGTGCCCGGTGGGCTCGTGCCCCAACCAACGTCAGTCCCCAGTGCCAGCGGTGCTGGGTGGGAATCCAGGCCTGTGGGGTTCATCATAGCCGGCACCTCGGCCTCCAGGGTGGTCCCAAGCCCCCGTGGAGCTCTTCCCGCCTCTGCTTCTCCCCTTCCCACCCACGCTCCCTCTGCTCTCTCAGCTGAGCCTTCTAGACACTGTCCTTGGTCTGGAGGCCCCAGGACCTTGGTTTCCCCAGTGTTTTAACCTCGGGCCACTGAGACAAAACACGGATGACCCAGGGGCCTTGTGTGTGTTTCTCACACTTGGGCGGCTGGAAGTTCAAGGTCAAGGGGCCGCAGGTGGTTTTTATTCTGAAGCCTCTTCTCTTGGCTTGTAGTGTCACATTTCACTGAGGGCTGCTGAGGCCTCCTTGTGGGAGTTCAGGGAGTGGGGGGGGGAGCAACGGGGCAGGGGACCCGCTGGGGCAGGGGACACGCTGGGGCAGGGGACCCGCTGGGGCTGCTCTCACAAGGACACTAATCCCCCCAGACCAGCGCCCTGCCCAACGGCCTCATGCAACCTGCTCACTCCCAGAGTCCCCCTCCTAACCCATCCCACAGAGGAGCTGGGGACACATCTGTCCCTAGCACTCAGGTCACAGCTTCCTGCCCCGTCCTCGTACCTCTGTTGGGGGAGACAGACAGACGAGAAGCCCAGGCAGCGCCAGGCGGGAGGAGGACTCCAGACCGCCTTGCTGCGGGCCGAGGACAGCCCACACTCAGGGCCTGGGCCACAGCTTCTCACAAGCTCCCAGGGTGCTTGGCGCCCTCCTAGGCCATCCCACTGGGCTCCTTCCTCCTCTTAAGCCGATTCCAGATCTCCACGGCTGAAGGCCTCGCAGGGTCTCCAACATAAAGCTGCTTGCAGGACAGGGAAGAAGCAGGCTCTGTGACACTCCCCGAGGGGCAGTCAGACCCCAGGGCAGCTGTGGACAATGCGAAAGGCAGGACTGTGGTCAATGAGCTTCCTGGAGGAGGCCGGAGGGGAGCAGAACTGCCCTTCCCCCACTGGTCTCTTACCATAACCTTTGTAATGTCATTTCCCGGCCAGGTCTGGGTTTGCAATGACCCCTGTCCCCACCCTGGTCACCCAGGGCCAAAGGCTATGAATTGGTCACTCCCGCCCCGGACAGTGCCCGCCCTCCATGAACCCATGCCTTGGGGGGGGCCTCAGGAGGCTCTGTGACTGAGCCGGGCCCCACTCCGCTGGAGACACCTGGGGAAGCAGGTCAGGCAGGGACCGCCGGACACCCGCCTCTGCCTCCTTGGTCTGGAGGAGACAATGGGACTCCACTTGCTTTCATCAACAGAGAGGAAAGCACCCTCCTCGCAGGCACATAATGGCCTAATTTGTGCTGAAATTATCTGCAATTTGGGTCATTGAAACTCGGGCTGGTGGCTTGTTTTCCTGAGCACAGGATGGAAACCAGCCCGTGAGCAGCTGCTGCCGGGCAGCCTTGGCTGCTGCTGGGTCTTTTTCCTTCCAGGTGTCTGCAGCTGGGACAGGGCTCCTTCCTCTGACGTGAGCCCCCGCTCTTCCATCTGGATCTAGGACCTGCCGTCAGGGTCCCGGCAGGGGCCCAGGCTGCGGCTGCCTGGGGCATCTCTACCCCGCTATTTGCATGATGTGTCCTACTTGACCTCCGGGATGACGTTGGTATTTGAAAATGTTGAAGGCGAATGGAGATTGGCATGTGAACTGGCCTCGGCTCCACCTAACAAGATTTGAGTTCCACTAGAAGCTATTAAAAACACATTTCATGACCATTTGCCAGAATTAAGAACTTGAGTTGAGAACATTCTAAAGAATTGACCTCTGAGTGACAGTCATCTCACACAGGCGACAAGAGTTCATGGCTTTATTACTGCACACAGAGGGGCTCAGGCTGCTGAGGGGGCTGAGGGGGCTTGTACCACCAGGGTCAGCCCCAGGTGACCCCAGGCAGCCACTCTCCTTCCCTTACCTGGACCTAGTGAAGGGCAAAGTCTCAGGTGCCCGGTGAGGCCTCGGGGTGGGCAATCTGTCTAAGTCACAGGTTTCCCGATGCTTCCGAGAAGGGCCTGAGCATTGGTGTCTTGGAGTTCGGGCCGCCCCGTCTCCAGCATTGCTGTGGAGCTCTCCTGGGCCGGCACGAACCCAGCCCCAGGAGGTGTGGCAGCGTGTGAGCAGAACCCTGGACCAATAAAACTTTATTTACGAAAGCAAGCAGTGGGCCGAGCAGGAGTAGTTGCAGACACTGATGGATCTAAATTCATACTTGACTATCACAGCTATTCTCCTGTGGTCCCCCTTAGGAGGGTCTCCCGGCCCCTCTCCCAGCCTCCCATCCTTGTCCCCCACTTCCCTGCCCTCCCCTCCCACAGGCAGCTCCCTCCTCAGCCTCTTCCTCCTGGTCTCTCATGGCTCTGCTTCCTCCTGCCTCCCCAGCCTTGCACACCCACAGCTTCTGCCCCTGTCTTCTGCGTCCAGCTCTGTCTCCAATCGCAGTCACCTGCAGATGCGACCCTCGTGCCATGCGCTGTGTTTGTAGGATTTTATTGAAGGTCTCTGATTCTTCTGGCTTGGCCCCTACCTGGCCCCACCACCCTGCCTGCCTCCAGCTGGGTGGAGCTGAAGCCAGACGCCAGCCAGCCAGTGGGAGCCTCTGTGTCACCAGGGACCTAGAGGATGGGCTGGCCGCAGGGCTGGGAGACCAGGGTAGACTTGCAACAGCTCAGAGAGGGGCTGGAGGGGCAGGACTGGACACCCTGGGAAGGCGTGGGGAGGCCCCAAGCCCAGCCCTAATGCCAGGGATGGACTTTAGCTCTTCCATCTGGTGCTTCTGGATCAGGGGTCCTTGGCCTTCTAGGTCAGGGGTCCTTGGTGCTTCTAGGTCAGGGGTCCTTGGT
>JAJEJO010002999.1:159972-188589 GCA_020662805.1 Glaucomys volans
GTCCTCAGGGGCCGGGCCGCCGAGCCAGGCTCCCTGGGCTTCTCCAAGGCCCCGGCCTCGCCTCCAGGCTGGTCCCGACCCCGCCTGTGCCTGTCTGTCCCGGGGACGGGCCCACGGGGGACCGGCCACCGCTCGGATGCCCAAGTCCTTCCCCTGGAAAGCTGTGAATTCCACGGCACCAGATGCTCCCAGGTGATGGGCGTTTTCCCCTCATTTTCCCTCAGGGGGACAGTGCCGCCAGCACCCCTGGGGAAAAACACCATCTGATTTTTCAAGTCATTTTGTAAAATTCACTTTTTCAGTATTTTAAGCTGTGTATTTCCTTCTGAGTTTCTTTTGATTTTTTTGCTGTTCTTTTCCTGATCTTTTAAGATGGAGATCCGGCTCCGCTCGCAGCCCTGGGGAGGAGGCAGCTGGGAGGGCGGCCCTGGCCTCTGGCTCCGCACCTGCCACCCTAGGGGACCTGGTTGAGAGGCTGCTGCTTCCTAAGCAGGTGGATGTCACTATGGTGTGACTCACACGCAGTGAACCAATCCGGACTCGGAGGCAGAACAGCGCTCCCCAAAACCCACGTCCTCATTCTGCCCTCCTTTGGGGTCTGTCAGATTCGCTGTGTGGTTTTCTAATGTTTGTTTTGCCGTGCTGGGGACTGGACCTAGAGATGCTCTACCACTGAGCTACATCCTCAGCCATTTTTATATTTTATTTTGAGACAGGGTCTTGCTAAGTTGCCAAGGCTGTCCTCGAACTTCTGGTCCTCCTGCCTCAGCCTCCTGAGTTTCTGGGATTCCAGGTATGCACCACCACATCTGGCTTTGCTTTGTGGTTTCTGTTTTCTTTTCTTTTCTTTTCTTTTTTTTTTTTACATCTTCTTTCCTTTTATTGAAAACAATTTTAGAAAATGGCAGTTAATAAAGGGCATAAACAAATCAATAGGGATATACTAGTGGAAAACAAAACTAAAAACACCACTGGTTTCTTCAATTGGTTTGTTGTACCCAACGAAAGTAAAATCATCCAAGCTGATCAGTAAAGTCAAAAGAAGCCTTTATTTTAGCAGGCCATCCACTATAGCCTTACACCTAAGAGTGGTGTGCTGGGTCGCTGCCAACCTTTATAGGACACTGGAAGGGATTAGGGTGGGGCTATAGGGAGGGGGAGGGACTGGGGTGGGCCATAGGGAGGGGATTTGGGATTGGGGTGGGACTGACTCTCCAGATCGCTGGAGAATCTCCCTGGGGAGCACAAACATTTTAATCTGTTTTCTGTTGCTATAACATTCCCCACTGGTCTTATCCACATTAACAAATCCTTGTTTAGGAAACTAGTGATTTTTCAGTTTCCAACTTCCCAGACTCTGATGGGTTCCATTCCTCAGTTTGACCAGATTTCTTATTTTACACTAACTGCCTGTCCTTAATTAGGGAGAGGGGGTGCCCACCGCTCTTGCTGCTTCGCGCTGGAAGGGGGCAGAGTCTGGGGAAGCAGCTTGAAGTGCCTTTTAGAAATCTGGTCAATGAGGAGCAGAAGTTTGCTTGGGAAGAGCAGGTTGTAAAGTCATCTGGGGTGGGTGCTTCTATGAGAGAGAAACAAAATGACGTTTAAGTACCAAAATGAGATGAATACAGAAAATCATGACATGGTAGAAGTCAATCTCTCACCAGGTGGAAGAACTGAGAAGTTGCTCTCATAACAAGGCCTATCAAAGGCTGGAGAGGTGGAGGCCTTTATTTGGGAACTTGAGTTATCAGGTACATTTGCCTAAGAATCTCTCTTTTGTAGCCTCCAGTCCTATTCTAGGGGTAACACAAGTACATCTTAAGTTACATTAAACTATTGTTTCTTTTAAATGCCCAAGAATGTCTATGGTTTGGTTTTAACTGTTTTCCTAGGTGTTTAAGATCAAGCTGGTCAAATTGACCTGTTCCTGTCTCTTAAGAGTCAGCTGAGTTCTCACCGGGGTCACTCGTGGGGAATTTGAGAGTCCTGTGCTTGGGTGGTGGCGGCTCCTTCATTCCAGCAGCCTCTGCATTCTGGGGTGGGCAGCAGCTCCTCCTGGATTCCAGCAGCTCCAAGGCAGTGGCTTCTGCCTTGTGGACAGCTGACAGCTTTTTGTTTCCATTCATGACAAAGGGAGGCTGGTCTCTGCTCACTCCCATCAGCCCCAGGAGGACAGGGGCCAGGCCTGTCTGGCCCCCTGTTGTACCTCCTTGTTCTCAGCAATCTTTGCTGTGTCTCCAACTCTGAGGGACAAGCCTGGAATGCAGGGGTTATTGAGAAGTGTCCACTCAGATTGGGTTCTGTCCTGGATGGCTCCGAGTCTGGTGGTGGTGGCATCTGGGCCCCAGTGGCTCTTGTGCTCTCTGTGGCAGTTCCCGCAACCTGGAGGCTGATGGCAGCCGGTGTTTCCTCGGCTCTGGACACAGCCATGCCTTCTGTGCAACACAGACACCAGGCGGTATCTTTTGCCCACTGTCTGCATGGACGAAAGCTCTGAGTTCTGGCAGCAGCGGAGGCAGCGAGTTGGGCCCTTCCCGTGGATCGCCCCAGCTGTGGCGGGCGTCACCGTGCCCCGCGGTGCATGGGTGCTGTGCTGTGAGGCAGGCAGGCGGCGGCCACGGCAGCGGCAACAGAACCTCCAGCTCCCGGCAGGCGAGTGACAGCAGGCGACACCCTGGGGCACGGCCTACCAGACTGGGCCCACACGGAGGTCCTACCAGACTCCGCACAGAGGCCTACCAGACTAGGCCCAAGCCACATGCAGCGGCCGAGCAGCCCAGGCCCCAGGTGGTGGCTAGGCCGCAGCCAGCCACGTGGCAGCCGAGCCGAGCAGGCCCCATGCGGCCCAGACCAGACTAACAAGACAGACAGACAATGACCGACCAGATTAGGCCCCACGCGGCCCACCAGACTAGGCCTCACGAGAAGGGCTACGAGGGGACAGAGCGATGTCTTGCTCTGGCCTGGGACTGGAGTAAGCGACTGCATCCAGCCTGACCATGTCCCTCAGATACAGAAAGCCAACTCACCAATACAGGATACCAGGTGGCTTCGTCCAAAAGAGCGTCCTGAAGATGGGCTGGGGTCGCCCAAGAGTGAGGCTGAGGGACGTCTCTCAGCTCCCCTCTACTCAGGGTGGAGGCTCGCAGGCAACCATCACAGGAGGCCAATTTAGGCCGTGAGGGCTTGGAGAAATCAGATCTCGCTGGGGCCTCCAAATGTTGTACCCAAAGAAAATAAAATCATCCAAGCCGAGCACGTAAAGCCAAAAGAAGCCTTTATTTTAGCTGGCCAGCGACGATCGCCCTTACTCCTAAGAGCAGGGTGCCAGGAAATCATGCATTAGTTCCTCGGCTGCCAACCTTTACAGGCCCGGGAGGGATTAGGGTGGGGCTATAGGGAGGGGAGGGGACTTGGGGTTGGGGCGGGGCTGACTCCCCGGATTGCGCTGGCGAATCTCCCTGGGGACACAACATTTTAATCTGTTTTCTGTTGCTATAACAGGTTAAGGACACAAAATGTAACAGGCAGTTCTGTGTTAAACAAATTTAAAAGCTGTTATTTTGTTTTCTGGTTTTTTTTTTTTTTTTTTTTTTTGGTAATTTCCCCCAAGTCAGTTATATACACACCCGCAAAGATGGTGTGTGAAGGAAGCTGTCATACACAGGAAGTTATGTCCTGAATTCTTCAGGGAACGTTGTTGAAACAGGAATCAACACAGTCAGCAACGGTTAACAATTTTTTAACACTCAGTCTTCAAATGCTGCACGGCACGAGGCTGCACTGTAGAAAGTGCTACTAGGTCAAAAGAAAAACGTCTTGCACAGCTTTTAGCAAGAATGCTTTTCCACAGCAAGTCAGAACAAGACAGCCAGCAGGCCGAGGAAGCACGGCCACACTTCTCATCTGTGCTAGAAATCCTATTTTCCATAAGGGACTAAAATTTCAGGACAAAAAAGGGACATTTTAAACATTTCTTAGTTTACGCACTTGAAGTTCCCTTTTCCCCACCCACCCAGTGCTCAGCATGACCCAGCAGAAAGAAGGCTGCTCTTAGAGGTGGCTGTTTTATTTTCCTTCTGTGCAAGGCTGTCATGGAGCCTGGATATTTCAGGCTTGTGTGCGTCCATGACCAGTGTCCCACTCTGGTCACAAAACTTGGCGATGGACTTGGTGAATTCAGCTTCCCGCTGCTGCTGCTGCTGCGTTCTCCCACTGATGAAGGCCAGCTTCAGGGTATGCTTGTCATCAAGCCTTCTGAGACTCGAGGACAGCTGCCAAATACCATCAGGATCCGTCCGTCCCAGTGGGATCTCTCCTGTGAGACACAAGAAAGACGCTCCTCTCCTTAGACGAGGTATAAATTGTCAGAATCCCCATCATCACGGAATAAGGTGTAACACATGGAGCCAAGACTGCTTGGACTCTGGAAAGGGGTGCATATAATCCCAAATCGAAGCCACTATGGCAAAGAAACAGGAGATGGTACAGATGGTGAGGCGACCGCCAATGAGCCCCAAATTCTCCACATATTTGCACTTTTCCAGAAGTACCTTTTTGGCAGAATCATCCAAAGAGTTTTTCACAGCTGATCCATCCCATTTGTCAATTTTTACAGACTTATCATCAATTTTCGACTTATCTAACAAACTGCTGCAGCCGCTGCCTGTCCCGCAGCTGGGCCACCGCCAGCCCCACTACTGCCGCCGCCGCCACCTCTTCTCCCGCCCTGTGCCACTGCTGCCATCCTGTCTGCTTCTGCTGCTCTGTGCTGTCCCATGGGGACAGGTGTTGCAGGTTTTGGATTGTGCCATCCTCCTGGTTGGTTAACCCTCTTACAATTGTGAAACGCCTGCACTTGGCTCTGGAAATTCTTCCTTGAAGTTAGCTTTGGCCGAGAGCAGGCTGGCCCCATGAGTTGCCCGCAGTTCTGAGTTTGCACAGGGCTCTCTGTTGGAACCTTCTGGAAACCCCTCTGGGGCCTCTTTGCTTGTCTCCTGTAATAGCCCGTGGCTGACCCCTGGCAGTTCTGATCTGCATTTCCTGGCCACGAGCGATGGGAGCCTCTTTCCGTGAGCTCATTGGCAGCTGGGCATCTTCCCTGGAGGAGGGACTGCAGAGCCCTCGAGGTCTTTGGAACGGGTTGTGTGTCCGTGGTTGAGTCGGAGTCCTCTGTGTGGCCTGGATATTAGTCCCTTATTTGACAAATGATTTGTGAGTGTTTCCTCCATTCTGAGTTGTTGATTCCTCCATTCTTTCATTGTTGATTATGGCTCTTTGATGCACAGCATTTGAAAGTGCTCCCCCAAAAATAACCTGCAAAGGGCCAACAGCTGAGAGAACCCCAGACCCTCCCTCCCTCCCTCCTTAGGGGCTGGGGACATAGCTCAGTTGGTAAAGTGCTTGCCTCACATGCACAAGGCCCGGGGTTCAATCCCCAGCACCGCACACACATACACAAATGCTCCTGAAGTCCACTTGGTCTGTTCCTCCCCTTGCCACCTGTCCCTTTGGGGTTGCATCCAGGAAATCACTGCAGGACCCAGTGCTGCAAGGCTTTTGCTGTGTTTCCTTCTGAGGAGTTTCATGCTTTAATTTTCACATTCAGAACTTGATCCATTTGGATTTCTGTAGGAAAGGACACGGCTTTACTCTTTGGCATGTGGACATCTCGTTTTCCCAGCACTGTTTGTTGAAGACGGTCTTTCCCCCAGCTGCGTAGTCTCAGCACCCTTGTTAAGAATCATTTCACCATGTGTGCCAGGGCCTTAAAAATATTATTGCCCTTGTATTCCACTGGCAGTCCTCACACCAGTACCATGCTGTGTTCAGTAAAGTAGCTTTGGGGGATGTTTTGAAATTCAGACTTCTGATCTCTCCACTTTCACTCTTCTTTTTCCAGTATTATTCTGGCTCTCCAGGGTCCCTTGAGAGTCCCTACAAACTTTAGGATGGGTTTTCCTATTTTTGCAAACAACATCATTGGGGTTTTGATAGGGCATGCATTAAATCTGTCGATTGTGTTCAGTAGTATCGACATTTTAACACTATTGCTGTCCAATCCATGAACATGGGATGCATTATCATTTTTCTTTCTTTCACTTCTTTGGTTAAGTGGTTCCTAAGTATTTTATTTTTTATGCTGTTATAAAAGGTATTATTATAATTCCTGTTCAGAACATCATTGTTAGCATAAAGAAATGCCCCCAGTATTTTGTGTTGACTTTGGCTCCTACTAGTTTGCTGAGCTCATTTAGATTTAGGAGGGATCTTAAGTGTTTTCTATATATAAAACCATATCATCTGGAAACAGATAATGTTACTTACTAATCAGATTGGATGCTTTTGATTTCTTTTTCTTGCCTAACTGCTCTGGCTAGAACTTTCAGTACTATGGTGAATCGAAGCAGTGAAAAAGGGAATCCTTGACTTGTGCCTAATCTTAGAGAAAAACCTTGACATCTTTCACCACTGAGCATGATATTTTTACATATGGCTTTTATCATAGTGACATAGTTTCCTTGTGTTGTTTGTCAACTGTCTCCAACACGAGAGTGTGTCAGTTTTTGTAAAATACCTTTTCTGCATCAGTTGTGCGTTGCCTGCCTTAGTCCCATTGATATGGTGTATTATATTGACCAATCTTCATACATTTTCATTTTTCACATATTTGATATCATACATTGAGTTGTCTTTTTATTCCAGTTGTAAATCCCACTTGGTCATGGTATGGAATCCTTTTAATATGCTGTCAAATTCTGTTTGCTAGTATTTTGTTGAGGGTTTTTGCATTACTGCTCATAAAGAGATAGGCGGCTGTGGTTTTCTATGCTTATCATGCCTTTGCCTGGCTTTACTGCCTGGGCAATGTTGACCTCATAGGGTGAGTTAGGAAATGTTCTCTTAAGTTTTTGACAGGTTTGAGAAAGACTGGCATTATTTCTTCTTTAAATGCCATCTGCGGCCGGGCGTGATGGCGCACGCCTGTAATCCAAGTGACTTGGGAGGCTGAGTCAGGAGGATCGCGAGTTCAAAGCCAGCCTCAGCAACTTAGTGAGGCCCTAAGCAACTCAGTGAGACCCTGTCTCTAAATAAAATACAAAATAGGGCTGGGGATGTGGCTCAGTGGCCGAGTGTCCCTGAGTCCAATCCCTGGTCCCAAAAAATAAAAAAAATAAAAAAATAAAATGCCATCTGTGATGGCATCAGGTCCAGGACTGCATTTGTTGGGAGACCTTCTTTTTTTATATATTACTGATTTGATTTCCTAACTGGTTGTGGATCTACTCAGATGTTCTTCTTTGTGCTTTTTTTATGTTTCTAGTTAATCTGTAAAACCCCTCACACTTTTGGTTTATCTAGGCATTCTTATTTCCCTCTCAATCTTTGAAGGACAGTTTTGCTGCATACAGAATTCTTGGTTAAAGTTTTACTTTTTCTTTTAGCACTTTTAATATGTTGGCCCACTGCCTTCTGACCATCAAAGTTTCTGATAAGAAACCGGCTACAATCTCCTCGAGCATCCCTTGCACATGACAGATTGCTTTCCTCTGCCTGCTTCCCATTAGCTCCAGGTACATGATACCTACTAAACACATCCACAGCCCCATCTCTGTGGCCATTTCAGTTGTCATGGTAATCGCCATGCCTTGGCTTCTGATGGTTAGGTGCTCCCACTCAGCCCCCACTACTCTGGGGCTCCCAATCCCAGTGGCATCCCCAAGCCAGTTCTATGTCAGCTGCTCTTACAGTCATCCCAGGCCTGCAGAAGAGGTGAGCTCTCAATGTCTCAGTCTTTGAATCTGCAGGTTCTTTTCATACTCAGTTCCACTCACAAATCACCAGACAGTTCTAGGAGCTGGCAGGAAATTTTATTCTCTGGCCCATGAGAGGACTAGGGGAAGAGTAGGGGCAGCTCCTACTCAGAGCGCCTTCTCCCTGAGCAGGGCTTGGGCGTTTTCACAGGGGCTGGTAGTGGGGGTGTGGGCTGCACGCTGTCATCAGAGCTTTTCACTAGAAGGGAGGTTTCCAGGGACCAGGTGCCACCTCTTTTCCTTCCTAACTTGGGCATGGTTGGATTCGTCATGGTGCAGGGCGTGAGTTTATCCTCATATTATCATAATGAGCCCAATGTTGTCTGGAGTGTCAACATGGAATCTGGACCAGACTTCGCTGGTCGACAGCCCCTTGGCAATTGGGAGCATGTAGGGACCCGGTGACTGGAAGCATGTGATTATCAGAATCCAGGCTTCACCTTCTGCAAGCAAGCGGCATGGCTGACAGGACAACAGGCTGGTTTCTGGCTGGTGACAGTGCTGGCGAGCTCCTTACCAGTGCACTCCTGACGACCACAGTGAACGGGGCATCCTCCGGACCTTCTTGGGACACAATGCTCAGGTGGGTGCTCTGGTCTCACATACAGTGGAACATGCCTGTGCCCATGAACCCCTTTCTACCACCTGCTGTGACCTTGCAGGGCTTTCAGACTTTCTCTGCATGGCCTCTTTCTTTCCAAAGGCTTTCTAAGAGCAAGTCTGCACCACCCCCTGGGGGTCATGACCAGGCATTAAACTCTGGGTCCCCAGAGTTACCCACATCAGTGGACACCCTACACAGTCCCAGGCGCTGAGCCCCTTGGAGCACCCTCAGCATCCAGTCCCTGGGTGGTTCCCAGGGCCTGTCAATCATCCTAGCAGGCCCAACAGGTCCCCACGAGTCATGCTGCAGCAGGCTTCACAGCCAGGAAAGGAGATGGGGGAGATGATATCTCTGAGGGGGCAACTATGGTCTTATGGAAGAAGCCCCTGTCTTCTTATGCATGGGAGAGGCAGACCCCTTGTACAGGCTCTGAAAAGTCCCAGAGGACTGAATTCTCCACAGGGAGTCAGGAGGGGGTTACGGGTATGACACCACCCCTGGCTCATGTGGCGTCCCTAGCATAAGGTGGCTGCAGCCCAGCCAGGCAATGAGTGAGCCAGTCCCTAACCTCAGCGTGCCACCTGCTCTCCTGGATCAGCCTCTGTGCCAACTGTGCCCACTAGGTTTTCTAGGGAGCACGGAACCTCCCCAAGGCTTTACTGGGGAGTAGAACCTGCTGGTGAGGTGGACCTGATGTCTTCCAGCAGAGCAGCAGCTGGAGCTCTGGGACGAACACGGCTGCTTGGAAAAGCCCCACATGGGCAGAAATGGCTGTGTCCTTCCATCGCTGCCTTGCTGTTACCGGCTGAGGGCCAGCAGAACACGAGAAGGCTAGAAAGTTGGGGCAGACTGTGAGGAGGCATTAGCTGGGGCCTGTCAACTCCACTCATTCCTTGAAGATGGACACCAAGTCCCCTCTTCAAAGGCCATCTGGGCAGTGCACCTCTGCATCTGCCACCGCCAAGCACAGTTCTATCCCTCTCCATCGATTTGCCAGTTACGCATTCTTCTGGTGGGTCCCCCAGAGCACAGTGTCTTCACACTAGGCTGTTTGTATTTTCAACACTGAGTAGGTGATGCAGGACCTTCTGGGGCAAATGGTTCACTTCTTTTGGCCCTTGGTGCCATTGTTGCTTGTCTTAATTCAAGCCTATTTTCAACCCCACAAAACACCATTTGGCACAGTCCATACTGACTTCTTTTACCCAGTTTCCCACTCTTGGGCCCTCAATTCTTGCTCCTTCCATTTGGGAGAATTTCCTTTTCTGGGGAAACTCTTTTTAATATAGATCTGCTGGTGTTGGTTGAAATATCAGTTTTCATTTTTCTGGAAACATTTTGTGTTTTGAAAGGTAATCCGAATATATCATTCCAGGTCGGTACCTTCTTTTTTAGCATATAGGACATCATTCCATTGTCTTTTGGCTTCATAATTTCTACTGAGAAGTAATGTGTCTGTGGAAGGCCTTTCCACTCCCTCAGGTACTTTCAGGTACTCTCCTTGGGTCTGGGAGCTTACTAAGATGCTGGTAAGTGAGGGGCTTTTGTAGTTCTTTTTTTTTTTTTTTTGGGGGGGGGGGGAAACCACTGAGCCACATCCCCAGCCCTATTTTGTATTTATTTACAGACAGGGTCTCACTGAGTTGCTTAGGGCCTCGCTAAGTTGCTGAGGCTGGCTTTGAACTCGAGATCCTCCTGCCTCAGCCTCCCGAGTCGCTGGGATTACAGGGTGCGCCACGGCGCCCGGCCTTTTGTAGTTCTTGACATGCAGTTTTTGAATCTGTAGCTCAGTGTCTTTAGTTTTGGGAAATTCTTACCAATGTACCCTATACTTTTTTTTTCTCTCCTTTTCTTCTGGAACTCCCAAATACACATCACCTACATTTGTTCTGCCCCCGTATTTCTCTTACATGCTTTTCTGTTTTTCTTCATCATCACTCCACACTTCATTTTGAATGTCTTCCACCTAAGTTTATAAATCTTGTCATCTGAAGTGTCCAGTCTCTTTTTAAAAACTCATTTATTGGGTTCTTAATGCCAATTATTGTATGTTGTCTTCTAGAGTTTTCATGAGTTTGCATGTGTTCACAAACTTCTCCACGTGTTCATTTATAATCACACTTAAAAGTCTGAAGTAAACATCTGGGTTGACTGGGTGTCTATCTTCGTCCAGGACCTGCCACTAGCTACTGTCTTCTGGCATCTTAATAACTTCCTTACACCAACACTGTGTATGAGAAATGACAGGGGCTGTGAGTGGCTATTTTCCTTGAGAGATGTTTCTTCTGGTAGGTGAGAGAGCTCTCTTTCTGGTTTGTTCTTACTCCTGCAGGATCACCCAAACCCTGGGATGTCTCCTTGGTGTCCCTAAACTTCAATTCCTTTCCCTCTAGCACGTGTCCTCTGCCACCTGCTGTGGTGCTGCTGTCCCCTGCGTGCCTCTTAGCTCTCCCCTGCACAGCTCAGGCCCATCACAGGTCCTGCAGGGACAGAAGTTGCAAGGCTCACCTCTCACTGGTTCTCCTTCCTCCAGCGTCTCGACCCTTGGACCTTGGCTTCCTTAGCCCATCGCACCAGTGTCCACCTTCCCAGCACTCAGGCTGCTGAAAGTCAGGCCTCTGCTTTCTGTTTGGCCTCAAGTCACTTAGCGAGCCAGAGCCACAAAGGGAAGAAGTGGCGCTCGCTGGCGGGTCTCCTTCAGCGTGTCCTTTCTCTGGTGTCTTGACCCTCGGCATTACTGGCAGCCCTGTCCACTCTCAGGTACCTCCAAAGAGTTTTAAAAGGGTCAAATTTTGGAGTCCGGGTTTCGCTACTGGAGAACGTGTTGGTAACTGGATGCAGTCTGTCCGCACAGCACGTGCCTGACTTCACCTCCTGCCTTGACCTGAGGGTCTCCTACTTCTGTTGCACTTTTCTATTTTCAGTCACCACAACAAATTCATACACCTGGTCCGAGGCCCTGGGGCAGCACAGACCTCAGTCTCCAGGGGATGCTGTCTGTGGGGTGGGACAGAGCAATCCAGAAGGGATTTTCTCATGAACAGGTCAGCCCAGGCTGGGCGCAAGCCCATGGGGCTCCCTTTAGCTCTGGGGGGCTGTGGCCGTCCCTGGTCACCCCACAGCGAAGGGAATGTGCTCATCTCTTTTTTCTTTGCTGAATCTGCTTCCTAAAGAGATTAAGGCATGTTACCTCCAGTCAAGCTCTTGAATTCTAAGGGTAGAGCAAGACGCGCAGGCCTCCTGGCCGTTTCCGAGCCCTGGCCGACCCCGCCGCTGCGGCAACTCAGGGAGTTTGATCCCGCGGTGAGGAGCAGGAGGGTGGAAGAACCTATGGTGGTGTGTGGAGGTGGGGATCAGGTCGCCAGGGTGGATGGACCCACTGAACAGGAGGGCTTTGGGAGAAGGCCGGAAAACAAACCCTCGCTCCTGACCGCCCAGGAGCCTGTGGGCCGTGGTGCTGGGCAGTGGCTGGCGGTGAGCAGCGAAGGGCATGGCGAGCTTGCGAGTGTCCTTTAGGTTACTTTCCGGTCTTTACTTTGAAGGGGCCGAGAAGGCAGAGGTGGTAGGTAGTGTGTGAGGAGCCAACAGAGGCAAAGGAGTGAACGAGAAACTCGAGGGAAGAGTCACGGGCCAGCCCCTAAAGAGCCGCGGTGACTACCGGCGCCTCGGCTCGTCTAGGAAGGCGGCCTTAGTAGCGCAGGCGCACTGAGGCTACTTCCGACTGGCTACGGACCCCAGTGCCCACGTTAGGATGCACTGACTAGTAGATGAAGCCCCCTAAGCAGGACGGCCACCGTGACATTCTGGAGAGGACCAACTAAGGTCAAAACTCCTCCCCCCACATGAAGGAATGGAACACCTGACCGGCAGGCGCAGGCTGCGGTCCCCAGCCTCCCGGTGAACAGCAAGCAGTGACGAATGTGGAGACATGGTCTCTCCGGAGAGGCTTCTCTGTGGAGCCGGGCCCCTCTGAGAGTGCTCTCCGCCGATGCCTCCTCCGCCTCCTCCCTCACCGTAGAGTCTTGCGTGCCTTTCGGTGTCTGACTTTAAATCTTCGCTCATCACAGGAGCCGAGGCTTGCAGTTTCAGCACCTGCTTTCCTGTGGCACTGGCCTCTGTCATGCTCAGATGTGGCCCTCCACCTTGGCCTGAACTGTGAGCCCCAACAAACCTCTTTTCTCTGAGTCCATCGGGGCAGAGATATTTACAACAGAAACCACGCAGCGCACCTCCCCACTTTGGCTGTCCCAGACCCTGGTACAGATGGGGTGCTCCTGTGTCTTTGGAACCCCGTATGCACCCTCCTGCCTCCACCAGCTCACTCCTGTTTACTGCTGAGTAGAATTCCAGCACGTCCTTATCTATGATCGGTCCATTTTCTAGTTCAACAGTTTTTTATGAATAAAGCAAATATAAATAGCCCTGTACAAAACTTTAGTGGGCTTACTTTAATATATTCAGCACTGCTGACCTATGATGCAGGGACATAACTAATTAAAAAGGCCAGAAAACAAAATCCTGACTTGCGCAACAGTGTCCCAAAGTGAACATGCCACGTCACAGATGGTAACAGGTACGTTCTGGTGGCTGCAGGTTCTCATCAGGGTCATCGCTGTCAGTGCTTCAGCTGCAGCCACTCAGCCAGATGGGTAACTGGCACTGCCCAGGGACGCACTGAACAGCTCTGGTGTCCTTACTGGCCACCCCTGTGGTGTCCTCTTGTGGACGCGTGTCCAGGTCTCTTGCTGTGTTAAATGGGGGTTTGCCTTGCTTTCTCTACGTTCAGAACGAGTCCTGTCAGGACACACGGTCCCCTGTCCACAGCCAACCTCTTCCTTTCAAAGGTCAAACAATCTTCACTTCAGTGTGGAGGCCCAACACCTCCTTTCTGGGGCTTGTGCTCTTGTGTCCCAAGAAACCTTTGCCTTCTCAAAGGGTAGGCGTTTTTCTCTTCCAGAAACTTGTTCTAAGTGCTTGTTTGGACTGACTTCCAAAGATGGTGGTCAGTAGCAGCCAGATTCGTCTTTCCACATGCACACGGCTGCCCATCCAGGAGGTGGGGCAGATCTGGCTTGCGGGATACGGGTGACCCTGAAGCAGGACAGCAATCAAATCCATGAATGGAGGGAAAACACCTGATTTTTCTGGAGGTTGAGATTTCAGATGATAGGATCAAAGCAGGTATTCAAAAGGCCAGCCAGTGACACTTTGTGGCCCAGGAGTGACCTTTTATTGTACATTTACTCAAAGGAACTATTCTGAGTTCATGACAGGAAAAGAAGCTGAGGCAGAAGTTAACCTGCCCACGTTGCCATGGAGTGCCCGAGGCAGGCTGCAGTGTCCAGGGCAGGGGTGCAAGGCAATGTGCCCGGCAGTGGAGTGCAGAGGACCGGCGAAGGCCACTGCCAGCTGGGGGGGCACTTCCCTCTGCACACATGGGGAGGACAAGCTCCAGCACAGATGTGTTCTAAACCATGCTGGGACACCTGGGCCTGAAATGGCCACAGTGCTTTTCCTAGGGCTGGACGCTGAGCACCCTCGGGAGGGTGCCCTGAGCACCTGTGGCCCACAGCTGTGGAGGCCTTGAGCATGGCTAGCTCCTCTCCTAGGAGCTCAGGGCCTGGGGCGCGTGGGGGCAGCCCACTGAAGCCTAGCAGGGTTCTCCCCCTGCAGCCCACACCCTGTCTGGTCACAAAGCCCACACAAGGCACAAGAGGAGACTCTAGAAAAGAATCAGGCTTTATTTTTGTTACTTTCAATACAGGTATTGTAGACATCCGTTAGTCCTGCAATTCATATGGCCAATACACAGAAATTAAGGTAGCAACTGAAGGAGCATGAGCCTGCTGCTGCTCTGGGCTGGCTCCCTGACCCCATAGGCCTGGTTCCTCCTTCCTCCCTAAGGTGAGCAGACCCATCCACCACCCCTGGCTCCTTCCCTAGCAGGAAGGGGGATGAAACGACACTGTGAGACCTTGGGTGGCATGGAGAAGCCAACCAAATCCCACTGTGGAGGCTGAGGACCACAACGGGGCCAACGACTAACTGGGGCAAGACAAGCACACCATGTCGGTGATCTCTAGGTCCTGGGCCACATCAGCAAGGCATCCCTGAGGTATGTGGAAGGAGCCCGTCCACTGCTGGTGCCAGGCACAAAACACGGAAGGGCAGTCTCCCCTGAGAGCAGTTCCCAGGGTGGAGTGCCCAGGCCATGCCAGCCCCCCACAACCAGCCCAGAGCTTCCTGCCAAGCCCGCCCTTGGTGTGCCAGGCATGCCTTGGAAACCTCAGGAGGTGTTTCCACACTATCGAAAATGAAAAGCAAATAAGGAGTAAGGCATCAGACATTTGATTCTTTTATTTCCATATGCAATGTAATGTTTAGGCACGCTGCTTGGGATGCTGTTTCTAGAAAATTTATTGGCCATTTTTCAGAATATTCTTTTGGTTTTAAATACTGGTCAGGAAAAACAAATGATGTAAAAATACGTGAATAATTTTCTATTACAGAAACGAAAAACTGGTTTTCATCTAAAAGTGCAAGAGGTGAAGTGATTTAACCCTTTCACCAGACGATATGGCAATATACAGTATATTGCTTCAGCTGTTGGAGAAGGCTGTGATGTATTTTTATATTGACATAGAAAATTATAAATTACATTGAATTAGTATCCATAATCACTATATATATACACAAACCAGTTCTAAAAAAATACACTGGTTTAGAATTTACGAGTGAAAACCTCACAAGGTACAGTAAAACAAGTAACATGCGCAGGTGCCGGATTGAGTCTACTTTTAAAACACCAGCCTGTGAAGTGACGCACTCTAATCCCATTAGCAGCACGAGCATTTTCAACGACTCACCTAATATGATTTAAGGGTGTTAAATATGCAGATTGCTCTGACATGGTCATTGGTGATGCTTGTTAACAAGGTCAATTTTGGTGATGGGTTAAAAGGCAGGTGAACTACCAAACAAAACAAAACAAAAAACAAAACCCAAAATACCCAAGCCACAGCCACGTCCACTCCGAGTGCTCCAGCGCTCCACCTGTAAGAGGGTCATCTCAAGCAACAAGACTCCAACAGAACATATGGCTTCACAAGAACATCGGTTTATCAACTAAGTCGCGGCAATAAATACTTAATCTCTACCAACAGACTTACATTTTTGATCCGTTTTAAACAATACAGAAAACAATTACCAATCGAAAACTGGTTATAAAAAGAACACCAAATATTTCTTATTCAAAATCACTTTTGTAAGTTAGAACAACCAAAATAACACCTAGAGGGCATTTCAATTCCACAGCTCCTTGCCAACCTGGAAGAAAAGGAATCAGAATTTTGTACAAGGTGAAAAATGTATGAAAACTGCCTAATACTTTGGTCACACTAATAATTGTCAAATAGTTATGTTTCAAATACAATAGATCTGTGTATTCACTTTATAAAACTACTCTTACAGCCATCTGAGCTCTAGTAGTTCTGCTGTCATCACGGGGGCAGCAAGGTCTTGTTTCACAGGCTACCCATTATTTAGAACAATACAATATAAACATACGTGAACATTCTTGGTATTTGTCAATGTGCAATATTTTTACACTTCTGAATTTCTCTGTACAATGTCTTAGAATCTAGAATATAAAGGTTGCTGGTCCTGATCCCTTGCAGAGTGAGTGCAGCAGTGACGGCTTGGTGGCTCCGGATGACCCCTCCAGAGCCCCCGGGTGGTGGCAGCCTGCAGTCCTCAGTCAGCAGAAGATGCCACCCATCATACAGGGCCATTGACTGATGTGTCGCCTGGCACGCTTGGCTGGTCAGTCCTGCAGAGCGAGAGACAGGATCTGAGGCACTTGCAGCAGAACTGGGAGAGAGTGAGCCTGGCTGAGTCCCGAGGGCAGGGAAGGCATCTGAGCAAGGGCCTAGAGCACAGGCGCCATGGAAGCCACCCTCAGCTGCGATGGAGGTTTCTAAACTGTGGCCCCCAGAGTCCACAGGAGCTCTCTGCTCATCCCTCCTTCAAAAACCTTTTATCTGTCCCACAGAGGGGAATTCTCAAGAATTTTCACTTGAAAAGCAGGGTTTAGTACTGGGAAAGAAAAATGCAAGGAGAGGAGAAAAAGAATTGTAAACAGGACAAACTGTTGAAACACGCAGACAACACAGTCCCACAAAGCAAGCGTCAGGCTCCAAATTGGGAGGAAAGAAGTGGTGGACAGTGTATAAAAGTGATGGCTGAAGATCTGAGTTTGGCCTTCCTGCAGAATCACCACCTGGATGTGTAGGTGCTCCAAGGCTTTCCCAAGTTCCATGAAGGAGACTTGGGAAGGACGAAGCATGCCAAGAGCGCAGCTGAGTGCACACAGCCCTGTGGCCGGTGGCACTCAGGGAGCTCGGAGCCAGCTCCACGGACGGCTGACATGTCTCACTGCACCAGACAGTGTGCCTCCTGCCTCAGTACTCTCTTCAGCTCAGCTCGACCTTCCCCTGTGAAAGGGAGACAGCAATTCCTACCCACAGGGCTTCCCAAGTTCACACAGCATGTGAAGCACTTGTACACGGGCTGGCAGATGGAGAAGGCCTGACAAACACCAGCGCAGCCAGGCCTGTGCGACTTGTGCCCAGATTCACAGTTCATGGCACGTCCGGATCCACAGGACCACAGGACCACAGGACCAGGCTGTGGCAGGGACCACTCGGGGAAGACTGGTGATCATCATGCTTCATCGCATGGCACTTCCACACGGAGACATTACAGCACTTACCTTTCACCTGTCCTAACATGGCTCCAGCGCCGTCTGCTCAGAGAGCCCTCCTATCTAGGTGCACTCCTCCCTGGTTCCTGCACCCGTGTCCTCTCAGGCACCTGCCCTCTGCCCCAGGCTACTGGGTGGGTGTCTGCTCCTGCTTCCCTCCAGAGACCACCATTCCTCTGGTGCTGGATGGAGGAAGGATGAATGGACAGGCCCAGGGACACGAGTGTGTGCCCTCCTTCATTGGCTCACCCAACATTCTCCTGAACCAATCGGAGGGCAGGACTGTTCATACCTGATGTTCCTAGCCAGAGAGAAGAGCAAGCAGGCTGCCCTTAAGCAAACCATTCTTCTGTATTGCAGAGAGCCAGGAAGTGACCCACAGCCTCCTGCAGCCCTCATGTTAGAGAGCCAAGAGCAAACTTCCAGGACAGACCCTGACCATCCTACCTCCTGGGCATTGCTCAACATAAAGTAAGTCAACAAGCAGAATTTAGAGATGACATAACTCACTGGGAATCAGACCTATAAAGGACCATAAAGCAAAGCAAAACAAAACAAAACAGGAATAAACAAAATAAGGAAAAAACAAAACAAAACAAAAACACACTGAACTCTGGGTTTGGTGGTGCATGCCAGCAACCCTAGCAGCAAGGGAGGCTGATGCAGGAGGTTGCAAGTTCCAAGCCAACCTCAGCAACTCAGTGACACCCTGTCTCCAAAGAAAAAATAAAAGGGGCTGGGGATGTAGCTCAGTGGCAAAGTGCCCCCTGGATTCAACCCAGAGAACCAAAAGGTAAGGAAAAAAGCAAACAAACCCCATACATTGAAAACCCCAGGAAAAAGACCGACTTGCCCTGAACCCTAGAAGAACCTGGGGCTGAAGCACCCTGTGCTGGAGGGCGACTCTGCCTCTTCTTCCCAAAGCCTGTTAAAGCCAATGTGCTCCAGCAGCTCGTGTAATTAACCTCATGTGCAAAATCCCTAAAGGCACAAAAACGAGCTTCATTTGGGCTGCAATTATTGAGAGGAACATTGTGGCGGGGCCTGCCCTGCGCGAATGCAGATCCGAGAACGCCCCCTGCTGGCTCCTGCTGGTTGTGGTCTTAGGATGACCCGAAGAACTGGGGGGCAGCAGGGCCAGGGGGAAAGTATGACTCCTGTGAAATTGCTTTAAAGGTCATTTTATTCCTTCTGAAAGGAACATACAATCTTAGATATAGTAAATCAAAAGGTTGACTCTGGGACGTGCTAGACACAGCTCCTCGGGGTCCAGGGGAATCCTCACTCATCTTCTGGCGCGAGCTCCGCTGCGATCCCAGGCCACCTGGCTCTACCTGCGAGGCCATGCGAATGGGCCGGATGCTGGCCCTTGGTGACAGAGGCTTTGGCTTGGCCTATTCCTTCAGGCCACTGGCTCAGTCTAAGCAAAAGGTGACTAGAAAGAAAGCATCACAGTCCAGGTCACATGGCTCTGACACTGGGGTTTCTCACTTCACCAAGACAAGATTCCTACTTTGGAAAAACAAGTGAACACAGGGACTCACTGAGGGCTGGAGAACAGTCAGGGCACTAGGAAATGGCCTCAGGCAAGCTCCTCACCTGTCACATGGGCACAACTGTGGGAAACAGTCACCCAGAGCTGCTTGTGCCTGGCAGCTCGGTGACTTCACAGGAGCACTGAGGCTCCCAGAGGGGCCTGATACTATTCTCAACCTGGCACCTCCTGAGAGAGCTGTGTGGCCCGAGCAAGCCTCCCATTCCCAGGATGTTCTCAAGAGCCAGCTACACTGCCGGCCATGCGAATGCAGCTGCACCCCGGCAGTTCTGGGGCTCAGGTGAGGAGACTAAGTGCTGTTCCTAGGTTCTCTATTGGGTCACCTGATTACTGCAAGGACTGAGAAAGTGCCAAGGACATTGCTGAAGGCCTGGGCTTGGCTGTGATGACCCTGTAGTCCCATGCCCTGGTGCCAACCCCCTCCCGACTCCCATGAGACAAGAGCAAGGCCAGGGTGGAGCTTGGGAAGTAGACAAGGGTGCAGGCAGTACCTTTGCTCTGGGCTACTGCTGGGGGTCCGGGGGGCCGTGCACTTGGCCTCCGCTGGCTCAGGGCTCTCCTCCACTTCTTTACAAGCAGCATCTTGAGAGGTAGACAGTTTTCCTTCCTCACTGCAGGAGAGAGGACGACAGGCACATCACACACCCCAGGGACAGCGTCTAGGTGCCAGAGGATGAGGTCACATGCAAATGGCTCTGAAGTCATGACTGCTGTGGTGGCAACCCTGGGGCTGAGCATGCTCAGGGTGGAAGGGTCACAGGGACATAGACGGTGATGGAGGAGCACAAAAGGAAGGGCACGGGGTGGGAACCAAGAGAGGGACGAGGTAATGTGGCTGGCTCTGAGAGCGGTCCCGCATCACCGTACATACCGGCAGGATCTCAACACTCTGAAGCCAGTGCGCAAAACAGAAAAAGAAATGTACAAGAGTTTCAGAACACTTCTAGAAATGAGGCCCTGGGGAACTATATCCACGCCTGCACTTAATCAAAACCGCAGTCGGTGAAGGCTGTCAAGAGAACCTGTTTGAAGGAACAAGTCTTTAGTTCCAGCCTGTGCTCCTGAGGCTGAGCCCACCACTGCCAGAGTGCGCACCTCCGCTCATGGGCTGGAAACTCTGGTCAGGATAGGAGCCACATTTAAAGAATTCTCGAAGCCTGGCACAGAGGCGCATGCCTGGAATCCCATTGACACAGGATGCTGAGGCAGGAGGATGGCAAGTTTGAGGCCTGTCTCAGCTAGTGAGGTTGCGGGTATAGCTCAGTGGTATAAAGAGCAACCCTGGGATCAACCCCCAGTATTAGGAGGAAAAAAGTTGGAAGTGTCCCTCTAACAAAGGTGAAATGTATAAACACCACGAAGGAAAGGTGGGACCATGAGGAGCTGCCAGCGCAGCTAAAAGCAGACTCCAAGGGCATGCGCTGAGGGGAGTGGGCGTGGGAGGGCAAGGCTCCCCACTCAGAGCTGGGAATGTGCACGTGTGCCTGCTGTCTGGGACTGTGGCTCAGTGGCAGAGTTCCTGCCTCGCATGTGTGAAGCACTGAGTTTGATCCTCTGCACTGCATGCAAATAAATAAAGGTTCATCAACAATAAAGAAAAAAGTTTAAAAAAATTAAAAGTAAAGTGACAGCAGCTGGAGGTCCCCTCAAGGAAGGACTGTCATTCTCACAGCCAAGATTTGGATTTGCTTGTAAAACACTAATCAATAGGATAATTTCTCAGGGAGTTTTCAGATGGTTCCCGATAATTTCTAAGTAGAAAAATAAACTGAAACCTAATGAGGTGGGACAGTCTGAATGACAGGGGTCACTACCTCTCTTTTCATGGTGCCGAGGATGGACCCAGGCCTCCCCATGTTAAGCACGTGTTCGACCACCAGTCACACCCCAACCCCTCCTTTCTTCTCAAAACTCGCTCTCCCCTCTGCTCCTTCTCTATTCCCTGCCCCCGAAGCAACTGTTCTAACGGGATTGTTTTAATTTCTGTAAAATGTGTACTGAGTCACAACACTTGCGCTGAATTATACCTCTTTTTGTACTTTTCTCTGGACTAAGTACGTCCGAAAGTAACACCTGCTCCTGCAGGTGTAGCATGAGCACCTGCCAAAGTGCCTGGCTTCCCACAGCAAGGATCCTGATTGCCCTCTACCTCCAGCCTCTGAGCCCAGGGCTGCAGTGACTGTCCCTGCCATGGCCCCTAATAGCCCTGGCAGGCATTTCTCAAGGCTTTTCCACCCATAAGTGGAGAATTCTGGGCCATCCCTCTAGTGAGAAAAAAGCCCTACTATCTGGAGTGGCCCCCAATTTGCCTTCCCACCAGCAGGCCCACAGGGGTCCCGGGTCCACAGCATGATCCTCTGCTCTAGTAGGAAGTGCCAAGTGCTGTGCTGCTCTCACACACATTCTCCGATAAGTGAGTGTGGAGCACCTCTTCATTTTTTGTTAAGACTTTCTGTTATGCATTGTAAACAGGCACCTTTTACCCATTTTCTGATTTAAGTTTTTTTCTTTCCTTGCTGTGCGTCTTTCTCCAATTTGCCGTGGCCTCTTCCTTTCGTCTAGAGTACTTCGTCAACCGGAACCCCTTCAGGGCTTCGTTAAGATTCCTTTCCTCCACTAACTACCATGCTACTCTGCCACGTCATATCTGGAACAGGCTCAGTCCAGGAAGCCCGCATGTGTTCCCTCTCCCTACCTCCCCCGTCCTCCGGGAGCTGCCGTCGGATGGCTGTGAAGGAGCTGGCCCCTCTCCCACCACTGCCCCTCGCCCACGTGCGTGCTGACATCACACTGAGTCACTGACTGCAGCAGGACCACCCGTCTGGCGGGGCGGTCTCCTACTCAGTCACTCCTCCTGGTTGTCTAACCACCCTGGGAATGTTATTTTTCCACGAGGTTTTAGAATATATTTAACAAATTTCTTCCTCAAACCTTAGGGATGTTTTTACTGGGATCCCATTAACCCTCAAGGCTGACCTGACGGTGGCAGCCGTCTCTGCAGCCTGACACTTGTCCCTCTGCAGTGTGCACTGCCCTCACTTGCACAGGCTACCTTCAAGGTGTCACTACAGAGACCTGGATAACTCTTTAATTTAAAGACCAATATGTTTTGTGGTTGATACTCTGCTTTTTATTATACATTCTGGTTGCGTATCACTGATGTAGAAAAAAGCTACTGACTTAAACAACTCATCCTGTTACTAACAGTTCTGCAGAATTAATAACTGCAGAGGTCTGCACTGACCTGCTGTGGCTGCTTCGTGCACCTGTAAATACCACAGGTTAGGCTCCTCTCCTGACCCTCCTCTGCGCCTCTGCCTCCTTCCTCTCCCAGCACGGTCTACACCCTGGCAGTGATGGGGACAGCTTTACTTGGTCCTTATCTCAATGTGAATGCACCTAAAATCTCTTAAGCAGCTGTGACATTTTGGGATTTAATTTTTAAATAGTTCAGGAAATTCACTGCTGTGACTGGTTTGCTCAGAGTTTTAATCACGTAAAAATATGAAATCTAAGCAAAAAAGTTATTTTAATTTTTTTTAGTCCAACGTATGAGGATCATACCAACAGATTTTTTTCTGATTTTGGATCATCCTTACCTTCTAGGATAAACTGTAACCAATCATTATGAATTATTTAGGATTCACTCAGTAAATACCTTATAAAACTTTTCTTGGTGGGGGCAGTACTGGGAACTGAACCTAGAGGTCGCTGCATCAAAGAGTCATATTCCCAACCCTTTTTATTTTTTGAGATAGGGCCTCAAAAGTTGCTGAGGCTGGCCTCGAACTTGTGATCCTCCTGCCTCAGACTCCCAAGCCACTGGGACTTTTGCATTTAGTTTGCTTTTAAGTGACATGAGCTGATCATTTTCTGATTGTCCTTAATTTAATTTGGAGTGAAGATTTCGGTGCTCTGGGCACTTCTACTTTCTGGGGCAACCTGAGACAGGACAAGATGGCCTTGAATGCCTGAAGAGGCACTGTCTGTACTCACCACTGGTACTGACAGGCCCCATGTGCTTAGGCATCACCCTGGGTTTGCTCTGCTCTCGTTTTCCTTCAGACCAGTGCTTGTTTGCATCCTCTGTTCATCTTTAAAATTAGGTATCTCCTTCTTATGGGTTATCCCATATCCTGGCTCCTGATTGTTTCATTTTAGTGTGTCTTTTGTGATATTAGAAATTAAATTTATCACTATTTTCCTTTATGGTTTGGCTTTTTATGGTTAAAAACCACCTCATCCCTCAAGTGTAAAGACAGTCTCTTTTACACCATCTTCCTCAAGCTCTGCAGTTTCACCTTTCCCATTCATGTTGAGACAGGACACCCAATGTCATTTTTCTCCAAAATCAACAGTCACTATTCATTTATGCACTTCAGGAGCACCATGCCCCTGCAGCAGAGGCCTCTGCTGGTGGCCAGGCTGCGTCGTCTCTGCGATGACAGCCTTGCTAGGAAGCCCTGGAGTCCAACATGGGGACGCCCTCACCTTTCCTTCAGAATAGCCTTGGCTCCTCTTTGCTGTCTTTGTCTTTATAATCACAATTTTCATGCAATTTTGTGCTGGGATTTTCATGGGAATTTTATTAATTTTATAGATTAATTTGATGAGAAATGCCAAAGATATCTTTCCATTAGTAAACATGGTAAATCTCTGTATTGATACTCAGTTCTTCCAGTAAAATGTTAAATTCTTTTCTCATTAAAGTTCTATTCATATATATATAAAGTATTATATATATATGTGTATATACATATTTTCCTTTTTTCAGTTGTAGATGGACACCAGACCTCTGTTTCATTTATTTATTTTTATGGGGTGCTGAGGATCGAACCCAATGCCTCACACCTGCTAGGCAAGCACTCTACCACTGAGCTACAGCCCCAGCCCTAAGGTTATATTCTTATACATAAGATTTAACATTTTATTAAAGACAAGCAGGCAAACCTAGAACATCCTGTATTGTTTATAGAACAAAGTGATTTTTCTTTGTACCCAGTAAACTTGCTGAACTTCCCTATAATTCAAATACTGTCTGCAGATTCATCGTCTATGGAGAAAATCACATCGCGTCGATGTCCAATCCTTCTGGGTTCTAGTGCTGCGTCTGCTGAGACCTCCAGGGCAGCACTGACAAAGCACGGACGGTCTGCAAACAGAACACCTCTAACGCCACTCTGTCCAGAACAACCCTGTGTGCCACACCCAGGTGACGCAGCTGTGGTCATGCCCTTAGAACACACTGCTGGACCACTGTAGTTCCTCCCTGGGAGCCTCAACCACAGGTGACATGGGATGTGAGGTCACGATGGGGTCTTCTCCCTTGTACTGATCTGTTCTGCAGCAATGGCAAGCACGGGAAGCACCCCTTCCGCAACCTCTGAGCAGTGCCACAGAAAATGGGTACTGAAGCTCTAGGCCCCGTTCCATAACCCTTGGAAGAAGTTTTCTTTTTCTTTTTCTGGTGCTAGGGATTGAACACAGGGATGCTCTACCACTGAGCTACAGGCCCAACCCTTATTTTTTATTTTGAGACAGGGCCTTGCTAAGTTGCTGAGGCTAGCCCAAAACTTATCCTCCTGCCTCCAGTACTGTACGTGTGCTCCACCATGCCTGGCTAAAGTTCTTTCAGTACTCTCTCAGTTTTAAAATTCCATTCTGATTCCTTTTTTGATCCATCAGTTTAAAAGGTTGCTAATTTTCAACTATAAGATTAGTTTTTTAAAAGCTACTGAATTACAATGACTGTATGACATCTGGAGACAATGACCCATCTATCTGTAGGACACTGAGCCTTTAGGCCTGAGCTCCACAGCTTCTATATAAGTCAATTTTTACCAGGAGTCAAAGTGTGTCAATTTTCCTAACTGCCAATCTGCTAAACTCAAAATACAGTCTTCTGAACATAAACACACACACAGGGAAAAGGGCATTTCCGGAGCCTAAACTTTCCATCTCTTCATTAAGATTAATGAGTTCAATGAAGATGTTAGAATGACATCAAGCTAATGTCTCAATACTTGTTTCAATCAAATAAACATTTCCGTGTCTGGGGTTTCTCCCAACCATCCTCCCAACCAACTGAGGCTGCAGGACCATCTACTGCAGTTACCTTCTGAAGACTGCGGTCTCTGTCTTGGCATCCACAGTGAGGCTGAGTGTTTCCTTCATGCCGCCATTCATCACTGTCTCAGTCACCTTGTCTGTGCTCTCCGCATCCTCCTCTCCATCGGAGCTGGCTTCCATGGCCACACTGCTTGGCGCTGAAAAGAGCACACAGCGATGGTCACACACAGTAAACCCCACCTGGCACTGACCCCCACCTCTGGTCCCCCACCTACGTCACATCTATTGCCTGGTGATGACAATGACAGTGACTGTTTGCCTGTTGCTGCTTGGCTAAACTCTTACAGGCCACTGGGGAGACGAGCCCCAGTCCCCTCACTGGGGAACTGGTGAGTGCCTTACAGCCTTCGCGCTGTGTCCACCTCTGACTCAGCTTCTCACAACAGCCCCAGCACTCCTGACAGTCCCACTTCACAGCACAGGGTAGAGGACAAGTCACTAGTTCTTGCCTCTATCCTTCTCTTGTCTTTTTTATTGATATCTTCCTGTGCTGTTCTGGTTGTCCCTTTCCTTGCTCTGTTAATATGAAGCCACATGGTTGTGCTGGCTATAAACCTGTGCAGATGGCAGACTGCCTGGATTCCAACCCTGGCGCCTCCACTTCCTGGCTGTGTAACCCTTAGGCAAGGAACCTTACCAGTGCCTCAATATCCTTACCCATGAAGTGGAATCAGCGAAGCTATTTACAACAGCTGAAGGGTAACTTGGCTACCTGTTCAAATGTTTAGGAACCTGATAAAGAAAACCAACACCAGCCCCTGGCTTTAGTCCTCCCCATGCCCCTGCTTCTTGTCCCCCTACACACATCTTTCTTTGCCAAGGACTCATGCTCTGTTCTCTCTACACACTTCCAACTCCTCATCAGACCCCCACCTCCCAAAACCCAAGTCATTCATTGAAAAGTTCAAAAGTTGGCATGGTGGCCATGCCTGTAATCTCAGGTACTGGAGAGGCTGAGAAAACGAGATGGCAAGTTCTAGGCCAGCCTTGGTAACTTAGTGAGGTCGCGTTTTGAAATAAAATAAAAATTTTAAAAAGAGCTAGAGTGTAGCTCAGTGGAAAAGCACTTGCCTAGTATGTGTGAGGCACTGGGTTCTATCTCCAGTACTCGGGAAATCCCAAACAGCTCACACCTACTACAGGGAACATCTATGAATATTCTGAGCAATACAGCAAACCATGGGGCTGGGGTTGTGGCTCAGCGGTAGAGCACTTGCCTAGCACACGTGGGGCACCGGGTTGGATTCTCAGCACCACATAAAAATAAAATAAAGGTCCATCAACAACTTTAAAAAAAACAAAAAACAAAAAAAACCAGGTGAGGGCAAAATAAACAGTCCCACAGTCTGAAACAGGTCCAGGGACAACTGGGCACAGGCATAGCATGCATGCATCTGGTTCTGGTTTTGTTCATTCTGGGTACTGCAGATTGAGGCAGTCCTGTGATCTGGGCCTCAGGTTCCTTACCTGCACACTGACAGACTGACAATCTAGACCTCTAACTAGAATCTACATGCTGTTGTCCTGGAATGACAGACATAATTCCTTTTCCTTGGCTGCCTGAGGACATCAGAGTCACTCTCTCATTTTCCTGGTCTTGTGAGACCCAAGCCGAGTCAGGTCTGGGTGCCTTAGCTTGCGTGCTACCTGTGTGCCGGCCTGCATTGCACTCACCCTCTGGCTGGGCTGCCAGGGCAGTGACACTGGGAGTCAGGGGGTCCATGGCTTCAGTGCTGGTTTCCATTTCCACTGGAGAATTACTCCTTAAAGAATCCTTTGTGCTTTCAGAAAAGAGAAAATTCAGATGTCAGCAGTGTGAACAGTCCTCTGCCACCCCATTATTCACAAAAATCCTTTGAGAATAAGTGTGGAAGAAAGAAAGTCCTCCTGTAGGAGAAGCAGGGCTGTGGGCATCTAAGGACAGGTGGCTATCTGGAGGAGGAGGATAGGAGGGTGGAGCTTTTCTGAACCCTGAGGCCAGGTCCTCAGGGAACTGGAGGCAGGCTCAACAGGCACTACCTCCCACCTCACTATAACCACCAGGCTCCTAAGGCCTGGGTGACAGACTTCTTACAGTGTCAATTCTACCTACTGGACTGGGCATTTTTACAAGACTCCTGACTTACCTCTAGCCAAACTGCCTGGAGGCACAGGCTCTCTTTTTTCTTTTGGTACTGGGGATTGAACCCAGGGACACTCCACCACTGAGCCACACCCCCAGCCCTATTTTGTATTTTATTTAGAGACAGGGTCTCACTGAGTTGCTTAGGGCCTCGCTAAGTTGCTGAGGCTGGCTTTGAACTCGAGATCCTCCTGCCTCCCAAGTGCTGGGATTACAGGCTCATGGGCTCTCTTAATGTTA
This sequence comes from Glaucomys volans, assembly GCA_020662805.1. Lineage (NCBI taxonomy): Eukaryota > Metazoa > Chordata > Mammalia > Rodentia > Sciuridae > Glaucomys > Glaucomys volans. The sequence goes on from JAJEJO010002999.1 coordinate 187,198, forward strand.
TTCATTGTGGGAACTGTGAAAGCACAGGAAGAAACACCAGGGGGCCAAGCCATGGGGGAGAAGGTGACTCTACTTCCTCTTTCATTTCCTACTCTCACATGCAGACAGCCCAGAGCCCACTGTGCAGGATTCAAGAGAAACATTCCTAAGTAACCACAGGCTCTTTTCTCTCAGGCACAGAGACAGGAAAAAGCAAGAGGCCAAACCTGATCCTATGCTGAAGTGGGACTGATGAAGGAACTCATATTTGGAAACATTTTCACAAATCTCACTTGTGGCTCAGAAGAGCTCAGTTCTCTCACTAGAGGAGCCTCAGCACTGCAGGCTTTCCTACGCTGTGGTCTGTCTAGGATGGTGCCTGAGTGTTCGGAGTTTGTCTTCCCATCCTCTGCATTAGCAGCAAGGGTTGAGGATAGGGAAAGCAATAGAGTCTTTCAAATGGGGTGATGGAGATTATTCTTCGTATTTTTTTTTCCTGATAGACAAAAGAAAACATGTAGCAAATCAAACTAAGTCCAATGGGACTTGAAATCCATGGTTGGTACTCCAATGCTGACAGTATTATTCAGGAAAATTATGCAACCAAAGGCTTCTGTCATGCAGAATAATACAAACAACAAGACCAACACAGACCTGCCTGACTGCAGGTGGGATCCAAGTCCCTACTCACGACTGAACTCAAGACACACTGCACTTCCCTGTAGCAACATCCCACACAAGGGGTGTGTCAGGAGCTCACTCTCACTCTCAACAGTGTCCTGCTGCTCTGTGGTGCTGGAAAAGCCAACAGGGATGCCAGCTCTGGCCATGTCCTGCCAAGACTCAAATCTACCTGACCGTGCTACTTCAACTCGGAGGTCAGGTAGGGAGAAGAAGACAGGCCAGGAGTGAACACCTGTCATTCCCATTCCCCACGGAAAAGGTTGGACAGCACATACTTGCTCACCTCAGAGATGACGTGAACTCTGAAAAAGAAGCCCAGCCCGTCTCCTTAGTTGGCATTGGCTCCTCTGTGCTCCAGACATCAGACCCCACGGAGTCTAAGGGGGTGCCATGGGTGGTCTCCATTGGGACATCAAAGTTGGCTGACCAGCTGGGTGCTGAAACAAGGCAAGGAATGTCGCTTGGAGACTATGTCAGTAGGTTGGTGTAACACAAAGAATTTCTTGTGCGGTGTCTGTGCCTACAGTCCAGCTGAGGGAGGAACAGATGGCTCAAGCCAGGGAGCCCAAGAACTCAAGCCTGGGCAATAGAGATCCCATCTCAAAGAAAGAAGAGAAAAGAGGAGGTGAGAAAAGAAAGAAAAAGATGCTTTCCTAACAGATTAGCAATGACAAAGTAAGAGCAGGGCTGTAGGGAAAGGGAATTCTAGCCAACCACTGGAAGGCCTGG
>JAJEJO010002999.1:193589-226239 GCA_020662805.1 Glaucomys volans
GCTGGGTTCCCCCTCCGGCACTCTGCTTTCCCAGCGGGCCCTGTGTCCTGGGGGTAAGCCTGAGGCTGGGCACAGTCAGAAAGAGGCCTCCTCTCTCTCACAGGAAGAACTGGATAAAGGCAAGTCGACCTGACTGGGAAAGACTGAGAGGTTGGTGGCCACCCTCCTCCCCTCCCTGGCTCCAAAGCAGATATGCTAGATGACACTCTGAGGTCCCACAATGGACTGAGGACATGAAGGTTTTACTGGTGACAGGAAGCTGGTCCGGCCTGGGGAAAGCCCACTGTCAACCTGTGTGGCTCTTTCACATGAGGGTTTTCTCAAATTTTTTTAAGTCAGTAGTGTTTGTAAGAGACCAGAGAACTCTTCTTGGAAAGTAGAAGGGTGTGGTGCGGTTCTTAGGTGAATAAGTATTATGGCTGTAAGTTTCAAAAGAATCTATGAGGAACCCATTTAAAGATGCTCAAGCATCATGCTGCTCTCTGTCTGTCCTATTTAAGTCTGCACAAAACACGTTCCCTCATCTCTGCTGCTGCTGGGGTCTTTCCCCTTTTGCTATAGCACAGGTCTGCAGAGGCTGAGGGGGACCCTCCCAGGGCACCGAGTTCTCTGGCCAGAATCATCTGGACAATGACACCCATGACCAAAGCCTAACCTGTGCCTCCTGGGAGGCCAGGTGCCAGGACTTAAACCTGCAAGGGAGTCACACCATCAGGTGTGCTTCAACTCGACTATTCCTTCAGAAGCCACCTCAGACATGGCAGACAATGATTTTGCCTATTTTTAAAAATACAAATTTAACACCCCACAGCTAACACTTAAGAACAAGGCAACTTACGTTCATTCAGGTCTACCTCCATTTTATCCTCCGTATTGGCACTACTGGATTCAAACAAGTCTTGCTTTGCTCCATCTTCTTCTTCAGAATCTGTACTTTCTTCACTGTCTGTACTCCCCGAGCTAAGAAGAAAGAAAAAGGACTGAAATATTTAATCCTGCTTATCAGCCACCAGTTAAATCCAGAACACGCTAAATGTCACCTATCAAAATAAAATCAATTGTGCCTCCACTTCATTAGGCCTGCGGGCCATCTCGTTGGGACACGGGGAAGACATATGCTGTGCATCTGGAACCTCACACATCAGCTCCTGTTCCCCAGCTGGGGTCCCCTGAAGGTGCAGACCACAATCTGTATGGCTGCTCCAATAGGTGCACAGCAGGTCCCACCGTGGGGGTGAGCTGCACGTTCCTAGTGTCCATGGGTGACAACCATCCTTCCATGTGTGCATCTGTCATCGTGTCCTTTCTTAAGTGTCTTTTCACATTTTTAGAGCATTTAAAAATTTGAGTTATTTTTTAAATTGGGTAGAGACTTAAATCTACATGTAAATTCTTTATTCAATTCATGACTTGAAATGTTTTATTTCCAGTGTGCAGTATATTCCTTAGTGTCTTGGGAAGATTTTGTAAAGCTTTAAAATTTGATGTTCAACTTACTGAATTTTTTCTTCCATGCACTGTGCTTCAGAGATGTATCTAAGAAATGTTTGAGAAATCCAAAATTACCTGATTTTCTACATTTTCCTTAGCAGCTTTGGTTTCCTGTCTCATATTGGAGCATAAGATCCACTGTGTCAGTGTGAATCTGTATTTCAAGAGATGCTTTGAACATGGATATCCAAGTGTCCCGGCATCACCTGTTGAGACTGCTTTTCCCACTGCACTGTCTTAGCACACCCATCACAAGCAGCTGCCCACAGTCCAACTGGCCCACTTCCAGGCTCTTCCATCTGCCCACTGACCCACTCCCTATCTTCTTGTAAATACCACATTGTCTCAATTACTGCCTCCTGAAATCAAGGACCAGTGCTCCACTTTTGTTGCTCTTTATTAAAGTCACTTGGCTCTTCTAGATTCTCTGCATTTCCACATCAGTTTAAGGATTTTGCCGGAGACTGTGCTGAGGCCAGAGGTCAGTCTGGGAGAACTGGCATTGGCACAGTACTGAGTCTTCCAATTCATCAACATCTATTAAGTCGTCTTTAATTTCTCTCAGCTATGTTTAAAGGACCTGAGTGTACACGTCTTACACAGATTTATCCCAACGTATTTAATATTTTTATGCCATTATGAATAGCACCGTTTAATCACTTCAATGCTGCTTGTTAGTTTCAGTCAGTACAATACACAATCATATTGACCTTGTACTAGCAACCTTGCTAAATGCATTTGAATTATTCCAGTAGTTGTTTTTGCATATTCCAGCACCTTTTCTGCATCAATGGGCATATTGTCTCTGAGTAGTTTTACTTCTTGCCTTACAATCTAGATGCCTCTCATCTTTTCTACGTGGGGCACTAGCTAGCAGTGCAGAATAATACTGAAGAGAAGTCGCATGAGCAGATGTTCTTGTCTTGTTCCTCATCTTAGGGGAAGTGACTTGGTCTTTACCGCCAGGTGTGATGCGAACAGCTTTATAGATATTTCAATCAGGATGAAGAAATTTCCTTTTGTTTCTAAGTGCTGAGTTTCTACCAGGAATGGACACTGATCAGGGTGCACTCCATGCTGGCTGACAGATGTTACGATGCTGAAGCGATTCTATCCTCTGCGAGTTGACATCGGTCACAGCAGATTCCTGCATTTGATCTCCCTGTGCTATGAAACAGTTTCTGCAAGTATGTTCAGGAGAACTACTAGCTACTTTCCTTCTCTTGTAAAATGCAATGTTTGGTAGAATTTGTCAGCAAAGTCACCTGGGTCTGGAATTTGTACTTTCTGGTGCTTAGTTTTTAAACTAAAAATTTGACTTCTTTAATAGGATCATTTAGGTTATTTTTGCTTAAGTTTTGGTATTATCTTTAAAAGATTATTTAGGTTTTCAGATTTATTGGCATAGAGTTGTTCATAATTTTCTTATTATCTTTTACATCTTTCAGGTCTATAGAATCTGTACTGATGTCACCTCTCTCATTCCTGCCACTAGTACCTTCTTTTTTTCCTGATCATTCTAGCTAGAAGTTTATCAATTTTATTGATTTTCTTGAAGAATGACTTTTGGTTTTACTAATTTTTCCCTATTGCTTTTCTGTCTTGCATTTCACTGAATTCTACTCTAAACTTTGTATTACTTATTTCTGCTTATGTGGGCTTAATTTGCTCTTTTTCTAGTTTCTTTATGCAGAAGCTGAAGCTATTGTTTCTTCATTTCTAATATGCCCAGCTGGTGCTAAAAATAATTATCTGTGTAGTGTTTTTGCCTCACCTCCCCAATTAAGCTCAGTACTATGGAAAATTCCCTTTGATTTCTTCTTTCCACCCATGTGTTTCTCAGTTTCTAAATATTTGCAGATTTTCCATAGATCTTTCTGATACTGACTTCTAATTTAATTCCATTTTGATCAGAAAATGACATGAATTCTTTAGAATCTATTGGGACTTGCTTTATTACCTGAACATGGTCAATTCTTGGTAAATATTTCACAAACTTGCAGGATTGAGTATTCTGCTATTGGGCAGACTGATTTAAAAATGTGTAAGTGGAACACGTCTGGGGACGATGCTGTTCAACTGTTCCACAGCCCGAGACGTCCATATGTGACCGCCCCTTTGGCTGTGTTCCTTCTGTGCAGTTCGACCCATCCTGCTACATGCATCAGACACATTAGACTCTCAGTGCTGTGACTTTGTTATTATACTTTCCCTTTGAAATCAACTTGGAGACGTCCTAGCTTTCTGTTTTACAGTACTGATGTGGTTTATCTTTTTCCCTTTGACTGTTTCTCTCTACATGTCTGAATGTTTCAAAGGCACATGAAGTCAGGCCTTGCTTTCTTGTCCAATCTGACAGTATCTGCCTTTCACTTATTTCCTGGTGCAGGGGCTGAACCCACGGCCTCGTACCAGCACTCTGCCACAGAGCTAACCCCTGACCCCTGCTTTCTAGTGGGCGTCTGGATTGCTCAGTTAACAAGAGTTACTTGGGATTAGTTCCATCATCTTACTGTTAGTTTGTCCAGCTTCCCTTTGCTCTCTTTTTCTGCTTTCATTTGGAATTTTTTAATGCTTTTCTTTCCTCTTTGGCTTGTTAACATGAACTCCTGTTTTGGTGACTGCTTTAGGGTTTGTAGTGTATATGTCTTGAACTTATCATGGTCCATCTTCAAGTGATAGAATCCCAAACCGGAAACAACCCAAATGCCCATCAATAGGAAAAGAAGACACAAACCAGTATATACAATTAATGGAATACTACTCAGCAATAAAAAAAGAACAAGGTATTGATATATTACTTGGCACGATGGCCCTCAAAATAAAGATGCTGAGTGAAGACAGGCAGACAAAAAGTGTGTGACATGTCACTCATTTACACAGATCTCGAAAGCACAAACTGATCTAAAGGAAAAGAAAGCAGACAGGGCACAGAAACAGAAAGGCCACGAAGGGCGTAAGAACGTTTGGGGTGAAGGGTGAGCCTGTGGTCCTGACTGGGGTGATGGTTTCATGGGTCACATGTACAGTTCTTTGGCATGTGGCCTAGTGTGTGTCGATTTCACCTCCACGAGATATTATGCAGACAGCCCAGCCCTCACAGCCTGTGCACTTCTGGGTGCCGAGCGCCGCCCCCCAGGTACATCTCCCACCACACATCCCTCTGCCTTCTCCACATCTGGAGCTCTCCAAGGATGCACTGCACTTCTGCAAGGCTACTCAGAGAAGCCCCTCCACATAAGAACCAAAGCCTCAGAGTAGATGGTGACCAACAAGTCTGACTAGGACTTTGTCTTTAAAAAGTCACCACAAAGACCTCTGCCTCTTGCTGTTTGGCCCTAAAGCTGCACAGCTGCCTTGTGATCAGGGTTGAACCAACATGCAGAATGTAACAGTGGGAATAAATCAGAGACCCTAAGTCCATTTTAGATTAGCGGCTGTTTAAGCCACTACAGAGTCCTTTGTGACCTGGGGCAATAAAGCATTAGGAGATGCGACCTAAATGCCAGCATATGCAGGTACCAGCAGTTCCAATGAACTCTGACCAGAAAGAGGAACTGAACACCTGGGAGACCGGGTAGGAGTCTTACTTTCCCTCTAGACCCTTTTTGCTACATTGGAATTTTATGCCATGTGATAAACACTACTAATTAAAAAATGCCTAAGTTAAAAATGAAAGTTCAGATGCTGCTCTTTGTCCCCATCTCAGCTCTGTGAAGATTCTGATGATGAATGCTCACATAACAAGAACTGCCAGCGTACAGAAGCAGCATCTCTTCAGATCCTTGTGACAAGAGTGATGAAAAAAAGATAAGATGGACCCAGAGTAACAACCGCCGAGACCTTGTTTTCAAGATCAACTTTTGGGAATGACTTGAGATAATAAGAACTGAGCTACTGCTCTCACTGGGGAAAAATACTTAGTCAAAGGGATGATATGACACACTGTGGGACACCTGCAGCACTTCCCAGGGTGTGGCTGTGACTGTGTCACCACAGAGGGGAACCAGCCCCGGCTCCCCTTGGTTCCCAGGGCTTTCCTCCCGATCCCGGCAGCAGCACCTCCTGACCCCGTCCACATACGAGCTCATGCAGTCAGGGCTAGGGCAAACCCGCCTTCACCTGGATCGCCTCTGGGACTCTGGCGTACATGCAATGTGCTTTTCCTCCCAGATGTCCTCCTCATCAGAGCCACCGTCATCAAACTGCTGTATTCTCTCCTTACAACATGCTTCAAACAGGGCAATATTTCCCTAAAAAAAAAAACAAAAAGAAGAAAATTTATTTCTCCCCAAAGTTACCAACAAAAATTGCATTTTTTTCCATTTGCTTTAAAATATGATGCCTATGACACCAAAATAAAATGTAAGCATCTAATTTCAGCTTCTGTGTAAGTAACAAGAACCCCAGAAAGACTGTGCCCAGCCTGCTCACAGGTGGCCTGGCCACACACTTCCCTGAAACCCACTTTCACCTGGCTGAAATGCCAAGCTTCACTCCCGCCCGAGGGAATCCCAGAGCTTTCCAAGGAAAAGCAGCCTGTGCTCCCCCTGCTGCTCCCAGTCTAGTTCACAGTGATGAGCTGCCACGGCCCCAATCAGCTATTTCTAGCTCATCACACCAGCAAGGAAACCAGTGGTCTCTGGTGCTAATCACCCTAAAATCAAAGCTGTGCCCCTTCCAATGGTGGCTGCCCCTGGGTTTCCTAAGGAGTCTGGCAGTGAGAGGTGGGCCCTGGTCCAACCCAAGTTTCTCTCCTGGTAATATAAAGGAGACAAACTGCAGCCTTCCCTTTGAAGCCAAAAGTCTATGATGCCATCACAAGTGACCCTGGCTTCAATGAGCCCCCTCACAACTTAAGCCAGGGTTGCAACCTCACACCCCCAGGGCTAGGCAGGTGTCAGGAGTAGGTGACACATGTGATGTCAATCTGACTTGTGGGCTCCCAGAGCACAGAGGGTCCCAGTGCACAGGGCAACCACACCTGGGCTCCAACAAAACCCGATTCTACCCTTATACCCCTGTGTGCTGTGTTGTTCCCAACAGGAAATATTCAGACTTACACTTTCGTTTGTATTGAGAGTAAAGTTGATGTCTGAAACTCGATCAAAAGAAACACTGTAAACAGAATATAAGTGTAAAACTGTTAATTATTGATAGGCTCCCAGAAGCAGTATTCATGAAATTTTGTAAATTTAAAGCATTCACATTATCATTAAAATCTCTAGAGGAAAAGTCAAACAAAATAAGCTTCTCATATTAAATGATGCACCCCTCTTGGTATTAAGGATGCCAGGGGTGGGACGGACACTCTGAGACATTAGGCTCTGAGAAACCGAAAGCCTTCCTACAACCACAGTTCCATGGATCATGCCAATACAATCAAGAAAAAAAAAATTACTTGCAAAGAAGAACCACATCACAACATGGAAATGTGCAGAAATGTTGCCAGGCACCAAGTTTTCTCCAGCTATAGCTAAACTCACACACTAACACACAGGCATCCCTAGAAGCTTCTGCTACAACACAGCATATCCAGGAAGAGGGAATAAAACATTCACAGGGAGTAAAACTGTGAATGTGATTCTTGAGCGGGTGAGGCTTTTAATTCTTAAGAGATCTGTTCTAATCAACTGTTATTCAAGCATCAAGTTCTAAAGAGATCATGGATTCCTAACAACACTCCTCGAGTCCAGACGGGTCAATGCCTGCCAAGTGGGAGTCTGAAGGTTGGGGCAGGGGAATCCAAGCCTGGGTAAAAGTTCCTGGGCTAAACACGTAACTTTGTGTTCTCGCTCTTTCTGGACTGACAGGAGCCAATACTTAACGCAGCCGACAGCCCTCAAACCCTGCTGTTTACACTGGAACCTCTGCTCCTCTGTGCCAGTACTGCATGTGTATGGCACATAGTAAGCTGCAAAAATATTTTAGTTTCTCATATACTAAAAACTGCAATTTGTAATAAACAACAGCCTCCACTGGCGGCAGCTCAACGAATGATTGAGAATCCACTGGCCGCACAGCAGGCACTGTGAGCTCATGGCACAATCAGCATCTCCCATGAGAGGCACCTCCAGGATTCAAATCCCAGCTGCTTCAATTCTGTTCTCAACAAGCTCTAAAACTCATCTCAAAAACACTGTTTACACAGAGCTGCCCTTTCCCAAGCTCAAAGTTAGACCACTGATTTTCACCTGTGAGTCACTTATATATTTTCTATTCCCTCATTCTGTCCAGTTCCTGTATTTCCCACTCTCTCTCTCTCATCTTGACTACAGAATGAGTGTGCAAGTGTCTGGCTCTTGCCAGGAAGAATCCAAAAGTCCCTTATGATGAGGCCCCAAGAGCAGAGAAAACATGCAGGGCAGAGCTGCCCCTGCAAACCCAGCCATCCTGGGAATGTCATACCCCTTGCCCAGTCCATTCGCGAGTACGCCTTGAGCCAGGAAATGAGAGGCACAGTCACTGCTTGCTTGGGGGAATTCTATTAAACACTAAGTAGAAGAGCAGAATGAGGACATGGGTTTCCAGAAGAACAATAATCTAACAAAACCCAACCTTTGTGAAAGAGCTCAAGTCTTGGGGTGGTGCCAAAGTCTTTCCTTGGGTGATTCATTACGCCCTGGCTGTCCAGTGCCTAGGGCTGGATATGCTGGAACTAAAGGACCACAAGCAGGCTCCTCCCAACTCATGAATCCACCACAATCAAAAAAAGGTCTCACAGAGAAGAGCAGTGTATGCAACAATTAGAAAAAGAAAGACATACTCACTTGCCAATGTCATCTTGATCTGCAAACTTCTCATCGTTGAAGCCAAACTGGTCAATAAAATTTGACGTCATTTGTTGCATCTGATAATCAGAAAAGGCCTGGCAACCCCAGGACCAGTGACAGTGATATAATGATTCTAATGACATTCTACATACTATTTGCCCATTTGTTCCTGAAATCACTCTATTTACATAGTCATATGGCTTTAAAAGTTGGTGTGGGGTTTTTTTTGTAATCAAATAATTTCAGACACATTTTGCCAAACATGTTTGAAATTTGGTCTATAATTAGTTCTAATGCACAAGTCACTGTGAGAAATGCTGAGTGACCACACTCTCCTCTATTGTCAATCATCCCTAGACAGAGGTTTGAGAAGTGATCTGGTGGCCAGTCTCAAATTATCAGGCACATCAGCATCTCTTGCCACACCAACTTTACCCTAAGACCCAACAAGCACTGACCGCCCCAGCTCCCTCCCTCCTTGCCATCCCCAGGATGCCCAAACCACCATAGCAAAACAACTGACGAACACAATCATGATCCTACAAACAAAATGTTCAGGGACAGTTCATTTTCTAAAACCAGACTGAAGTCTCAGAGGCTGGGCAGAGTGTAAGAAGCGACTTCTTCTACACTACCTACCTTATGTAGAGGGCAGAAAGCTCCCAAGCTCATCTGAAAGCACTTGAGAAAGCCTGAGACGTCAGAGGCCTGTGGAGGAGCTACTTCTGACTCTGCTTGCTCACATCATCATCTAGTGAGTGCCAGGCTCATGTGTGTTTTCTTAATTAAACAATGGGGGAAGGCTCCAATGGGCTCCATAAAACATGCCAATGCTCTTAACTTTAAACACGCACGCCCAAGGAAGCAGCCGGAAACAGTGAGTATGTGCTCATGTGTGAATTAGGAGTGAAGACACACCAAGACAAGAAGTGCCACCTCCTCATTCTAACCCAGACAATCAACAGGACACTACCAATCAATGTGTGTGCTGCCCTGTGGACAGAGGTGCCATCCCCACAGGCCAGCCCCGGGACGGGTGACTGGCTGACCTGAGCTTTATTTCTGTGGCCACTGGCTGGAAGGAAGCAGTCAGAACTGAGTCAAGCTGACTCTGAGCACAGCCTAGAGTCCATCTTGCAGAAATGCCCTAACCATTAACTCCTGATGGCTCATTCTGGTGGCAGGGAATTATGGCATAGATAATCCAGATGGTAGGTAATTAAAAAACAAACCTTATATTTGGCTTTGGAAGGTATCTTTTGCTTAGGTCTGAAAAAAGCTGCATCTTGTTTGGCTAGGTACAGAGAACCCCAAACCTCACTTGCTTCTCACACAAGACCACGGCATGCCCGCCACCCTGTTCATACACACCTCCATGCTGTTCCTTTTCTGGCCTGTGGAGATGACATTATGTGAGCACATGGGGGCAGGGGGCTAGTGGGCAGCCGGCTGCAGGACAGTCAAGCATGGTGTATTTGCAGAGGTGGCTTTGCAGCACAGGGTAAGGCATGGAGTGCAAACAAAACTGAGCTGTGGGAATTTGGTTGAAAGCAGAAAAGGGCAACAAGTTCTGGGTGACAAGCTGAACTTTGGGCATATGAATGGAAAACATGATGGGCAACATTTCACAACCATAAAATTAAAAAGAAAGAAACAAACTCCTCTGAATTATAGCCACCATCTCTTATGCTTGGTACTTTCAAGATGTGCTGAAGAACCAGGAAGTCATTCTGCCAGGCAGACAGCACAAGTCACACTCTAAGTCCACGGGCTAGAAATCTGGTCATACAAGGATGAGGTTCTCTCCCAGTTGTTTTGATTTTTTTTTTCCTTCAAATTTTTTTGCACTGTGAGTGATCATGTTTAAGATTTCTGGGGTGGAAAGGGGAAGAACATTCCCAAAGGGTTCTACTTTCAAGACTCCATCAGCAGAATGCAGACGGTAAGCGCATGGCAAATGTACTCGCACCTGCGCACAGATGCCCATGTGCACTCTGCAGGAGTGGATCTGACGCCACTCCCCCTGTGCATCTCAGAGGGCGTCTTCATCAGCTCTGGCTCTACTGTGGCTTCTAGGAAAAGACAACTAGCAAAGAACTTCATGTTTCACACCTGACTTACTGATAAAGCGGTCAAAGCTGCAAAACCCACCAAGTGAAGACTGTCACTGCTCTTCTATTTCAGGGTGCACTGAGAGCACTGAGCTTGGAGAGTTCCAAGTCTGGGAAGCACCACACAGCTGTGCAATCATTACACTTATTAGGCCTGCCACCCTGGCCAAAGCTGGGACAATGAAGGCACTGAGAAGTGAGCCATCTACTTTATTATGCAGACTTCTTACCAATACGGCCATTAGGCCACAAAACCAGCTAGTGACCTCACTCTGAGCTGACTGACTACACAGCCTGTGGGGCACTGTGATGTGGCAGAAGTGTCAGACAGTCATAGCACCCTTCTGTGGGGGGGGGCCTGAATTCTCCAAACACTGCAGGGGACGAGGCCTTACCCTACACACCTCTGAGAGGAGAACCAGGAGAATGGGCACCAAGAACCTGATGTAGGAAACCCAGAAGGGCTGAGACAGAACAATACAGGCAGAGGTATGGACGCTGTGAGGCACTCACCAGGTGACACAGTTATCTTGCAAAATGACCTTCACTGGGCTCTCTACACCTGGGGGCTTTGGCTATGAAAGACCCAACTTCACAGGTGAATGAGAAAAAGTTGCTATGTATGCTAACATTCTGCTTACAGTGGCGATGATGATGAAATCTCAAATTAACCCAGACTTGCATTCTCCCAAAAATAAATAAATACATGATGCTTTGGATCACATTTCTTATTTTCAAAATGACCCATTGTTGGCTTATATAAAGAAAAGTTTATGGAAGCCTGTCAATCTGAAAAGAATAATTACTGTTCTTTCTACTTCTAGAGGTTTATGAGGTATGGATAAAATTCACAAGCCTAGGCAGGACCTAGGTGAGGGGTGTTTCAGTCGGTTAGTTTTATGACTCCAATTGCTTCATATGCATATCAGCATCAGTGACAACAGAACAAAAGGAAGAAAACTCTCAGGACTGATGGGAGCCCTGGAACTGCATATCATGAGAAATAAGGGGACTCACTTTCTAGATGCCTAAAATTGATCAATTCTGTGTTAAATCAGTAGCTGGAATTCCAAGGCTGGGAGCACAGCTTAGTGGTGGAGCACATGCTCAGTGTGCCAAGGACCTGGGGGTATGACCCCCAGCACCATTTAAAAAAAAAAAAGTTTAGGGCATCTTTTTTTCTTAATCCTGGAATATGGAAGTTCCAAACTCACTAGCATATTTTAAAACAGACGCTTCAGGCACTCCATCAGATGATTTACATTTAATACCACCAAACTTCACTCTAGAGGTACAGGAATGTAGCGAGCACTCCTGACTGGGTGACTCTTTTGAAATTCTACAGGTGCTTCAGCAGAGAGGCCACTGTCAAATTGCTTCCTGGGGCAAATACCAGAGAGCTCTGGGGACAAGACAGGGTGGCTTACAGGCATGAGGCCTCACAATCAGCCACAGTAAGTACCTAGCTGAGGTACTTCAGTGCTTCCTGAAAGCAAGGTGTTTCTCTATGGTGCTCCCTGTAGGCCTGCCACTCTCTGGCTCTAACTTCAGGAGACTGGCTACTAAGGGGCAGAAGTGTCAAGAATCAACAGTGAAGCCAGATAAGTGTGGACATGCCACTTGAGATCTATTTGGAAAAGGTGAAGACTAAACTACCTTTGTGTCAAAAACAAACAACTCCTTATCCTCAGCAACACTGGAACATGACAGGCATGCAACATGGAAGCCAAAAGACAGGGGAGCATTGAGCCTCAGATGCTTTCCTGGGCCCTAAGAGAAGATGTAGCTTAGGGTTGGAGTTGTGGCTCAGTGACAGAACGCTTGCCTCACATGCGTGAGGCCCTAGGTTTGATCCTCAGCACCACAAAAAAGTAAAATAGAGGTATTGTGTCCACCTACAACTAAAAAATATATTAACAAAAAAAAAAAAAAAAAAAAAGAAAAGAGAGACAAGGCTTAGAGACGTAGAAAAAAGCAGCCAGGCAACATCCATTGCAGAGTGGGAAGGTGTTCCTGGACTCTGTTGTCAGACCAAAGCAATTTACAGGCTGAGAGCATCCAGACCTGGTTAAGGACAATTTCCCCAAACAGTTGATCACTTGCTAACCAGCTTCCATTTTTAGCTCCCAAACTTAATAACCAGCAGAAAAGTAAAATCATTTGTTGCTTCCTTAGTTATACCCTGCTTTCCTCCCCAAATTAAAAGAAACTGATAAATGGAGATGAATTGGGGGCGGAAGGGTAGGAGTGGCAAGGAATTACCTCAAGCAAAACTTAATTTATATGTCACTATAATAGCACTTAAAGATATAAAGAAACACCATTAATAAGGAATCATTTAAACAAGCTATTTGGTGCAGAGATGCTGGGGAAAGTTCACTCTTATTTACATTTTTCAGGTCTTATTTCTATCATTCTTATTCACCAGTCTCTACTACATGAATCTACTTAAGCAACTCAACTATTGTAAAGGTCTGCATAATACACATGTGTGAGATGACTTGCTAACTATTCAGTTCATTCAACTTTCCTGAAAATTTGCTTGAAAATTTACTCATCATTGTTATTAGGTATAAACCATTCCCTAGAAATAAGCCTACTTCTCACATACCCAGTCCCTCACTATTTTAAATGCTTCTGCCTAACTAATTACCCAGACCACATTCTAATACATGATCTGTATCCAAGGTGATTCGCAAATGGCAACTAAACTAAGCATTTAAAATAAAAACAAAGAGCAAAGCTTTAGGCATGACTCACTTGCTGCAAAGAGGAATCCTGTGAGAAACCCGTTTCTTTAAAGTCAATTTCATCATCACTGGATGAATGAATATGGCAGGTTGTAACCTATATGCATAAAAATGTAAAAGACTATTTAACATAGGAAAGTTTTGGACATTTGTATCAGCATTTTTATGGAAAAAAAAATCACATTCAGTTTCTCTCTCAATGTGTAACAGAAAAAACAAAAGTAACAGTTAAGTTGTCAAACCCTCCCAACCAGCAAGGGCACGAGACGCAGTCTGGCTTCCTGGCTTGCTGTAGCCCGCTTCTGGTTGCTTCACTCCTCATTACCAGCATCACCAGGAATTAGAGTCAAATAGGAGACGAGTCACTCCATTTAAGGGGTTATTTGAATAATTATTGCCAATTAAATGTTAATAAGAAAGGTTGAAGTAATGGTGCAGACGAAATGCAAAAATAGTTGATTGTATGCCAGGCCTGAAGGGCAAAGCTACAATCCCCAGGGATCACTATGAACCACTAAAAAGTACGGGTTTAAATAATAACCATGTCACTTCAATTCTTGAATTTCCTGCCCACACTAAGAAAAGCTCCATCTATAAACACTAACTTTGATTTGCCAACAGTCCCTTGCTCATAAAAAGACCCCAGATTTCCTGCCCCTAAAAACGTATCCCCTGTCCCCAGAATGTACAACCAACTCTCAGCAATTAAGGAAAAACAAAGGTGCTCACCAGTTCATAGATAAGTGATTTTTATTAATTCATAAAAGTCACACAAAATTAGGGGGAAATGTGTTAACAATTAGAAATAAGATACACAAATGACTAAGTACAGCATTAATAATAGTAACTGCTATACAGCAACGGCTAAATATGAAGTCTATAAAATTCTAGAAATGAGCATTATACTTCTGAGCATAACATACTGTATTTTTGGAGTTATTTATCCTGTATTTTTCAAAGAAGTGTTTTGGGCAGAGAACATTATGCTTAGCAGAAGATACCTGCCAACTCTTGAGACTATGCCTAACAGTCTGGAGTTACAGAGACCTGCCTGGTCTGCTTTGGAAGTTGTTCCCACACTGGTTCAAGAAGCCCAGTGCACACTCCCAGGTCTGTATGAAGTATGGCTTGTGAAATTCTCAGTAAATCACTGCCTAACGACTACTCCTTTTGCTTTGTCTGACCATCGTTCACTAAGCCCAAGTGAAATGCTGCGATAAGCTGATGTCTGTAGTGGCCTGGTCCCCACACTCCCCAGCCCTCCCAAAGGTGTAAAGCACTAGCATTTCAACTGTTGGTCTGGCCTGGCAAAATGAGAAGCAGCGTTTGCTACCACCAAAGGGTACCTGCTTGAGTCCACAGCACCTTTAGTGAATAGATGGGGAAGCAGGACTGGGACACCTAGGAAAGCCCAGCCCATGGTATGCAATGCTGCTTGGTCCAGGCAGCTGTCGTCACCTTACAGGACAACTGCAGTCGAGCAGATTCAGAGGCCCCTTGGGTGCACATCATGCTCAGCCATGGGAGCGTGAGAGTACAACTTCGTGATGGGGTACAGAAACAGAATGACTCAAGGCGCAAGACAGACGCTGAAGGAGAAAGAATAAGATGGCTGGCTGCTGCTAGCTGGTATTGCCTAAGGGCAAGCAGGAGGCAATACATCCTCATAAATTTTTTGCCAGAAAACCAGAGTTTATCAGTTCACCAATTTAGGTGAGGAAAGGTCTGTAGAGCAACTGCTACATACCAGACCCAGTGATGCCCTCACATGTCCTACTCAAGATCTTCCCTACGAGCAACTAGTTTCGCAGCAAGTTACTCTTTGTAACAGCAACACTATGCATGCACACCCTTCGGCTGTGGTGAGGGAAAGTGTGAGTTGACCCAAGCCATTCCAGTTTGAACACACTGTCAGAATGAGCTGGAAAGACCACAGCTTACCTGTGGGAAAACTTATTAAGCAGAATCCCAACCAGTTCCCCACTCAGCTCCCCATGAGAGAGACCCTCATCTGCACTGTGGGACCACACCTTCTGAGGTGCCTCCAGCTCAGCAAATGCCACTTTCACTCCTCTTCTTAGCTAAAACCCTTGGTCATGGTGTGTCCTGCAGCCACCTACATCTGCCCCTCACTTTCACGACGTCACCCACAATCCCATCATTCTTCAGCAAGTCCATTACAGCTCATGAGTGAGCCACCATACCAGCCATCCTGTGGATTAATGCTAACGAGCCAGTTGGTCAGTCTCCTGCTCCTAACTCTGTCCCCAACCAGCAGCCACAGTGATTTTTCAAAAACGTACACCAAATTACATGATCTTTTTTTTTTTAAGTTGTCAATGGACTATCTATCTATTTATTTATTTATTTATTTATATGTGGTGCTAAAGATTGTGCTAGGGAAGTGCTCTTTCACTAAGCCACAACCCCAGTCCAAATTACATCACTTTTTAGTTGAAAACCTAATGGTTTCTCATCTCATTAAGATAAGAAACCCAGGTGTTTACCAAGGATGACATGGTGTACACATGCTGGCTGCTCAGTGCATCTTAGGCCTTGTGTCTTCCTATCTTCTCCCTTGTATACACTGCCAGCCCACACTGGGAACCAGCAGTCTCAGGGCCTCTGCACTCTGTCCTTCCCTGTCTCCATCCAATTCTCTACAATGGTACCTGCTCAGTGAGGATTTCTCTGACCACCTACTTTAAACTGCACATCTGTCCAAATGTTCCCTAACTCTCTCCCTACATTTGCTCCTGAGCATTTGTCATTTGAAACATGCAGATGACACTATGTGTGCCTCACTCATTTGTTATCTATGTCTATCAAAGCAGGGGCCTTGCCAGTCTTTCTTAGTACTATTACTTCCGATGCCTGGCACACAGTAGGCACTCAAACATTTTCTGAATGAACAGATATCAACCAACATACCACTAATGAAAACAAATAACAAATACCTAATGAGCATACAACACTCGGCCACGCTGATGTACTGGAAGTGAAGCACATGCTTGCTGCTGCCAGGAAAAGAGCTTCTGAGGTGTTGCCTTTTTCCACAATAATAATTTTAGCTTTATTAACTGTGTTAGAAGAAAAACTAAACAGGTGCCTTCTTCATGGGGGCTGCCAAGGAAAACTCCAAGCATGATGTGACCATGAAACTTAGGCCCATCAGTGAGTAGTGGGAACTCAGACTCATCTCCTCACTGCTCCAGTGGACCCACTGCAGGCCCAGCATCTGCCTCCCTAAGGTTGGTGACACCAACTCCTGCTTCCACTCCAACCTTCTGCCAGGCATGCCACACATGTGTGCTCCAATCACTCTATACCACCTCTGCACTGTCAATGATGGGAAAGAAGCACCAACACTTTTATTAAAGTGCACTTTCCCCATTGGAGAGAAGCAGATTTTTCAAAGGTAGTACAAAACTTCATTATCTATTTAAATACTTGCCAATTTTTATAATTTGGAGGCTGAGTAAAAACACTGAAGTCTTTGCAAATCATTAAAACACAAAGTTTTATTTACTGAAAATCCCCCCCTCAGATAAAAAACAGGCAGTATATGAATGTACTGAGCACACATTTTGGCATGATGGGGTCCAAAGACTAAAGTACTTCAGTGTCTCAGGGTTTGATTAAGATGTTGCAGTAGAAGCGACTGCAGCTAGGGGCTGGCGTGGCTATGTAGAGAAAACATCCCTGGACCAGAATCCAGCAGGACAGGAAAGTGCGGCTCAGTGTATAAATGAGTGCATCCTTTTTGTGAACATAACAAGAACAAGCCAGGGCACAAACCAACATATGACCTCAAGCTGAAATAAACGGCAGGCAGCTATCTGAGCCATCCTAAAACCAACTAAGCAAAGGAGTAGATCTAATCTATCTACTTGGAAAGAGGCAGGGATAGGCAATCTACTACCCAACTGCCAGGTCCGTGATGACCATGTTCAGAGTGCTTTTACTAAGACCACAAGCTGCTTTCATGTCTGGTCATTCTCTGTTACTTTTCCAAGAGCAAGTAAAGCCCCCTGTATTTAACAAGTTGTATTTATAGTCTGATTCACAAAGCTTATTTCCCCATAATGCCCAAAACCACTGAGGTAACAGCTGGAAAGCATTTGGGCAAAACAATGAAGAGCCAGGAGGAAGCAATTACAATATCCTTAGTGACCTAGGATTAACATCTAGTTATCTTCAAACACTTGGAAGATCAGTGGTCCTTGAACAATACAAAGCAAAATTCCCTCTTGGAAGGACTTATGCTCTGGAACAAAGAATTGAAGAGGTCTGGAGAACAACCTGAATGTCTCAGCAGACAGCAAAATTATGGAGTGTGGCTCACTCAACACAGTGTTGGCAATGTAACGGCTCTATAAATCTGACCACTCTGTTACACAGGCAACTTCTGCCTACTTCATTTTAAGTCGAATATCTATGGAGGCCAAGTGTGATGCTGCAAAGGAGAACTGAGCTCCAATCTGAGCAATGGATGGAGCTCATGGTGACTTGCCTTCCAACACGGGTGTAAATGCCTATGAATGATTGACTCAGAAGGGGCTAAACCTGTCCTGGGTGATGTGGGTCTGTGCCCTCCATGGGGACATGCACGGATCTATATACTCACACGGCAGATTCACTGGCGACATGAGGGGTCGGAGTGTTGTCTGGACTACAATGAAGTCCTCCTTTACTACAGAACTGCTCACCAGAGGAATCTGCTGAGTCACCCAAGATGGAAGTCTTTTTAAAAAGCCTGATAACAAATTAACTGGACACTTTTGACTTCTTCTTCTGAAGTAATTCAAAGGATACTTTTAAAAGAAAGAGTTTCCCAAACAAAATCAGAACATTTCTAAATACTCCTTTATCATAAGGTAACAAGGAAAGAATCCCCTTAAAGGAGACCAGTTAGCCTGCATTTTTCTTAAGGAATTAATATGGGAGCCTCTAAAATTAAATGGTTAAATCTCACAGATTTGGAGGACAAATTCAACATACAAAAAACTGACTAGCTAGAACACTCAGGTGATATTTTGGGTCTCTAGTCCAATTTAAATTACTTGAATCAATTTGATTACTGAAAAGAACCCAAAACTAACTATAATAGTATTATAGTTACAAAACTGCCTTAGCCTTTTCTTGACAACCCAGAGTATCAGTATGAGCAGCAGTTCCTCTTGAAGGGATGCAGCTCCCACAGAAACACTAGGCCCTTACACGCATTTTAATTAAATGGTCCCACAAAGCTCTCTCTATGAGGTCTATTTCATAACTCTTCCAACTTTTCCCACTTCCTAATTCTATCACCATATCCACTGTCAAGACTGGAAAGGGTAACCAGATCTTTCAGACAGTCCACCGAGTCAGAGGCACAGACCCCCGAGGGACTGTGGCCCAGGATGGGTGAGCTGGTGACTGCTGTTGCTCTCAGAGCTGCTCTTTTTAGTTATGTTCTAAACAGATTAATGCTGCCAGATACTTGAAAAGGTAACAGTTCGGGTGTTGTTATATCCAGGAATTTAAGAATACACCTGAACTCCAAATGACAAAGCAAATGCTGGACAGTGCTCTCCTAGGTCAAGGCTGCCTGCCACCTTATCGGTTGGCAGATGCTTACAAAAGAAAATGCTTTCCTTATCTTTAAAAGCAAAAACAAAGCAATACTTACCTTAAAATTTAATGTGTTAAAAAAAAAACAAAAATACATTCCAAAGTCCAATATAATTTTTAAGAAATTATCAATGCCATTATTCCCTGGTTAAAAGTACCAATTCTGTTAAGGGTTTTAGTGCTAGAGTTTCAAAGTCATCTATGAAATTTTTCCCCACTGGGAATTACCTAAAATGAGAGTAAACTCAGTAACATTCCCACAGGAATATTTAGGATTTCTAAGCACCAAGGTTACCTAAAACAAGGCACAAACCCCACAGAATAAAAGGAAGGCAGAGGCTATTATTGAGGTGCCTAGGGAGCAGGGCATGGAGGGAAATGATGGGAAGTAGAAATCGATGGCTTTTTAGAGCCTTTTTGTCAACCAAAGCAGGTAATTAGGAGCCAACTGGACAATGAGCAAGAATGTTGTGAATACTGTATTCTGTTCCAAGGAAAGAGATGAACTCATCCATGGCTGGTGCTTACTGGGCCAAATAGAAGATCTTTTACATTTTTCTGACTAAATGGGAAAGACTTATTAAGAGCACTAAAAACAAATAGAAATGCAACCTTGTAAAACCTACTAGATCTACCGTGTTCCTCTTGTTTGTTTCTCCTAAGGAGCTTGTGCAGAACGTCTCCCATCGCTCCCTGACATCATCGGGAAGATCTTCGGAGAAAAGGAGAAAAGCATGATCAGAACAGTGACCCACACAGTACTGAAGAGGACGGTCATGCTGACTTACCAAGCCTGGAACTTGACTAGCTTCTCACACTGCACTAAGATAACGTCTCCTAAATGTGTGCCTCTGAGCCAACATGTGGACACATACACAATAGAGAAATTCAACCTTCTAGAGAGGCTTTAAAGAAAAGGATATACAACTACTTTTCAGATAAAACCAATGGCTGTGATTTTAGAGGCCAACTACACTAAGTGGGTCATCTGACACTTCTGGCTTAGATACTCACCCATGGATGCACATTCATACAGACAAAAAAGATAGATCACCCAGTGGCAACTTCCCTGAAAATAATCTAGAACACTTAATTGCATAACATGGTCGTTTCTCCTTAGTAAGAACATCAACTATGAGGAGGAACGGCTCATCACTGGGTGACAACTGAGCTTTTGGTGCACATGCCATAGGTAATAGCCTCCTGTTGTTTACAGACAGACATCTGTAAAAGAGACACAGGAGGACACACTGGGAAACGAATTTTGCAGCTCACTATGAACAAACTGCTTCAGAGACATCACATGTCACAAACTCAGGGAAGTCTCAGGAGGAGTACTGCCCCTGTGACACAAGCCCAGAGTCCACAGAGGTCTGAGGCCTCCATTCTGAAGAGGACTCGGGGGTCTGGGTTCCATTAAAAGGCATTTGCAGGTGCCTAATTACCTCCAAGCTAATCTCAGGCTGATTAGATTTACATGGTGGGGCAGTGTCCTATAGGAGCCAGGACTCCTCATTGTAAAGATGGAGATACGGAAGAAATGTTGACAAGTGCCTTAGTATTTAAATGTAAGGAATTTAAACCAAAGAGACAGAGGTCTTCATAATAAGTGGGGGGGGAAACACACACACAAAAAACCCAAAATACTCCAAAGAACAATTTAGTGAGCAATGTTCTTTAACCAGTGGGACAATGGGTAATTCCAGCATGTTGAAGTCAGCCAGCACCTTCTTAGAAGGATCAATAGTGAAGAACCACATTCAAATCCCCAATTTGTAAAATAAAAACAAACTCCACAAACAGCTATTAAAAATGCTACCAAGCCCGGCGTGGTGGTGCACGCCTGTAATCCAAGCAACTTGGGAGGCTGAGCCAGGAGGATTGTGAGTTCAAAACCAGCCTCACCAACTTAGCGAGGCCCTAAGCAACTCAGTGAGACCCTGTCTCTAAATAAAATGCAAAATAGGGCTGGGGATGTGGCTCAGTGGCCGACTACCCCTGAGTTCAATCCCTGGTTCAAAAAAAAAAAAAAAAAAAAAAAAAAAAGCTATCAAGTGCTTGTATTCACCCTTCAGCCCTTCTGTTGATCCAACCAAGATGTGATTCAAACTGTACGAGCTTACCTTTGATAAGCTGCTGCACAGAAGCACTGTTGGGGCCCTTGTCAGCACTGTGCACGATACAGTTAGCTATTCTTGTGAGGTGTCCCATGTAACCATGCCGCCTTCCTCCCTCGGCCCTGACAAGGGGAAGGACAAATGTTCATATTCCACATGGGATGGATACTTGGTGAATACTGCGGACTTTGCACAACATTCTGATATCAGGGCACTGGTGAGCATGACAATGGACAGAGAAAGGAGAAGAAACAAAGGAACGGAGGCTGTGAGAGCATTCCCAAGCAGCATGGCAGGGAGGCCTGAACTGTTCCCTGGAAGAACATATGGCAGCCTTACTACAGGACAGTCTACTCAAACATCCAAACAATCAGTAATTACCAATTACAGTATTTTAAAAGAAACACATCTCTTACTGATATCTAATGTAAGGGTAAGGAACTGAGGTAAGAATTCTGCTGGCTTCTTTTCCTAAAAGAGGTCAAATTTTAGTAATATCAGTTAACAGAAATAATTATCTACCAGTGACATTCCTCAAGTTAAGTTCCTGGTGATCTGAAGGGTCAGCCAAGACAGGCAGTGAACCTATAACCTGCCAATAAACCACTTTGGACATGAGCATGTAAACCTAGTCCTCATTCCTTTTCATTCCTGGGGGTCTAATCTTCCCAACCAAGATCAATCTTTATATTTAGACAAACTTTTCATATCACTATAATTTTTCTGCCTCTTTACAAAGTACCAAGAATTTTAATTCTATGAAATCAAAGATTTTTTCTTTTTGATTGCCGATAGTGGGGTACAAACTGAAGAGATTTTTCTTAAGGGAGAAAAATCTTTCAGAAGCCACTAAAAATTCATACTATGCTTGGAGGATGGCCTAGGAAAAAAAAATATCTTCTGGAAGACCGTGGAGGGCCTAGGGACACCTAATGCTCCTAATGCATAAGGCTGATCTCAACATGCTAAGAGCTTTTAGTTCTATAACACGAACCAGATACTCCAGCCTGAACAACTTAGCAAAACCCTGTCTCAAAACAAAAAGGCCCAGGCACGTGATAGAGCACAAAGTAAAGGGGAAAAGAGAAGATCAGAAACCCAAGTGCTCCTATGGACAACATCTTACTTTCCTGCACTTTCTCAAGCCCACAGCTGAGACCAAAGTCCCATCAACAAGGCTTTGGCCTGGGGCTTCCAAAGTGTTCCAAGTCACTGGTCTAAGGAAATATCAGGAAAGCTGCTTCGGGACACTTCTAAGAGGGGGCAACGCTTTCAGATGGCCTTCAGAAGATGGTCTCACAGGGACAGCAGTGTCCACAGGATACTCTTCAGTGAGGAGGTGGAGAGAGAATAGAAGGTTAGGAAGGGCACAAAGGGGCTAAGATAGGGCAGGATGTCAAATGGGCCACACATAGGACCCCAAAAGGAGTTCCATTTGGAAAAATGTGTCTCAAGTCTACCCATACTACCCCCTTGCCACACAAACTAAATGCCAGTTTCTCACAGAGTCAAATCAAAACCCTGTTAGTGATTACTAATGCTTAAGTTAATTTTTTTAAAAATCTAACTTCACAAAGTATAGCTGACATCTGCCATAAAGCACCTCACTCTCTGGGGGACCACAGACAAATCTAAGCAGAGATGATGCAGTAAGGAAACTCCCTGGAGGGAACCCCCTTTAGAGAACTATGGGACAGTTTTCTGGGGAAATGGGAACATTCTGTTTTGACCATGATGGTTGTTACTGACTTCGTGACACAGCCTCGATTGCTAGGACCGTACACCTGAAAAGGATAAATTTTGCCACATGAAAATTTTACCTGGATAAACCTGACTGAAAAACAAGCATCATTTCTTCAAAAAGTGATGCTGGGGAAATTGGTGATTCACATACAGAAGAATGAAATTAGACACCTCTTAAAATCAACTAAAAATGTACCAAAGACCTAAATAAGCGCAAGACCCGAAACTAGAACTGCTAGAAAAAAACTTAAGTGAAACACTTTTGAGACATTGGGCTGGGCAAAAAACTTTCAAGTAAGACCTGCACGATGGTAACAAAAGCAACAGAAGATAAATGGGATTATATCAAACTAACAAGCTTCTGCTCAACAAAGAATAAACAGAGTGAAGAGACAGAATGGGAAAAAATATTTACAAGCTGGACATCCAAAAAGTGATTAATATCTAGAATATTTTAAAGGAACTCAACATCAAAATAATCTGATTTAAAAAATGGGCAAATAGGCCTGGGGATGTGGCTCAGTGGCAGACCACTTTCCTAGCATACGCACAAGGCCCTGAGTTCCATCCTCAGCACTGGGGGAAGAAAAGTGGGTGGAGCAAATGATCTCAACAGATACCTCTCAACAGACCTACAAATGGTGACAGACACAGGGGGAAAGCTCAACATTGCTAATCATCAGGCAAATGCAAATCAAAACCAGAAGGAGACACTGTCTCACTCCAGTCAGAGGGCTACTGTCAAACACACACAACTAAATACCAGCAATCATGAGGAGAAGGGGAATTGTATTTCTACAGTTGGGGGGAACATAATGTGGAGTCACTAGGAAAACAGTAGAGAGGGTCCTTTAAAAATGACAAGTAGAAATACCATAGAATTCAGCAATCCTGCTACGAGGAATCTATCAAAAATAGATGAAACTGGGCTGTTGAAGAGATGCCTGCATGTCCACGCTTATCGGAGCTCAGTTCACAATACCCAAGATGTCCCTCACGAATGAAGAAAAACGTGATACATACACACACAATGGAAAATTATTCAGCCATAAGAATGAAATCCTGTCATCTGTGGCAATATGGATGGAATTGGAGGCATTATCTTAAAAGTGAAATAAGCCAGGCACAGAAAGACAAATGCTGTATGTCCTCATTCATGTGGGAGCTAAAAAAGTTATCTCAAACAAGTCAAGAATCAAACACTGGTCATAATAGGCCAGGAGGGGAGAAGGAGGAGGGCAGAGAGTGAATCTCTGTGTGCTCCAGTGGGGTGACTGTAACTCACCACGTATCTCAGAACAACCAGAAGAGACAGAGTTTGAGGCACCCAGCACAAATCAATGCTGATTACCACCAATTTGATCTTCACACAGATATGCAAATTATCACATAGTACATTAATATGTACAATTATTTTAAAACACACACACACACACACACACACACACACACAGAGCACACCTGAGAGTGTCTTACAAACCTGCCCTGTGCTGCTTCAGAGCTCTCAGGTCAGAGGAATGCTTGGTACAGACACAGTCACTATGACAGCCCTATGACAAACTGCTCACACATATCAACTAACATTTCAATTAGCTGCCAATTTTCTAGAAAAAATATTCAGCCATTTCCACCCTTCAGTTCCATGTCCCCGGGAGCTCAACTCTACACCGAGAACATAAACCTGACATACTCTGAGTGGGGTGAACAAGACAAATATGCGAAGTTAACTATCACCAAGGAGGACTTGACTTCATGACTCTGTCATTCAATTCCACATTATTCTCAGAAAAACAGACTTCCGAAAAGGCCAGGGGGTTCCAAAGGCAACACAGATGTTTCTAACCAGGAGAGGGAGGGGGAGCTGGGGCAGGGGAATCAAAACATATAGACAAGTATCTGTCACAATGTAAGTTATTTCATCTTTCTCTGAGGAGGATGTGTGTGTGTGTGTGCGTGTGTGTGTGTGTGTGTGTGTCTGGGGCATTTTCTTCAAATTCTAAATCAAACTGAATCCTTTTTGAAAACATTTTACTTACTGTTTCTTCTCATTCATTTCCCAGGCTTCAAGTATTCGTTCTATTAACTGGCATTTTTGGAAAAGCTAAAAAAAAAAAAAAAAAAATTCTAGTTAGTATTTACTAATGTCAAAAAATATCAAAACTTCACAATAAAATAGAGCACTAGTTGGACAGAATAGGGGTGTGCATGGGCAGCAAGTTTTATAGGTGACTGGCCAGCCCACATGCAACCAGGTGACAAGTTTGCTCCAGACCCTCAGAATACTGCAGGAATCAACAGGACCATGCCCCAAAGAGTGCGTACTGGGAAACTCACTGCCAAAGGGCGTCACAAGTGAGCAAACCCTAGGACCTGAGGCAAAGCCAAGGCGGCTACATGGTAATCGGAAAATCTGATTAAGAATACAGAGCCTGACCAAAATTAAAACGGAATTAAAAAGTATGGGTTGGCAAGAACCTAACTCAGAATCTAGACCAATACGTGTACTTTTAAAATGCGAGCTACGTAGACTTCCACATGCATCAACATTACTGCACGGATATTAAAAACAGCATGTCTTATTGGAGTCCTGCAATGGCAGCTGCCACAGGCTGCATCACTGGATGTGCAAGGCCAGTCTCTTTCAGACAGCATTCCATCTGCCCACTACTTGGCTATTCCAAGTTAGTCTTTCCTAACTTCCAGGTTTGATAGTAAACCAAGGGTGAGCTAGAAAATTTCATGAAACCACAGAACTTCAGAAGGAAATCTGAAGACTAACCAGTAAAATTACCACGTATTTTACAGAGCAGAGACCTCAAGAAAAGTTTCACTCAATATCCCACAGAACTTGCCTCTCCAAACTTTCAATCACGTGTTTAACACCAGAAACCAAACTCTGGTATGCCAAAGAATTGTTAAGAT
Source organism: Glaucomys volans (assembly GCA_020662805.1). Lineage (NCBI taxonomy): Eukaryota > Metazoa > Chordata > Mammalia > Rodentia > Sciuridae > Glaucomys > Glaucomys volans. Next base: position 219,110 of record JAJEJO010002999.1, read on the forward strand.
GTTCTCTGAAGTATTTAAATTTCTGTAGTTCTTTTAATCTTCAAAGGATGGACAATGGATGGATATATAACACCCCCCACACATATATTTATACATTTAAAATATATTAAATAATACATACATAAAATATTTTATTGATTGATTGATTTTGGTACTCAGGGGCACTTAACCACTGAGCAACATTGCTAGCCCCTTTTTAAAAAATATTTTGAGACAGGGTCTTGCTAAGTTGCTGAGGCTGGCTTTGAACTCGTGATCCTTCTGCCTCAGTCTCTCAAGCCACTGGCATGACAGGTGTGCGCCACCACGCCTGGCTCCAAAGGATGTATTTATTTATTTTATTTTATTTATTTTATTTTATTTTATTTTATTTTTGGAACCAGGGATTGGACTCAGGGACACTCGGCCACTGAACCACATCCCCAGCCCTATTTTGTATTTTATTTAGAGACAGGGTCTCACTGAGTTGCTAAGGGCCTCGCTAAGTTGCTGAGGCTAGCTTTGAACTTGCGATCCTCCTGACTCAGCCTCCCAAGTCGCTTGGATTACAGGCGTGCACCACCACGCCCGGCTTCCAAAGGATGTATTTTAAAAACTCAATTTTACCAATGAAATAGGTCAACTTATTTTTTTTTCTTAAAAGTTCATTTAATGACTTTTAATCCAGAATTTGACTTACAGAATCATTTATTAGAAGTGAATGAACACACAACAGTGAAATTTTAGTACTCTGAAATCTGTTCTTAAATCCCAATTTGTTACATACTAAAGTGGAAAACAGGTTTAAGGAGGAGACAGTGGAAGCAAAAGCAAACCAAGTAAGCTCACGTGTTTCAGTAACAAATTGTCACCAGCGGAGTCCTGATCAGTAATTGTGCCGTCTTCCGTGTTTTCAAAAGGACTGGCAAGAATCAGTGCAATACAAATTTCCACTTGTGTATGTAAAAAGTTATTCCATGTATATTTGAAGAACATGTCCTACAAAGAAAGATAGTGTTTTCTTTAGTTACATCAATGTTTAAACCACCTCTTAAATACCTTTACAGAATAGTGATTTATTAAAGAAAAATGGTACTCCTCAGTTCAACTAAAAAAACAGGATGAATTTGTTTTCAAGTGGTTTGAAATGCCACTCAATAGCCTAAACAACATATTTGTTCAAGCAACATGCCAGAATTTGCACAGAATCCAATAGAAACCAACAATAAGTATATGAAGAAAAGACAGTAGTAAATTTCTCAGAGAAAAAAGTATTTTTGTTTTTAAAGCAACTAATGCAAATATAAGGTTAGCAAATTTTCAATAAATTTCAAAGAGATTTATAAGAATTTCATTTTGATCCAACAAGTATTTATTGGTGCTTTTGTGCAGGGCACTGCGCCAAATGCAATATGGGAGACACAGGTAAACAAAAACATGGTTCCCATTTTAAGAGTGCTTATAATTTAACAAAGAATAACCACTTCTTGCTGTGGTAACTCCCAGAACTGTAACAGAACTATGAGAGGGTGCCGGGCGCAGTGGCGCACGCCTGTAATCCCAGCGACTCGGGAGGCTGAGGCAGGAGAATTGCGAGTTCAAAGCCAGCCTCAGCACGGGCAAGGAACTAAGCAATTCAGTGAGACCCTGTCTCTAAATAAAATACAAAATAGGGTTGGGGATGTGGCTCAGTGGTGGAGTGCCCCTGAGTTCAATCCCCGGTTCCAAAAAAAACAAAAACAAAAACAAAAAAAAACTATGAGAGGTGGTGGCATGTGATTTTCCCAGAAACACAAGGGGTTTCCAAATTACCCTTGATATCAGAAAAGGCAAAAATGTCATAGAAGAAAGAAAATTTCTAGAAACACAAAATGTATTTACAATATGGCTGAATCTGATTATCTCAATATGAAAAAATAAGGCTTAATGACCCATCCAGAAGTTTTATTCAGAATTATCACCATTCAAAAGAAGCTCTAAAAAGAAAAGAATAACCCAACAATAGTTTTACATTTTCATCAGTAAGACTAAAGACTTACTGACCAATGACTTTAGGGAGAGCCTGAGGAAGAGGCAATGACCATCAGAAGGGAGGGCAAGAACCATGTCCCCAGAGGGCAATGACTATGCTGCCAAACTGTATGCCTCTAAATTTTCACCTCTTTTTCCAAATTTTTCCTGCTTTCTGTGTTCTAGAGTAATATGTCACTTAATCAGTGCCTAAAATGTAACCCAAAACATCTCAGTGGCCCTAGGAAATACAGTGGCATGGCTGATGGCCTATATGGGCTTGCCACTGGGTGACTTCGGCCTTGGCTTTACCACTCAGTACCCATGGAAGGTATGCCCTCTCTGGGCATGACCTGAAAAACAGATATTCTCTTACATTCAGGAGCTTTATATCCAGTAGCATAGGAGAGTATAATAAGGTACATGTTATAAAGCCAATCCCCCCAAATCTGCTAAATGCGTGATATGACCAGATGCCTTGTGAAACCTGCTAAGTGTTAACCTTTATGACTCCTGTACTATAGGTGGCAGAATGGACAGAACAAATACAGTCGTTGGAACTGGGCTACGCATTCTAAGCTCAAACCATGGCCTTGGGGAATGCAGAGGCCAGGGAAGCCCAGATCACTCCTGAGGTTTTCCTCCTCCTTTCCACCGCGGAGTAACAGCGGTCTCAAGCTAAAAGCCCTTATGGCCTCGGATCGTGAGATATATCCTAATGTAAAGAAGATGGAGGCTCACCCCTTTGCAAATTTTGGAAAGAAACTAATGCTACAGTGAGCAGCATGGTCTGTGTGAGTTAGGCTTCTGGGGAAGGCCTGTCTAGTCATCTTCAAAGGCTCTGTCACATAATTCCTCATGCCCAGCAACAGCAAGTGACTCTGCAACAACTAGCACCATCCAAAATTTATGCTAAGACCAAGAAAGTCATTGATATATATTGCCAATTTGTAAATATTCAGTTATATCCATGAACTTCAGAGCAATTCAAATCTCTGAGGGTGAATCTCACCAATATGACTCCAATGCTGTTCAGCTCCATCAGGTCCCCATTTATACTGCTGGTATTGGTTTGCAGCAGGCTAGAGATCAACCTAATCACGTTCAGCCGCGTGTTCCCCACAGGAGGGTCCAGTACACCCCAGGTGGTCTTCATCACACTTTTCTGAGGAAGAAAAGGTTTCCAATCAAATTCAGTTCAAGAAACAAACAAGCAAAAAGGTGTATATGCTGAGGCACACGTAGGTTAACTAATCCCACAAACAATTCAAACTGAATTCCATGCTTAGAAAATAAGCTCTTCACAGCTTTATCATATGATGAAATAATCAAGCAATTTCCCTCAACTATAAATTTATAAGAAATCAAGTGTACCCTACCAACATTCCAAACTGTCATGAGAGAAAACATAAACCAAACAAAAATGAAACTCAAATTTCAAATTCTGACTAGATATCTAAGTAACTAAAAGGAGCTGACAAGTGCTTTTGGAACACAGTCCTCAGTCGGTACCAAATCCATGATAAAAATACATGCCTCTCTCTGTATCATAATTCTGAAACATGCCCAATCTAAACCTGTTTTTGTTCATTAAGAGGATTTCTACAGTTTGAAATTACTAAAGACAGAAGCATCAGGAGCTGGGGCTGTAGCTCAGTGGTAGAGCACTTACCTAGCACGTGTGAGGCCCTGGGTTCAATCCTTAGCACCACATAAAAAAAGATAAAGGGATGCTGTCCATCTATACTACACACCCCCCGCAAAAAGAGAGACAGAAGCAGAATGTTGCAGAATTTTAGAAGTGATAAAAGTATACCCTGGCAGCCATGCTTGCCCTTTCTGAAGGTCCATCAACACCAGTAGATGCCTCACTCCCTTCTCCTGAGGCCTAGTTGGGATCATAAGGTTAACTAACAAAGCTTCGCCACAGTTGAGTGCAGATCAGGGTGGAATCCTTGCCTAGCACGTGTGAGATAGTGGGTTTAGTAGCCAGCACTGTGTGCTCACAATGACGACAGCAAAACCTTTGTGGACTGCTCAGACTCATCATGTAACAGAACCAGGTCAGCTGCTCAGTCCTGGAGCAAAAAAGAAGTCCCAACACGATGCACCTCAGTCTTCAATCTACCCACTTGTCTACCTAGGGAGAAGCTGGGGACCACCTAGGAAACAGGCCAGGTCCTTCACCACATACCTCTCCTCTCTGCTCCTTCTCCATCTTCTCCTCTCCTAAACCCTTCTTCTTTCACTACTCTCCTAGGACTGACATGAGGGATGCCAGATTAAGCCCCAAAAGAAGCACTTTCCACCAGAGTGAGTGCCCACTCTGTGGTCCACACCCAACACAGGCTGAGTGCAGACGCGATGCCATGGTTGAAAGGGCCACAGTCTAAGTGCCAAAGGGGAACATCTACTTGTTCAATGACAGCACCAGAGAACACCTGAAAAGACAACCAGGATGCTGGACTAAAGGGTATGGATGGACACAATTTATTCTGTGCTTCCCCTTCCTCCAAAGAGTTTAACAGAATCATCTTATATAGAATTGAGAACTAGTACCCTAAATTTGCAATACATAGAAGATAGCCATGGAGGCACTACACAAGACAGTGGATCCAAACATACAGGGCAAAAGGAAGGAGGAATGGGCAGAACTAACTGGTCCAGAAGCAGGACTCTCACAAAAGAGAAGAGCCCATCAGATTTCAGAAGCAAGCACCTCTCACCCTACTGTGAATCTGTGGCCTGCTCCAGGAGGCACAGTGTGGACGGGAGAAACACCACTGGGCCTGCTGACACCCTGCCATAGCTCTGTACCAGATGTTCTGGAAGGCCACCCACACACTGCTGATGCCCTCCTTTGCAGGCTTCCACTATGTCCACACTCCTAGACATGCACACACATGGTCCCTTCTTGAAAACTTCATACCCAGGTCCCATGCTTTCCATACTGTACACGGAAACTTCAACCTACTACTTCTTAAACAAGTTCATTTGTTCACAACTGTCTCCACTCTTAACAAGAAAATGCAATTTCAAAGATCAGAGCCTAAGAATTAACTTTACCTCAAGGATGTGAAAAGAACATGCTACAAGAAGAAAATTGCTTATTTTATTGGCATATAAGGATACAAGCATTTATAAACTGAAAGAACAAAAATCTAAGCTTTCTAAGCAGACAAGTCTTCAATTCAAATTCTACTTCAATCACCAATTTAGACAATATATGTAGTAAGAGCCAATTAAAAATGAGTTTGGGAACAGAAGCAATGGCAGCACACCTTTGAACCTATCTTGCACATGCTGATCACAACCCATCCTGTGACGCCCAGGGCACAAACTCTGCAATGACCAGCCAGCCAGGCTCAGGACGGCTCGCCTACCTTGGGTGGCTCAAGCAGGAGTTCATGAAAAGATCCGAGTCTTCCTCTGATGGCTTCTAGAACACTCTTGTTGACCGAACAAGCTGAATGACCCATACCTGGTGGGCAGATCTCTATATGGCCTTCAAATCTTGAAACAAAGCAAGGTTACATTAGTTATTACAATTTCAGGATAGATCCTTCAAGGTGCTCCTGATGCCCATGTAGGCAAACACTTAATGGCTACATAATTATAAGATAATGACGACATCAACATCTCTGGCTATAAGAAAGGTAAGAAAGCTATCAAGTACAATAAATCGAAAGAGGGTATAGTAAAACTTTGACAAGGAGCAGTCAATGTGTCCTGAAACCCAAAAAGGGCTACCACATCCAGTGAGAAATACATGTGATTTCTCCATATTCTCCTAAATCTTGTAACTCCTATGACTTTTACTGTGATAGCATGTCTCTAACTGACAAGAAAATTTGGAAAGCAAATAGCAATCTGATCCCTGAAATGTACAGAACATCATATTGCCCACCAGGTTGAGATGTTAGTAACAAACAGGTTTCTTAGTAATCAACATTGTGCCCTACTGAAAAGGGTTCAACTGCTCTTCCACATGAAAATCAACCTACAATCATTACGGCCCTCTTCTTATACGAAAACAACTAGAGGTGGAATGAAGCTCCAAAGTCCCAACTGGTTAAGAGAATACAAGGACAGACAGGGGAGGGAGGAGGACAGCAGAAGGAGTGTCTGAAAATGAGTATGTAGTTCAAATAAAAAGGTAGACCAGAAAGTGGTGTGCCGACTCCACGGCAGCGCAAAATAGCAGTTAACAATGCCGCTGCTACAGAAGGAGAGCCTGAGCCCGTTCACCTCTTCGCTTACTAAGATACTCTGTATAATGTGGAAAATGGGATCATGCCAGAACAACTCTCCTGAGACTTCATGAGAAGCATGGGAACCAAAGGGCTGAGAGCACTGCCTAGTACAGAGCCCCCACCCAGTGCACGCCCGCTGTTAGGACTACTGCAGGAAAAGAGTCCAGGGTGAGCAAGTCTCAGCCCGAGAGCCACCTGGAACAGCCTCTGATCCTCAACTACTTGGAAAGAGGGAATAGAGAAGATTTCTGATGTTTATTACTGTTATTTTTTAATGTGTAAGGGTTTTAATAATTAATATAGCCAAATACAGCTTTCATTAGTTTCTACCTAGGGTCATGCTCAAAAGTTCTTTATAACCCCATAATTCTGTGAATATTTTTTCTTCTAAATTTACTTTTGTATGACAAGTTTGTTTTCCTTCCATTTTCTTAGCCATGTTTCTAGAATAACTGGTCTCTCCTCACCTATGTAAAAGAAACATATTAAGCTACATACTATTCCTTAATCATTCATTTAAGTTTTACTCATTCAACTAGTAAATACTTAGCATCAATTTATGCACCAGCCCTGACCTACACGCTATAGTCAGTGTCTGTGGTGCTCTTTCAACACTTACACTGGTCTCACACTGACTTTTCATTATAACGAAGGTGCATTTTAATGTGAACAGGTATGTGGGTAACATACTGTAATATGTCCATCTACAGAAAATGGCAAATATTTTTACAAACTGGCTGTATCACTCTACAGGCCCAAAAATGATGTGTGAGACTTCAGCTATTCCACAGTGTCACCAGAATTGAGCACTGTCCACATTCTCACTGTCGGAGACTATGAACACCAACTTACTAGGAAAAAGGTCTTTGAAGAGGTAATTAGTGGAGG
>JAJEJO010003000.1:0-41838 GCA_020662805.1 Glaucomys volans
TTCCTCTCAGAGCAAGAGCTGATTTTGCTCATCTCCACTTAACTTTCCTCTACCTTCAGTGATAACAAGTTGGTACCTTGAAATTGGTCTTTGTGAGAGGTTGTTATTCTCTTAAGCAAACTTTTATTTGAGTAAGTTATGGATGTACAGACAAGTTGCAAAAATAGAATAGAGATTTTACCGGTACTCCTTGATGAGAGTTTTTACTCCATGGAAATCAGCAGATGCTAATATCAGGACACTGCCCTTTCTTTTCTTCCCTCAAACTCCAGTCCATTTTTAAACAGTTAGCAGCACACCATTGTTTGGACATCTAACAGTGTGAAGGATGTTAACACTGCTGGTTAGAAAGCAAGTTTCACTTAAAAAATATTTTCCAATGTTTTTGAAGATCTTCAGTTTTGATGAGAATTTCACTTAAAAATACACAAATCAAGGAGATGTATACTGACAGTTTAGAAGACAAAAATCAATGCTGCTTCTTCTTGATAAATCTTAAGTGATAGTGAACATACTGCAAAAAAGAAAATGATGTCTATATGTTATATCTCACATAACTAAAAGGAGAGAGACTGATAAATTTGATCTGAAAAATGCTGTGTTAAGGTCTATTGGTTCAACCTAGGTCCCTATATATATGTATTTTTTATGAAGTGTTTTCATGATTAGAAGTTTCATTGCAATGCTTGAAAGAAATTTGCTTCATACTTACTTCATTCTAGGGTAATATGTCTGAATTTCCACCTTGGAGACTTAATGACTAATTCAAATATTTTAAGGATTTTAGAAAGGGCTTCTATTAGGGAACAAAAATCCTTGCCAATTATCAAAGCCACATTACATGTCAAATCAATGTGACACAACTAAATCTAATTCCTCAGCCAAGAGCAAAGCCAGGACTCACACCAGGAAGTATTTCCTGCCCACTGCAGCCCAAAATGATCCTCCCTTTTTCTGATAAATTGCTGCTTTTCCCCCCAAACTGAACTGAGCACCAGGAACCAGTATATTCAAGGCTGATTTTTGGAGATCTTAATGCAGCTCCTGTTACAAATGTTTTGTTTTGATATTCGTCCTATCATGTGTATTATTTCTCTTATACAGTTTTCTTCAAAACTTGAATCTACTAGTATCTTACATTGGGAAGTGATTTTAAAGGTCTTCCTTGAACACTTATTTGGTGATAGCCCCTCAAAATGTCTCCTTCCTGTTACCATGGAGTCACTGAACCAGGGTCAGCTCCAAAGACCCATGACCTGTGAAATCCCTAAAACCCCATGTTCAGAAGGACTCTATACTCTGCTGTTGTGTCTTGAAATTCTTAATAATTTTTAAAACATTGGGCCTGAATTTTCATTTGACACTGGACCTGCAAATTATGCAGCATGCAGTTGTTGATCTTTTGAGAGCAATGACTACATTTGCTTTTTCTTTATAATAGCCTCATTACCTAACATGTAATTATTGTTCGTTAAATATTTTCTGATTATGTGGAAAAGACTCCCTGCCAATCTTTGCTGACCCCAGCAAGGAAGATAAATAGTCTAGGGCTATGTACAGTCTCTTTGGATATAAAACTTTTCACAATGGTAATGGGTTCCATTATGTAATTAAATAGTTGATGTTAGCCATATAAAAGGAAACTTTTCAGGTAAATGGACACATTACACAATTTTACAAGGTAACCAACATTAAAAATCATTTTTATTTCACTGAAAATTAATGTTTTAGTTCATGCATAATATCAGTAACAATAATTTACATTAAAAATATAATAACATCAGGAAAAATCCAACTGAGATTTCTTCTCTCAATTTTACTTAAGCCTGAAGGTATAAAAACCCAGCTGCCAAACATGGTTTTTGAATAATCAATCAGCAAAGCCTAAAACATTCTTCAATGTTTCATGAAAATATTTTTTAGAAAGGAAAAGAGAAAGGATTTTTTTACCAGTGACTCAAATGAGTTTGTTTTGCTCAGTGGGAAACCTTAATCAGTTCATTATTGTCTTAACATTATTTTCTTTTATTAAGTATATGAATTACATTGAAAAATGAAAAATAATGAGCAAGAGGACGGTCTTAATTCTATACCTTGAAAAGTCAACAAAAGATTAACTACCCTTTAAAAGATAGGAGTTTTTAATTATTGTATCTTAATATTTGTGTGTAAGGATGTTGAACAAGTAGGATATGGAAGGAAAACACTCACTGCTATTTAGGGTACTACCTCAAGTACTGACGTATGATCTAATAAGTTTTATTGCGTTCTATATTAAATAAAGGAACCTCTTTTATAATTGAGAGTTGTATAATTGATTGGAAGAAAATAATCATATTGTAAAATTGTTAAAACAGTGTTTTGGTTTTTTAATGTGGGTCTTAATCCTCTTTTATGTTTAGAGAATTAATAAACTAAAGTTTTGGTTATCTACTGATTTAATTGGGCCTTCACTGTGATCATGCAATGGAAGGAAATAGTGCTGCATTATATTTTGAATACTGAGGCTCTCTATACATAATTGTAGACACTGTAGGGACAAATAAAGCATTGCATTAGTGACAATTACTGTGTATTGAAAACTTGCCCTTTTTTGATTGAGCAGGTAGTTTCTATTCAAAAGAGGCAAGTTACAAAAAATGAGTCAAATTTCCCCTTTATCATTTTATCTATTAAGTTCCATGCTGAGGAAATTTTCAACAGTAAACAATATAATGATTTCTATCCAGATATGTGCTTTACTCAAAAAGAAACCATTTATTTGGCTATTGAAATATTTGAGAATTTCAAGAGTTAGATTTGCTGTGTTGTTCTGATAATGAATTGAAAGTGATGGCATTCTAAATTTTTAAAAGTTAAGATATATTATAAGTTAAGAAATTTATATGAAAACATGTAAAATGCATTGGGAAAAAGAACTTATAGGAAAAAAATTAAGTTTTCCTAAAGAAATAATCACATTTTGTTTTAAATCACTATAATTTATCTACACATCATTTTTTCATAGATTATATCTACTTTGGGGAGGGCCAATGTCTGCTCATCTTTTTTGCAAATAAAATATTTGCTAAAATATATTTGTGAAAGGGCTTGTTCAATTGGTATAAATGTGATGAAAATAATGCATAAATCAGCAAAGAGGAAAATCACAACCATTGGCTAATGTGTCAAAGTGCATTCTACAGTCATGCATAACTAATTAGAATAAACAAAAAATAGCAAAAGTAAAGCGACATAAACATTCAGTTTGGCCTTCAATGGACATTATGAAACATTAAGTCAAACCTTGATTCCTTTTTTCAATATTTTCTTTTTTAATTCCTCAGATTCCTCCATGATAAAAACCTGAGAGACTAAATATAGCCATGTCATATGCCCCAGACCATACCTAATTTAAATGACAAGCCTGTTTTCCCATTGTCATTCAAGTGAAGGTATATTGTAAATATTTTTGCAAGCCCATGTAGTTCTTAATTTCCAATTATTTGATGAATATCTGCTTTTAAATCCTAGAAATAATGCACAAATTTAGGTACCAACATAGTAGGTTGGCTGCTTATATGCTAGAATGGGAATCTTGCTAATTCTCAAGGAAGACTGACGTTCTCTGAGGCAGAAGTGGAGGTCAGAGTTGTGGGCAGGCACCAGGGCAGGACACTCATTCTGGCAGGCTCAGAACCATACTACTTCACTCTGTGGAGCTAGAAAGGACAAAGCCTGAAGGCCAGATTTCTGGAAATGTTACATGAAATTTGAAAACAGACTTCCTATGAAATGTAACATTTTCTCATTAAACTAATGACTAGAGAACAGCTGTTGACTTTAGTTCAGTGAGCTTTGGGGCTTTCTCTTACTGCATTTTTCATAATGTACAAGTGATCATGTGAGATTAAGTCTTGGGCTCACAGTTATCTGACCTGATTTTAATTCCCATTTCAGTGCTGACAGGCTGCATGATCCTCATCAGGGTGTCCTTCTGCCATGCTTCTTTGCCATGTATGAAGTAGGAGGGTATCTTAGACATTTGATCATTTTTTCTTTAGCTGTTCTACAGAAAGGGAACAGAAGCTTTATTAGATTTTTTGGGGGGAGTCCTTTACTTCTAATTGACCTTCTATCTCTATGGGCACTCTACACACGTGTATACACACACAGACACACATATGTTTGTGGCTAAATGGAAAATATTTGTGGCTTACCCCTCCCTTAAGCAAAGGTACCTTAGTGTTTAAGAACACCTGAAATGTCTTTGTATAAGTCTTCATGCAATTTTTTTTTTCTGGTCACAGTGAGTTTATTTGATTTTGCGGTTCATATTCCCTACTCTGTTTTTATAGATATATATTGAACACACCCTTCAGTTAAACCTCAGTTTACAGATTATTTTTGCTCACATTAGAGGGTCCTTTTGTTTGCTTTGGTTCTTAAATGCCTACATTTAGTTTGTAGGAAATATTTAGAGAATGTGACCTTTAGAATTAAATGTACTTAGAAAGGGGGTTTGTCAATAGATCTTTCTCTGGTGGCTACATAAGATTTCCTTTTTATGAAAAAAATTAGACCAATTCAAATGATTTAATTATTTTAAATTATACACATTAATGATTTTAAATTGCATACATTGCATTTTGTATTTAAAATTGATCTTTCTATAATTTTTATTTTATTTTATATTTTAAATCCAATTTGCATTCACAATGGTATGGGGAATTGCAGCAAATCCTCAGAATCCCAATTTTTTTTTGGTTCTGGGGATTGAAGTCTACCACTGAACCACATCCCTGTCCTATTTTGTATTTTATGTAGAGACAGGGTCTCACTGAGTCACTTAGTGCCTCACTTTTGCTAAGGCTGGCTTTGAACTCATGATCCTCCTGCCTCAGCCTCCCAAGTCACTGGGGTTACAGATGTGCACCATTGTGCCCAGTTATAGAATCCCAATTTTACAGAGAGTAAAAATGAAGGGCCTTTAAACTGACTGGTTATTGGATTTGAAGTTAAGTCTTGAACAGATTGTGATGTTTCTATTTAAAAGTGCTCAATAGACTCTAAATACTTGTTTTCTTCGTATTGTGGTTTAGCTGACTTTCCTCCATTTACTTGGGATTCACAAAGCTTAGTGAATATTGTCATAGAGAGTGCACCTATCAAACTATGACACTGGTAAATTGAAAAAACTTGGGGGTTGCACTAAGACCTAAACTACCTCAAGAAGAAGAAGAAGAAGAAGCAGAAACGGAGGAGGAGGAGGAGGAGAAGGAGGAGGAGGGAGAAATCTCTTATTAAAGGTTATGATGTAACAGTGATATAATGCTCATGGAATTTGCTAATCTTACCATTTTGCATGCCCATCCTGAAACAGCTAACATGGTAGAATAGTAAAATGGCAATTTGAAGACAGTGGCAATGATAGCTAGGTGGCAATACTTTTCAGAGCTGGGGCAACTTTTTTCAGTAGACTATATAGACTCTAAATGGATATCCCATATTTGATGCTTTCTCTATGATCAGGATTCATGGGTTTAGGAATAGTAGGATGTACATGGAAGTTTTACTACTTGCTATTAATCCTAGTAACTAGCAAAGTTTTTTCTTTCTGTCCCCATCATTTTATTTTATGCTGGATTAGATGTCAGTTCCAAAAGAAGAATGTTTACACCAGGAGGTACAATGATTTCATCGACCTGGAAGTGAAGACTGACAGATGACCCCTTTAGGGCTGCTCATGCTTCTGAATCAATGGGCAGAGAAGGGAGATGCTTGCTGGCTTGAGTGACTGGGCCTGACTACCAGTGGAAAATTGGACTGTTATTCTCTAAAGGAGACAGGAAGGAGTATGTTTGGAATGCAGTAGATTCCTCCCATGATATTAAAGTAAAATGGAAACCTGTAACAATTCAATTCAGCAGGATTGACCCTATTGGATTAGACCCTCTAGGAATAAACTAACCAGGTAAAAAATAATAGCCACTAAAGCAAAAAAAAGAATATGGAGTGAGTATCAGAAGAAGGAAGTTATATACCATCTATGATCACGTGACTAGTTGTAGATTAGAGAACTCCAATTGTCCAGTAGTTCTCCCTTATTTTGTTATTAAAATGTATGTGTTTAGCAGATTGTTATATTCATGTATGTAATGAATATTAATTTTACATAGTTTTAGTATATCAAAGATATCACCCAAGGACCTTGCATCCTCTTCTGGGGAAATGTTGGTGCATTTTCCATTGCTTGTAGGATAGTTGTATCTTGGTAGGCTGAAGTAAGACCTTGTTATTGTCTTTATTTGGAGATTAAGTTGTGGCTTAAAGAGACATGCATAGATGCCAAGTTGATGAGCAGTGAATTAGTGATGGGCAATTTATGTGTCAAGTTGATTAGTCCATAGTCAATCATTATTCCAGATGTTTCTGTGAAGATATTATTTAGGTGAGACTAACATTTAAATCACTAGACCCATAAAGCAATTCACTTGTAATGTGGGTAGGCCTCATTCAATCAGTTAAAAGCTTTAATAGAAAACGATTGACTTCCCTAGAAGAGGGAATTCTGCCAACACACTGCCTTGGTAGCTGAACTGAAACATCAACTCTTTCTTGAGTTTCTGCTGACCTGTCTTACGGATTTTGAACTTACTATCCCCAGACTCATATAAGCTAATTCCCTTAAAATCAATCTCTTTGTCTCTGTCCCTTTGAGTGTCAAACACAGAGATACAACTGGAGATAGATAGGTGGATGGATGGATAGATACATTCCTCTGTACACTAAAGGTAGATAGATCAATCTTTGAAGAACCCTAAAACCCTAATAGTGCTACAGTTTGAATATGAGGTGTCCCTCAAAACTCCTGTTAATGCAAGAATATTCAGAGGTGAAATGATTAGATTTTGAGAGCTGTAAATTAAATCAATCAATCTTTCTTTGAATGAATTAACTGAGTGTCATTGTAGGCAGTGGGACAAAGCTAGTAGAGACGGGTCACTTGGGGTTTTGCCCTGGAAGGTTGCATCTTGCTGTGACTCCTTCCACCACCACCCACTCTGCTTTCTGATGCCACCATGTCCTGAGTTGCTTTCCTTTGCCATGCCCTCTGCCCTAATGGTCTGCCTCATCTTAGGCTCAGAGTCAGCCATCTATGGACGGAGACCTCTGAAAGTATGAGCCCCAAATAAACTTTTCTTCCTCTAATATGTTTTTGTCAAGTATTTTGGTCACAGTTATACAGAAACTGACTAAAACAAACACAGATAAGTTTCTGAGATGATATAAAAACATTAATACAATAAACCCCCAGAAATGCAATGTAATTCCACTAAAATATTAGTGCAGTGAAGGTGGAATATCTGTCTCTTGGTCACTGCTCAGTTCAGCACTTAGAATGCTGCTTCGTGAAGAACAGCCAGTCAATAAATACTCGGTGAATCAATGAATGAGAAATCTGTGGGAAAGAGTCACTGTCTGATAAATGAAAAACTGTATACAAAGTTTCCAATGGAAATAATCAAATCTGTTACATAATTAAAGACTGGGTTTGATGATTTGGTAATTGATAATGTTAGAGGAGTGGTAGAGGCAGGGTTTGTTAAGAAACGGAGCAATAAATGTAATAAAATTCTCACCTGTTTTGTCTTATTCAAATTAGGTGATTGCTTACCAAATGGGTGATAATAATAAAATGATTATTATTTCATAGCATGAGTTTGGAGTGGTTTGTTACCCTGTGATAGCAATTGGCAAGCAGGAATGTAGAGGTTTGCCAGTGGGTCCTATTTACACCACCTATTGCATGTTCCTCACAGCAAACCTAACTCATAACAAATGCGGTACTATTATTTTTCCCACTTCTTATGTGGTAATCAAGGCAGAGATACCATAAAGCTTCTCTTCCAATTTATAGATATCAGCTTATTATCAAAATTCATGAAAGAGAAGAGAGAAGAGGAGTTATAAAAGGCCCAAGAACAATGTGAGTTAGGTAGGGTCTGTTAGGTAGGGATTCTGAACAGAGGCAGAAAGGGGTGGTTTTGGCCAAGAGGGGTGCTCTTCTGAGAGTGAAGGGGACAGGAGACTGTATTGGTGGACTCACAGGCAACAGGGTGAGGGAACCAGGGAACACTAATGACCTTAATTCCCTCTTCTCAGAATAAGAGGTTCTTGATAAGGCTGAGGGACTGAAGATAGCTTAGATTAGAAAAGCACTAAGGGACATGGATGATAAAGATGGCCAAGGAGAGGCACAAATGTTATTGACCGACACTGAAATGAGGAGTTCATAAAGAGCTGGAGAGGAAGTTGTCATGGCAGCAACCTTCATAGCATTACGACTTTCCCCTGGTGTGAGATCAGTGCAGAAATAGGTCTTGATGAGGCAACTTTTGGGACTGGTTTCAGGAGAGAGACACTTAGTTAGGATCAGTATGCTGGAAGTCTGGGCTGGAACAGGTGGAGAGAGTCATTCATTCAGTTATACCACAAATATTATTATTATTATTATTATTATTTGGTGCTGGAGATTGTACCCAGGGATGCTTTACCACTGAACCACATCCCCAGTACCATTTATTTATTTTTTATTTTGAGACAGCTCTCAGTAAGTTGCTTAGAGTTATCACTAAGATGCTGAGGCTGGCCTCAAATTTGTGATTCTCCTGCCTTCATCTCCAGAATCACTGGACACAAATATTATTAATTATATGCTCAATGCCAGGCTCTCAATTAATACTGGTTTGAAGAGTTCAGGATCCTGGTGAGGAGGGGTCTAGAGTAGTGCAGAGAATACAATTCTGAATGAGAACAAAGCACAATTACATTGAGTAAGGAACTGAAGCTCCTGACAAATAGGGGTTTGTGATGAGGAAATATGATATTAAGGTTTAAAACATCAAAGAAGTCATCTTGCTTGGTAGTGATAAGGTCTTGAAGTACAGTAGCTCTCTTCAGTGAAGGGGTAGACATGGGAAATCCAAGGAAGTAGGAGGCTACACATTCTATTTGCCCAATCTTTCTGATCATTCAATAATCTGCTGGACACAAGGATAATATGACTTCCATATGAAAAAAGTGAGGAGGGATATTACAGACACAGGGAAGAACTTCCGTAGAGGACAAAGACATGAAAGCCCTTTGAGCCAAATTAACCCATTTGTTGTCTTAGAAATAGTAACAACAGGAAGTGTTTATCACAAGAGAAAACAGGTTAATCTCTGCCTTAGGGAGAATGGTAGCTTCCCAACATATTTAGAGATATTAGATGTTTTAGTAAGATCCATCTTTGTTTACTTAATTATGAATGCAAGCACATTGGTTATAAAAATATACAGCAAGGCTTTGAAAATTTAGGTAAAAGTCTGTAATACATCGTATGCCTAAGTTCTACATTCTTATTTTCATGTACATACAGAGGGAAAGAACTCTTGACTTATAGCCAAATAATATTAGCAGTGAATCATGAATATACATGCTTAATTTAGATCTTGGGAATCATCAGACAGCTGGGCAAAGGTTATGCTTTTCCCTCTGTACACTGAAGAACATGATCAAATGGCTTTATGAGTTCATAATTCACAGTGTATTATATCAGTCAGTCTGGAAAATAAAAATGTTGGTAACAGTTCAGCCAGAATTACTCTATGGAGTGAAGTGCCCCAAAGGCACAGTGCATGAAGCTCAAACTGCTAATTATCACCTCTGTTGAATGTGCTCACCATGTCAAGACCGAGCCCCATGCACTGATTTGGGCTCAGGAGGGCACTGTGATACTGAGCAAAGGGGAGCAACTGGGTTCACAGTGACCAGAAGATAGCATGAGTTAATATCGGATCACAAAGAGGATTGCCTGAAGTGGCTCTTCTTGGGCTTCTGCTGCTCAATGGAGCAATTTAGTAACACGGGCAGAAAGCCATGCTTTTGGCAATATTGCCTCAATACTGGATATGCCAGCTTTCTGATATATGGCTTACAACGTATCTTCCTCTTCACTCTTTCTGGTTACTGCTTTGATTCAGTGCATCAGCCCACATGCAGGCTGCTTCACACTAAACTAATTGATCTCCTTCTTTTCTCCATTCATTTTTTAAGAGAATAATTTTCAAAGTTACATTAACTACATACTTTTGTAAAGCAGAGATTGCTACCTGTTTTTTTTAACAATTATTCTTCCCTCTTTCATGAAATAGACATTTAGCCAGAGAATATATATCACTGCTTTCCTTGGAGTGAGGTGTGACCATATGACTAAATTGCTTCCCAGAGGATATGTAAATAACTGATGGGGGGATGTTCTGGTTCATGGACTAAGTTCTCTGTCCCTCCCTCATTTCCAGCTGACTAAAATACAGCTATGATGGTGGGGGCTGGATCAATCATTTGAGGCTGCATGCTTTAGATGGCAGAACAAGGAGATGGAAGGGATCTGAGACTCTAACAGCATGTTATTCCCTGGAAGACACTATTATTTTATCCTGTTTGGGCAGCAAAGCCTGATTTCTAAGATGCAGGTTTTAAAGTCTTTGTTGGCTCCCAATTGCTTAAAGATGAGCTCCTTACCCCAGAGGAGAGTATTTAAGATTCTTCCAAATCTAGGTTCAGTTCACCTTTCAGCTTAATTTTCCGTCGCTAGCCTGTGGATAGACTCCCCTACCACCTGAGTTCTCCCTTTTCACTGCATAACCTTCATTTGGTGCTTTTACATGTTCTATTTCCTCTTCTTGAAATGAATGCTTCTCCTCATTTGTTTTTTTAAAGCTTACCACTCATTCTTTAAAGTCTAGCTCTAATGTTACCACCTTCATGTTGATCTTCTGGACTGGCAACAATTTTCCCTGGTACGCTTTATTTTTCCTTGGGGCTTCCAGAGTGCTTTGTGTGCATCAAATGAGAATCACATTCTCTTCTATTTGCTTGCATTATAATCTGTGTTCATCTCCCTCGCTAGGCATTTTCTATTTTACTTTATTGACCTCAAGCAGAATATAGTCCAGCCTTCTAATCTTAGTTTTGTCACAGGCAAAGTGAACAGTGCATAATTAAGAAGATGGAACTCAGGAATTTGTGCTTCTTGGGGAGAGGAACCCTGAATGAAATGGAGGTTTTGTTGGGAAAAGAGTGGAATGAAGCTGGAGATGCTCTAAGTTCTTTTCCATTTAAATGCCTTTGTCAGTGTTCTAGCAGGTAGAGGAGGGGGGACCAGGAAATCAAACAGCATGAGACAGATGCCTTTGGCTACAGGATTCAAGCTGGAAAAACAGTCCCTGACAGGTTACAGTCATCGTCGTATATTTCTAGAACTTTGAAAGATAAGGAGGAAATCTGCACACTGGCATCATAAGGGATAGGAAGGAATTGGACCAGCATAGTCTCTGAGAACAGACATGTCTTGTTTCTCTGGGTGTGGAGATGTCCTGCAGTTTATCTGACACTGACAGCTGCCCTTTGACACTTGCTTCCTGGCATCTTGGGCTAGGCTGAGTCACTTGGTGTTTTGTGCAAGAAGTTACTGTCAAATATTTGGTGTAATCTGCTTTATCCCATGTCTAACACTTTGCCTTAAACAAAAGAATTCTTTAATATCTTCTGTAGTCAACCTTTGTGAATCAAGAATCCATTTATGTTGGCTCTGAGGAATACCCCCAATATCCAAATCCTATGAAAAGGGTCTATGGAATAGAGTTTTGTGAATTCTGGTTATGTTAAAGCAGAAAACATCAGGGAAAATATGTACAACTAAAATTAAAAACTGATTTTGAAAATAAACTTTGACAATCAAACTAGTTTTTTTCTTCTTTCAATATCTTAGGAAATTTAACATAGTATAGAGAGCAGCTTGTTACATAAACGTGGTGATTAAGAGCACAGATTCCAAGCTCGGATTGTGTAGGTTTGTGGCCTGGGTTTACTCTACAACAGTGGAATACTTAACTGATGCAATTTAGTTTCCTCACATGTAACATAGAGATAATATTACTATTGACCTCATAAGCCTCCTACAAGAATTAAATGTGATAAATATATGAGTTCTTCCTTTAGTGCTGGCATATAATGAATGCAATAAATACTAGAACTAAACATTCTTATTTTACATAATATTTATTTGTCAATTAATACTTTTTCTTTGACCTCCTACAAAGTCTAAGACAATGGACTCTTTCAAAAATCATATCCTATTACAAGGATTGGTGACATTATAAAAAAGAATGTCAAGAATCTAATGTCTTCTTTTATGGCATGATAAGGTATAAATTGGGAGACTATAAGCTCATGTCTAAGTTTTAGTTTACACAAAGAAAGAGTTGTTATGAGGTCAGTTCTTAGGAAACTGGATAGGATGTCATATAGTGGGATTTCATAGGTAGGTTTTTGTAGGTGGTAGTGAATAGAATCATAAATAAGGTAGGCAAAAGGGATCTTAAAATTAACCCACATGGCCTTTTTGGCACACATCTTTATGCTGGCCACCCCTGAGACAGTGCAAGGGTTTGAAATGGATTCATGCCCAAATTCCTCATGGCATAATTTAAAAGATTTTAACCAAAATATGCTGCCACAATGAACACACACTCTATGCCTTATGAATGGCCTGTTTATTGCTGTGGTTCCGCACAACTAGAACAGACGGGTCTCAACCAGACAAATTCATGCAGAGTCATGAGGTAGTGCTTTAAATCTAATCCTCACTTCTAAATCTACTTTCAACTATATTAATGTGTAGATATTGCAATGAAACATACTGGTTGTACACCTTTTGAACAACTCTACGCCTGTCGCTATTTAATGTGAAGCATGAAGGAATCTGATTATCATGCTTCAATGTGCTCTTCCAGAATACGTGGGTCTGACTGCAGGAAATAGCAGCTCAATCTTTGAAGCAAAGACTTTTCCTTTGCCTGCAAGAGTAAATAGCCCGCGAAAGCTTCCTCACTCTAAGGAAGTCCGGATAAATGTGTGATAGACAGGAGAGGGCTATCTGCTGCGTGTGTCAGAAGGGCACCTGAAGGAAGGCAGCTGGCTCCTGCAAAGTGATAAGACAGAGGTTACTGAGGCAGAGATAAAATGTTTCACTCACTCAGTCAAAATACATTACAACCCGAAAGATCCCAACGGTTTTCAATATTGCACCCCAAGCCTTTCTCAGAACAAAATGACGGTTCTGATTTTTTGTGGCAATGTAAGAGGCATATTCCACTAACTGCAAGGAGGGCAGGGAACATGCATGCATGTTCTCTCTCTGTGTCTCTCTCCCTCCAGAGCGACTGGTTTTACTAGCTGTAGGGAGGCAACTCCTCCTCCAAAGGAACACAGTTTGAAATCATTGCAAAGGAGAATAGACAGATAGGAGAATTCATTGTCTAAGGTACGAACTTTTATTGGTTCAGACACAGGCATTCCTGTGGTTGGTAGAGACAGTGGTGGTGTTAAAAGTCAGTCAGGGTGCTCCAGGAATAAAACACCCAGATGGATAGAGCCATGGAAAATCTTCACTAACTCAAGTCTACAGCTGATGTCTCAAGCATTTCCAAACTCTTATCCGTGTCTGATAAATTGGCAATTCTCTGCACTTTGGAGAACTTCCCTTCCCTTCACAGGGAACGTCTCATGCCCAACCCATGCCTCCATAGACCTTATTGTCTATGATTTGTATTCCCTGAAGAATTAGTTTCTCTTACCTACAAAACACAAAGTTTGGTTATGCTGCGACCAGGTTCTTTTCATACTGTAGAACACACTAATGGAATTACCACCCAACACTACTGTGCACCTTCATGCCTCTCCCACTTTTTATTCTTCAGACTCACACACTTCTTGACCCTAGCCTTGCCTAAAAGAAGTATAACTAAATATGTGCTGCAATAAGGAGATCTTAAAGGGATATAACTATTTATTACTACCATATTTCAAAAGGCAAATTAAACTTCTCTCTTGCTAGTTCTTTGGAGGTACCTTTTCAACTTTTATATTTTTCCATTCATTCAGCAATTCTCCACAGTGTAGCAAGTATTCTAAACAAGAGCCTGAATTTCATTTACCTGTTGCCAATTCAGATCTGTCTTAGTGAGCCAGGAGGCCAACAATGAGCTTTTTCAATGAATTTCTGTGGGTCTCAGGAGAAAAAAGGAATACACAGGGTAACAGGTTCAAGAGACTGTTATTCACTGGGGCAGGAGCCCCAAAGGTCATCTTTCCCTAGGTACAGCTTGCTGGATAGAAAAATAACTACCCCAGTAGAAATAAGGGAGTAGTCAAGTTTAAAAGGAGATGGGAAAGGAGCCATGCCTGTTAGTTGGAGGGGAGGTAATTTTGGAGTACAGCATGGTGGGCATTTTGGTCATCTCCAGACATACATTTTAGGAATCTGTACCTGAAAACAAGGATTAGGGGCCCTCCGGCATGAGACTGTGTCTTCAAGAGTAAGATCAGCAAGAAGAGGTGGCCTACTAATGGAACATAGAAGTAAGTAAGGAACAAGGGGAAGTTTTATTGACACCAACACAGGTTTTGTTGGAGCAGTCTAGGAATAGCCACAATGATACTAATGTATTAAACCAGATTATTAGCTTTTTGAATGATGGCAGAAATTACAGATGCCACAATGCAGTAAAAGGAAAAAAGCATATGTAAGCTTTTGCATAGACCTCTTAGAACCAGAAAGGAGGGGTTTGAAGAGAATCTGCTCATACTGTGTGAGTCAATTTATTTCTCTGCTGCTACATTATAATCCCATCATCTAGGATGATTTGGACAAAGTGTCAGATATATTGTTAGCACACACATCAAATTGCACTGGACTTCCTGTCAAATTGAGAAGGTACTGAGGCACAGTCTTTCCATTTCTAATAACTCTGGATAATGTTCCCCCATCATCTTTTCTTTGGTAAAACAAGAATGAAAAAAACCAAGAGCAAAATACACAGTCTGGCTTTTGTCTTCCTCAGATTGCTGGGGGAGAATCCCTCGATAAATCCCATATTTCTCTGTGGTTCCTCTGTACTAACACTGGCCTACAATCTCTCACAAAGACAGTTTCTAGACATCTGCTCTGTTAGGCAAAGTAACGATCTTCCAGTTGACGGAGTGATTGGCAGCAGCAACGAGGAGGGCTCTAACTGAGAAGTTATGGTTGGCACAGCACTGGAGCTGCAGTCGTTGGAAAGATGCTGCCACAGTGAACACTCCCTACAGCAGTATGAATGGCTCCTTGAAAGCTCTGGTTGTCTGTCCCTGAAGCAAACTGATTTAAAGGAGTTCTGTGTGCAATGGGCTTTTCCAGACTATGGCCGGAAGTAAAAGCTGCATATAGCTTGCCTTTTGTTCTTCCTCCTCCTCCCCGTCTTCTTTTTCCTTCTTTTAATTTTTTATGCTTTACCTTTGTACTTTGAAACCCATAACAGGGACAAGAGGAGAGTAAAGGTGGATTAGTGATTCCCTTCAACACATGCTTTTTAAACCAGAAAGGTAATAAATGCAGAGATTATGGACTTACAGGCTTTATGTATGTGTGTGTATGTGTTAACATATAACTACAAACAATGTTTGTGTGTGTGATTATTTACCCCAATCCTAGAGGAAAAACTCCTAGTAAGCTGCTCAGAGAAGATTTGAGCTCAGGACTGTCTGATTCCCAAACTTGAGATTCTTCTCTTAGAGGGGAAAACAAAACATTACCTACTTTCATAAACCAATGGGTTGTATCAATCTAAAGAAGGTGTATCACAGCTGAAGGATTCTTCTCTTATCAGGAGATGCTGCTAGAATGAAATTGAACCCCATCTCTCATTCTGCACAAAACTCCAGTCAAAGTAGATCAAGTGGATCAAAGACATAGAGCATTAGACCAGAGACCCTGCACTTACTAGAAGAAAATGTAGGCTTGACTTTCCACATTTTCCACACTTTCATGTCTGCTTAGGAACCAGCTTCCTCAACAAGACTCATAAAGTGCAAGAAGTGAACTAAAAAAAAATCAATAAATGGGATGGAATCAAACTAAAAAGCTTCTTCACAAGCAAAGGAAACAAAGAATGTGAATAGAGAGCTTAAAGAATATGCTATGGTTTAGATGTGGTGTCCCCCAAAAGCTCATGTGTAAGACAATGCAAGAAGGTTCAGAGGAGAAATGATTGGGCTGTAAGAGTCTTATCCCAATCAGTGAATTAATTCCCTGAAAGGGCTTAACTGAGTGTAAATGAAGTGGTAGGGTGTGGCTGAAGGAGATGGAAATTGGGGCCTGGCTTTGGGGTATATATTTGTTTCTGGCAAGTGGAGACCTCTTGTTTTCTGATTACCATGTGAGCTGCTTCCCTCTGCCACACTCTTCCACCATGATGTTCTGCTTCACCTCTAACCACAAGGAATGGAGCTGGCCTTCAATGGACCAGGACCTCTGAAACCATGAGCCCTCAGATAAATTTTACTCCTTTAAAATTGTTCTGGTCAGGGAGGCTTGGGTTGTGACTCAGTGGTAGAGCACTTGTCTAGCATTTGTGAGGCACTGGGTTTGATCCTCAGCACCACACATAAATAAATGAATAAAATAAAGGTCTATCCATGTCTAAGAAATATTTTTAAAAATTGTTCTGATCAGATATTTCAGTCACAGCAGTGAAAAAGATGACTAAAACAGTGGGAAAAATCTTTGCCACCTGCCCCTCAGAGCATTAATCTCTAGGATATATAAAGAACTAATAAAACCTTAACAACAAAAAATAACCCAGTCAATAAATGGCCAAGAAACTGAACAGACACTTCTGAGAAGAAGAAATATGACTGGTCAACAAATATATGAAAAAAGTGTTCAACTTCTCTAGCAATTAGAGAAATGCAAATTAAAAGTACACTGAGATTTCATCTCACTCCAGTCAGAATGGCAATTATCAAGAATACAAGGAATGATAAATGTCAGCGAGGATGTGGGGGAAAGATATCTTCATACATTGCTGGTGGGACTGTAAATTGGTGCAACCAACTCTAGAAAGCTGTATAGATTTCTCAGAAAATTTGGAATGAAACCACCATTTGACCCAGTTATCCTACTCCTTTGTTTATACCCAAAGGACTTAAAATCAGCATACTACAGTGATGCACCCACATCAATGTTATAACAGCCCAATTCACAATAGCTAAGCCATGGAATCAACCTAGGTGCCTTTCAACAGATGAATGGAGAAAGAAATGTGATATATATATCACACTGGCAAGTGGAGACCTCTCTCTGCTTCCTGATATATATATATATGTATTTATAATATGTATGTTTACGTATGTTTATGTATACATACACACACAAAACACACACCATACACACAACGGAACATTATTCAGCCATAAAAAGAATGACTTTGTAACTTTTGCCGGTAAATGGATAGATCTGGAGACTAATGTGCTAAGTGAAATAAACCAGTCCCATAAAACCAAAGGTTGAATTTTCTCTTTGATATGCGAATGCTAACACAATAAGGAGGGGAGGGAAGAACAGAAGTTCATTGGATTAGATAAAGGGGAATGAAGGGAAGAGAGGGGGAATGGGAATAGGAAAGTAGAATGAATTGGACATAACTTTCCTATGCTCACATATGAATACATGACCAGTGTAACTCCACATCATGTACAAACACAAGAATAGGATCCTAATTAGAACACATTATATTCATGTATGTATAATATGTCAAATTATAATCCTATGGAATACATATCTAAAAAAGAAAAAAAGAAAAGAAAAACTGAACAGTTTCTTCTCAGTTTAGTGTAAAGTCAAGACTCTGAGCTTGTGCTCCCAGTGATATTTCTCTGACTTGCTCCAAGGGGCTAGGTTTCAGTCTCATGTCCTGGGACTTTGTTTGTGAAAGGCAAGTTTTCATGCTTCCAGGGTATGGCGGAGCCCACGAAGGGAGGATTCTGTACTAAATGTTAATCAATCCTATTTTAGTTTTAGAGTGATTCCTTCTGATTTTTTCCTTTCTCAAACAATCTTTTCTCAAAAATGTAATTGCATTTTTTTAGTATTAATGAACTGCTGACCAAGTTCTTTGTTTTGTGTTTTATATTTGTTCAGTGGTACAGAGATACAAGTACTTTCAAACATCCAGCTTACCAATTAGCATAGAGAAATACTTTACAAAGTACATCTTTAAGGATTCAGACCTTTCACTTACCCTTTCAGCTTTTTTTCTGATTTGCAAGTGCAATGACATTCTGTTAATTTGCAATTTTGCCTTCATGGATTCTTTTTATAATTTTTATTTTTATATATTTTCAAAAAAGAAGTATAAAAGAAGCATATGCATTTCGGAAAATAATTCTGATTTGTCAGAATTATGAAAAGTTAATTGAGTGAGTCACAACATTTTTTTATATTTTTGCATGTTCAAGGCAACCTGATGATTATTCTTGTCAGCCCTCTTTTGTACTCAAATATGTACTAAATTATCATACTTTTAAATGAAAGTGGGATCATTCTATACATATTGTGCAACATGAAATTTTCAAAGACCAGTATATACTTATGCAGTTTATTGAACTGGAAATAAAGTTCATTTTTAAGTGAACATAAAAAAGAATAGACGGTGCTAAATCTTGTAGGATGTCTACTTCATTCCCGAGGGATAAATTAGAGAGTTAGGCTGGAGAGTTAGGTTCCTAAATAGAATTTACAATTTAAAACTTCAAGATCAGCACATGCTGATAACACCAGATTTTTTATATCTTTATCTTTAAATAATATCAGAAGCTTTGATCTTTGAATAATTAACTTTTTTGGCAACAAAAAGGTGGCAGAAGTTAGAATACCACTCCAGTGGATTACTATTTTTATTACAACTTACCTCATAATACTGAAACCACTTCATTGAAATGAACCACTTCTAATAAATGTTCTTGACACTAAAGTAAATTTCAGCTAGATCACAACTTTATTGTTTTAGGACTCAGTTTTGTGATAGAAGCCAATGATATTTTTAGTATTACATAAGTTCTGAAATTCCAGCAGAAAGAAATAAGAACTGTGTAGGGAAATCATTGCTTTTATTTCCATGTGATTAGGAAAGTAAATGTATGCACACAAGAAGCTAGCTTAAGAGGCATGTAGTTTTAATATTTTAATATTTTTAATATTGATCTCTTGAATTTATAAATCAATGACTCATCTCCCATTAATTTATGGGATTATCCTAATGTAAGTTTTAGGATAATTCTCTATTAAGTTTTCAAAAAACACTGCCTTTCAGTCCATTTTAATTTTGGAAATATGCAACATAAACCATAAATTATAAGGCAAATGTACAAATATTTTGCTTTATTTGCATATGAGGATAAATGCCTGGTTAAAATATTTAATGTGTTCTGAAGACAAAAGTAACTTAAAAGTTTTACAAATAACATCAAAAAGCCAATTGTGGGCAGATGCAGCTGTGGCAGGCACCGCTGCCATTGCCCAGGAGTTTTCTCTCAGGGTGCAGCTATCTCTGATGCTCCTGCTCCAGGCATCCAGAGGTCTTTCCTCTAGGCATGGCTGCCATCCACACTACTGCAGCTGCCCCTGCTGCTGCCACCCACACCACTGCTGCCAAAGCTGCTACGGCCCCTTGGAGGTCACCTGGAGGTTTTCTCTCTGTTGCAGTGCTGCTGAGGTGCTGCTCCAGAGCAGCCACAGCCACCACTGCCACTGCTGAGGTCACTGACTCACCACTTGCTGCCACTGACCTGCACCTCTACCACTTCCACCACTGCCAGGAAGACTCCAGGTTTGGCTGCACATGGCCGCATCCATCTTGAGACACTAGTCAGAGCGTGGGGGGTTGAAGTACCAGTGGGTTTGCTGCCACCACCATTTTGGGGTGTAGCTGCCCCTGTCTAGGGACAGCAACCAGGATCTGGAGGTTCAGTGTTGGGGTGCTGGCAGGTTTGGCTACTCCTGGGGTTTTCCACCTGGAAGTGCTGGTTGCCACCATCTACTCACTATTTCACAGGATTGCTTATCCCTGGTGGTCTCTCTCCAAATTCCAGTGGCATTGAGATCTTGGGACTGCAACATGGCTGAACCCAGGATATCTGAAGCCAAGATTGGTGGGATAGTGATTGAATTTGCCAGGACTGGTCTGGACCAGGCAGTCTTGTGAGAAGTCAGAGACAGGGCTGAGACTTTTGAACACTGACAGAGATAGTTGTTTAAATTTCCACTGAGATTTATTTTATTTTTATTTTTTTCTTCTCTAACATCTCTCTCCACCATGTTTGGAGCAAGGTATTTTTCATGCATCAGTTTGTTGAGGATGGTGATATATGCATGGTGTTTTGCAGTTCTGTTATATATTCTTATATTTTTAATTTTCATTCTTTTTTATGTATTCTTCCTCTTACTTGTCTGTTTTCCTGGATTCTCTTTCTACCTTTTCTCTAGCCAATCTACCTACCAGCCGAGCTTTGTTGGTTCCTCTTTCACTCTTCCTGTGGATTTTTACTTCTAGCCTCTCTCTTTCTACCTCATGAACATCTCATCCTACACTATTTCTGTTCTCTGTTTGTGCACAACTTGAAATTTTAAACCCTTTGAGCAAATTTTGCATTTATATTATAGACAGAGATTGAACTCATCATTTCTGTTTACAGCGAGAAAGCAGTAGATGCCTTGGTGGAAGCTATTAGATTTAAGGCTATGTATTCTCTCCACAAGGTGCTGTTGATATTGGTGTCCCCCTTAAAGGTGGGGTACTGGACATCTTCAGGGACAATATAGGTCTACAAGGTAGAACCTGTACTGCTTCAGATCCATACAACAAGATGGGAAAACACAAAAGCAACACAGGAAAAAAAAAAAAAAAGGCAAAAAGTACCCCAAACAAACCAAGATGTCCCAATAAGAGAATCCACTGACAACACAATAGAAGAAATTTCCAGAAAGGAGTTTAGAATGTCATAGTTAAACTGATCTGCAAAGTAAAGGAAGATATAAAGAGTGAAATCAAAGAGAAAATGCAGAAAGTGAAAGATCACTTCAATTAAGAGTTAGAGATTGTGAAGAAAAAAAAGCAGAAATCCTGGAAATGAAGGAATCAATAAACCAAATTATACATTCAATGGAAAGCATTACCAACAGACTAGACCATTTGGAAGACAGAACCTCAGGAATGAAGATAAAATATTTAATATTGAAAATAAAGTTGACCATGCAGAGAGGATGGTAAGAATTCATGAACAGAACTTCCAAGAATTATGGGATAACATGAAAAGACCAAATTTAAGATTTATTGGGATAGATGAAGTAACAGAGATACAGACCGAAGGAATGTACAGTCTTTTCAATGACATAATATCAGAAGATTTCCCAAACCTAAAGAATGAAATGGAATATCAAATAGAGGAGTCTTACAGGACCCCAAATGTACAAAATTATGGCAGACCCACACCAAGACACACTACAATGAGAATGACTAAAATACAAATGAGGATAAAATCTTAAAGGCTGTGAGAGAAAAATAGCAAATTGTGTAAAGGGGAAACCCAATGGGATGGGAAAAAAACGTATCACTCATGTGGATTGTGTAAAACATGCAAGGGTTTCCATCCTCATATCACATAAAGTGAACTTCAAGCCAAAGTTAATCAGAAGGGACAAAGAAGATCATTTCATTCTACTGAAGGGAATTATACATCAGCAAGACATAATGATTATAAATATTTATGACCAAAACAATGGAGCATATATGTACATCAGACAAACCCTTCTCAATTTCAGAATCAAATAGACCACAACACAATAATACTTGGTGACATTAACACAACTCTCTCTCTACTGAACAGATCTTCTGAACAAAAAATAAAGACACTGTAAAGCAAAATAACACAATCAATAATTCAGAATTAACCAACATATATAGAATATTTCATCCATCCATGAGAGAATATACTTCTTTTCTCAGCAGCACTTCGATCCTTCTCTAAAATAGACCATATCTTATGCCACAAAGCAATTCTTAATAAATAGAAAAAGAATGGATTTTATACTATGCATTCTATAAAATCATAATGGACTAAAATTAGAAATCAATGATAAAATAAAAAATAGAAGCTACTCTAAAACATGGAGACTAGGTAATACACCATTGAATGACAAATGGATAGTAGAAGAATTCAAAGATGAAATAAAAAATACTTAGAGGTAAATGAGAATACCAATACAAGATATGAAAATCTTTGGGACACTATGAAGGTGGTGCTGAAAGGAAAGTTCATTATATTGAAGTCATTTATTATAAGAATAAAAAGTCAAAAAATAAATGACCTAACATTATATCTCAAAGTCCTAGAAAAAGAAGAACAAAACAACACCAAAAACAGTAGAAGACAGGAAATAATTAAAATTAGAGCTGAAATCAATGTAATTAAAACAAAGTAATTTAAAAGAATTGACAAAACAAAAAGTCAATTCTTTGAAAAAAATCAAAAAAATTGATAAACCTCTAGCCACACTAATGAACAGAAAAAGAGAGAAAACCCAAATTACTAAAATATTTGATGAAAAAGGAAATATCACAATGGACACAACTGAAATACAGAAGAAAATTAGAAACTAATTTGAAAATTTGTACTCCAATAAAATAGAAAATCTTGAAGACATCCACAAATTTCTAGAGACATATTACCTATCAAAAGTGAATCAGGAGGTCATGGTCATACCATATTTAAGCAGGACAATTTCAAGTAATGAAATGGAAAATGCCATCAAAAGCCTACCAATTAAGAAGTGCCCAAAACTAGATGGATTCTCAGCTGAGTTCTTTAAGACCTTCAGAGAATTAACAGCAATACTCCTCAAATTATTCTATGAAATAGAAAAGGAGAGAACCCTTCCAAACTCATTCTGTCAGGCTAATATCATCCTGATACCAAACCTGGATGAAGACACATGAGGAAAGAAAATTTCAGACCAATATCCCTGATGAACATAGATGCAAAAATCCCCAATAAAATCCTGAAAAATCACATGCAAAAACATATTAAAAAGATAGTATACCATAATCAAGTGGGATTTATCCCAGGGATGCAGAGTAGTTTAAACATATGGAAATGAATAAAAATAATTCATCATATCAATAGATCAAAAAAAGAATTATATGATTATATCAATAGATGCAGAAAAAGCATTTGACAAAATACAGCACCACTTCAGGTTCAAAACACTAGAAAAACTAGGGCTAGTAGGAACATACCTCAACATAGTAATAGCCATATATGCTAAACCCAATGCCAACATCATTATAAACAGAGAAATATTGAAAGCATTCCTTCTAAAAACTGGAACAAGACAAGGAAACTCTAGTCAGACTCCTTGAAACTCTATCCAGAAGAAAGAAATTAAAGATCTACAAACAGGTAAATAAGAACTCAAACTATCACTATTTACCAATGATTTATCAAAATATATAAATGCATTTTACTGACATGTACAAGTAATTAGAACAATTCAACCATTTTCTTAAGTTTCAGAAAGAAAGGTTTTACACACATAAAGATGTGACATGCAATTAAAGAGGTTTTTCATTTGTTGGGGGTGTAGTCATGAGTTCCTTGCTTTGAGTCTATCCCAAATTCTGCAATCAATATCAGCAAGCCCTCTGAGTTTAGACAGAATGTCAACTTGGTTCTCTGAATCCTCAAATCCATGCACACTGAATAGGATTCAGTGGAAATTTATTGAATAGATAATAAGATTCTAGAATTATAAATTTATCTCTCTAATATATTAATCATGTGATACATTCTTATAACAGGTTGTCTATTCCTTTTAAAGGTGGAAATAAGAGATAAAAAATGACCCGTGTACTCATTTCAGTTCAAGTATGTGGATCACAATCAGTGGAGAGGAAAGATCTAGAAGCAAGGGCTTCAACTTTCTCACTTGTTTCTAGGTTTTCCTAGAGTGGATAATTTTCAGATTATGATAAGTGCACTAAACACTTATAAAATATCCCTAATCTCCCATATTCTAAGATCACCTTTTATGAAAATAGTAGACAGGCATTAGAACTAACCAGCTTATAAGGTGTGCAGCATACAAGATTTTAATTACAAAAAGGGTTCTCTGAGAATCTGATGGGCAAGAAGGCTGTACTTGTGGACAGAACTTCTTCTGGTCATTCTATTGCCAAATTAAACCAAGGCTGGACTTGCCTGGCACAGGGTCCCTGCATTGCCTACTTTGTGTGTGACACAACCAGTTCAAACTTACCCAGCTGCTCTGGACATTTTATCTTTGATAATTTCATGAGTCTTTCGTTGTGCCATTAGTGGACACTCAGCAATTTTCTTAGATGAGAGAAAGCCAGCAGCACAGGTTTCAAATCATTATTCATGGTGAAGATGGCTTAAAAAAAGAACTAGGAATGACATTGAACCAATTATGCTATGTCCATATATTAATGTACCAGAGTGAATTTCTCTTTCATGTGTAACTGTAAAGGACAAATTAAAAAATAAATAAATAAAAGGAAAACCAGTATAGTAGAGGAAGGGGAACAAGTGGCCAGAAGAAAGGAGAGAAAGAGGCAGTACTGGGGAGTGAAATGGAGCAAATTATATTCTACATGTTTGTGGTTATGTCAAAATTAACCCTGCTATATATATATAATTCTAATGCATTAATAAAAACATTAAGCTCACTGTATAAAATTTAAAGAAACAAGTAGGAGTACATAAAGTTTTAATCCATGTATGTATGTCAAAATTCATTTTACTGTCATGTGTAACTAAACATAAATAAAAATAAAAAATAAAATAAAGGAATTAGGAATCCACATATGAAGATGTGTTTAAGAGAGAAAAGAATTTTGGCTTATACCAAGACCTGGAATAGTCTAGTGTACAGAATACAGAATATTATCAGGTATTCAAAGCAAACTACAGATTGAACATTCATCAGCCTTGGTTGTAGGAGTTGCTGATAAATAAGCCTACTAAAGGATAAAAAATAAAGACATTTAAAGATCTTTTCAACACATAAAACCTGCTTTATCCAATTTCATACCTCATAGTTTTCCAAAGATAATTTAACACTGAATAGGGTTTTAAAAATGTAAAGGAAAACAAAAGAAAGATATTTTCTTTTTCATGGAAAGGACAAGAACAAAGTATTTATATTAAGACCATGACTACCAATTTTCTGACTTAAGTGAAATATGGGGATTCAGATACAATAGGCTATAATTTAAATATTAAGTAAGATTCATTCTGTGTTAAAATTGTAAAAAGATTATGCAACACTTTCCTTTTATTTTTCTTTTTAAAAATTTTCTCCCCCTCCCCCATGTGATATTGGAGATTGAACACAGGGCCTTGTACATGCTGGGCAAACACTCTACCACTGTAGTAAATTCCTCGTGCCTTTTGAAATATTATTTTAAGATAGGATTTGGCTGAGATATTCATTTTGGCCTCCAAAATGTGATCCTTCTGACTCAGGCTACCAACTAGCTAGGAGTACCAGGTGTGGGAACCTGCACATACCTATATCCCTTTCTTGAACTCACTT
Source organism: Glaucomys volans (assembly GCA_020662805.1). Lineage (NCBI taxonomy): Eukaryota > Metazoa > Chordata > Mammalia > Rodentia > Sciuridae > Glaucomys > Glaucomys volans. The sequence continues at coordinate 25,517 of JAJEJO010003000.1, forward strand.
AGATAATAGATAATCTAAGATATCAAATATTTTAAAAAATTTATTGATTCTTTTTAGTTATTCAGGACAATAGGATTTATTTTGACATAATTATAAAAGCATGGAATAACAAAACTCAACTTAAAATGAATCAAGGACGTAGGAATTAGACCAGAGACTCTACATCAAATAGAAGAAAAAGTAGGCCAAAATCTTCATCATGTCAGCTTAGAACCAGACTTCCTTAACTAGACTCCCAAAGCACAAGAAATAAAAGCAAAAATCAATAAATGGGATGGATTCAAACTAAAAAGCTTTTTCTCAGCAAAGGAAACAATCAATAATGTGAAAAGAGAGCCTACAGAGTGGGAGAAAATCTTTACAACACACACTTCATTCAAATAGAGCGCTAATCTCCAGAATTTATAAAGAACTCAAAAAAATTAACACCAAAAGTACAAATAACCCAATCAATAAATGGACTAAGGAACTGAGCAGACACTTCACAGAAGAAGATATATAAGAGATCAACAGATAAATGAAAAAATGTTCAACATCTCCAGTAATTAGAGAAATGCAAATCAAAACTACCCTAAGATTTTATCTCACTCCAATTAGAATGGCGATTATCAAGAACGCAAGCAACAAAGAATGTTGGTGAAGAAGTGGGAAAAAGGTACACTCACACATTGTTGGTGGGAATACAAAATGGTGCAGCCAACCTGGAAAGCAATATGGAGATTTCTTAGAAAACTTGGAATGGAACCAACATTTGACCGAGTTATCCTACTCCTCAGCATATACCCAAAGGACTTAAAATCAGCATACTGTAGTGACAAAGTCCATCAATGTTCATAGAATATATAGACTGGGAACCAATCTAGATGCCCTTTCAATAGATGAATGCCTAAAGCAACTGTGGGGTATATAGAATGTTACTCAGTCATAAAGAAGAATAAAATCATGGCATTTGCAGGTAAATGGCTGGAGTTGGAGAATATCATGCTAAGTGAAATAAGCCAATCTCCCAAACCAAAGGCCAAATGTTTTCTATTATAAGTGGATGTTGATATATAACAGAGTGGGGAATGGGTAAGAGAAGAATGGAGGGAAATGAGGAGGGGAGAGGAGGGAGCAGGGGGAAGGGAAAATGGTAGAATGAGACAAACATTAGCCTATGTACATATATGATTATAAGAATGGTGTGACACTACATCATGTACAATCAGAGAAATTAAAAGTTGTACTATGAATCAAAATGCATGCTGCTATCATGTAAACTAAATAGAAAAATAAAAAATCATGCTATACAATTTGTTCTAATTCGGTCCCCAGTACTTCCCTTCCCCTCCTCCCTCTTCCTGTCTCTGCCTTCCACTGGACTGATCTTTCTGCTATTAACATATTTTTAAAAATTAGTATCTTGTGGGTGTTCATGATGGAGAGATTCACTGTGGTATATCCATTCATGATTTTCCCTATTCTATCCTTCCTCCCTTCCCTTCATTCCCCTTTGTCTACTACATTGATCTTTCTTCTATTCTTTTTTTTTTAACCACCTCCCCCATTTTGGATTAGGTTCCACGTATCAGAGAAAACATTCAACCTTTAACTTTTTGGGACTGCTTTACTTCACTTAGCATGATAGTCTCCAGTCCATTTACTGGCAAATGCCATAAAGTCATTCTTCTTTAAGGATGAGTAATACTCTATTGTAGTATATACATACCACATTTTCTTTATCCATTCATTTGTTGAAGGGCACCTAGACTGGTTCCATAACTTGGCTATTATGAAATGTGCTGCTATAAACATTGTTGTGGCTGTGTCACTGTGGAATGCTGTTTTTAAATCCTTTGGATATATACTAAGGAAGAAGATAGTTGGGTCATCTGGTGGTTGAACTAATTTGCAGTCCCATCAACAATGTATGAGTGTACTTTTTCTCTACATCCTTGCAGACGTTTATTGTTATTTGAATTCTTGATAATTTACATTCTGAATGGAGTGAGATGAATTCTCCATGCAGTTTAAATTTGCATTTCTCTAAGTACTAGAGATGTTGAATGTTTTTTCATATATTTTTCGACCATAGGTATTTTTTCTTCTGAGAAGTGTCTGTTTGGTTCCTTTGCCTATCTATTTATTATTTGTTTGTTGTTTGTTTTCTGGTGTTAAGCATTTTGAGTTATTTCTATGTTCTGGATATTAATGCCCTAGCTGGGAAGCAGGTGGCAAAGATAAAGTTGGCTCTCTCTCCATGTTCTTAATTATTTAGGACATTGGATGTTAAAACATATGTATCCCAGAGTTGGTGGTCCGTCCATTCTGGTTGTATAAGTTTCTTTCAGATTATTCTAGTTCACTGATGAATAATGTACAGAGAATTAAGCATTTAAATCAAATTATGGAAATTTAATTTACTGATTACATGGGGTCAAATAAGGTTATTTGTGACTGATTAAGCTCCTAATTCTACTAATTGAAAAGTCACCAGAGAATGAAAAAGACAATGCCCAATTTATTGTTGAAAAGTTGACTCCTCAATTGTGTTGGTACTGTACTTGACTTTCTAAGACATTATTTACTGCAGTTCATTTTCTAGTTAAGAATATATTGACTATTAAATTTTGGCGACTAAAAGTCAAAACAGGGTGATTTTCTATTGTGTTATGTATGCATCCACTCACATGTGTGTCTGTGTGTTTGTGTTATTTGAAGTCCCTTTTTTTTTTGAAATGGAAAAACATCTACAGAGCACTATTTTTCTTCTTTTTTTCTTTTTGGCACTGGGGATTGAACTCAGGGGTGCTTGGCTACTGAGCCACATCTCTAGCCCTATTTTTTTGTATTTTTATTTAGAGACAAGGTCTCACTGAATTGCTTAGTGCCTTGCCTTTGCTGAGGCTGGTTTTGAACTTGTGATCCCCTGACTCAGACTCCGGAGCTGCTGGGATTACAGGCGTGCACCACAGCACCTGGTCTCTTTTTCTTTTTTCTTAAATACAGTTACACTTCAACCTATGATGGGGATGAACCTTTTATCTTAAGTTAAAAACATTATAGTAAAAAATGCATTTAAAACACCTAATTTACCCAACATCATGGCTTAGCGTAGCTGCCTTGAAAGTTGAGAATACTCATAATAGCCTACAACAGGGCAAAACCATCTAACATAAAGCCTGTTTTATACTGAAGTGCTGAGTAGCTCAAGCAATTTATTGAAAACCCATATCCAAGAAACATAGGCAGCACAGTACTCTGTGTCGTATCAGTTGTTTCCCTCCTGACTGCATGGCTGCCTGAGAGTGAGGCTCAGGGCTGCTGCTCTGTATCTCAGTGGATTATCACATGGCATACTGCTAGCCTGAGAAAAGATCAAAATCCACAATTGGAAGTATGACTTCTACTGAATATGTCTGGCTTTCATAACATCATAATGTTGGTAAGTCTGGTGTCCTCTATATAAGTATTTTTGATTATTGCATTGAAGATCTCATGGTTTCCTCATGGGGATAATCCATTAGCTGTGTTTTTATAGCACAATGCTTTGACATCTTGAGTTCATTATTCACATTTTAAAAAATTAATGCCATCAAAGATCTCACAGTAGTTCATTAGCTGTTCAGTCATTTGTGGATTTTTAAAAACATATTCATGTGACCAACACTTCATACGTTGACCAATTATTTCAAATGTACATTTTTAGGTACTGCTGGTGTATTAAATTATTTAAGACCATATGAAAAACATAGTAAACAATTTGTGAGTGCTTGACTGGAGGAAGGTTATTCCTGTTGTTCCCACAGTGAAACTCATTTTCAATGTACTTTGACTTTTTAAAAGAAGTATTGAACTGGGATATGGAGGACACCATTAGATCTAAATCAGCCCTGAAACCAGGGCAAATCTAACCTCTCTGAGTTTCTCTTTTTTCTTGCAAAGAGGATATGTTCATCCAATCTTCCTAGAGTTGTCATGGATATACATTAAATATTTTTTGTGTGTCACAAATAATTAATTTTGACAGTTTTAGTGACTTTTTAGATGTCATTTCCCCAGGATTCTTTCTCTGATCTACCTCATTGACTAATATGTGTTCCTCTGTTGTATCTTCTTTTAACACACAGAGCATATTTTTGTCATAGCACCATCACAATTATTTATTTTCTTTTTACCCCCAGCCCCATCCTCTAGAGTGTGAGTTCCTGAAATCAGTCTTTTCATTTGTACGTTTCCAAAATATCACCCAGCAGTCAAAGCAAAATGATCCTTAAAGTTTGCTGAAGGAATGATCAACATATAAATCAAAAAAGTTTAATAATTTAACATTTTCTTAATACTAACATAGTTTCTTTGTTGTGTTAGTTATGATAGAAATTAGCTTTTCTTTATAACTTAAGTTAATCTGAAAACACATTTAAATATTTTACCAAGTCCAAATTTCAACCTAATGTTACATTTCAGAGGCCTAAATGTTTGTGATATTCAGTGTGGGTAGGGAAACACTGAAGCAAGAAATTAGTAATTGGGTTTCTGAAATATAGGGTAGGAGGTTAGAATAAGGGTATAGAGGAATTCAGATTATGAATTTCTAAACCAAAGTGACTGTAGAAAATTCTAGTTAAAAATACATCCCAGTCTATTTAAACAGACAAACAAACAGGACTAACCCATGGGTCTGCATTGTATTTCACCCAAAATGGCGAGTTTGCCAGTTAGCTTTGATTCATGCTCCAAGACCAACTTCAGATCCTATTCAATTCTTGGATACATATTTACTAGAAGAATCAATAATAAAATGTAATGAGGGAGAAACTGGTTTTTCATTAGAATATTTTATGAGGAGAACGACAAAGGGTTTGCCCACCGCATTAAAAAGAAAATTCACACAATTCTGTGTTTGTTATTTCTCCTTTTTTTCTCTTAAAAACCTTTTCACATTTCCTGGCACCAAACCTCTTCTCTCTTCCTATCAAGCCTCTAACAGCCTTCCATTGACAGGTTCTGTTCAATTCTGGCTATAAACTCACAATGGTCACCTAGCCTACCAAAGCAGAGCAGCCAGCAGACACCACCTGTTAAGAAAGCAGCTCTGGGACCATGTTGCTAGTGGTTTCAACTTTTATGTCTGTGTCTCAGAGAAAGAAAAATAAGTTACACTGATTAAGAATACATACACACTGAGGAGTACCCCTGGGATAAAATAGTTTATAAAATAATTTTTACAATGCACTTATATTTCCCAGCCCTCTCTCTTTTCTCCTCTCTTCCCCTCTACTCCTCTCTTCGCTAGTGTGTATTTAATTAAAAAATAATTAAAATGAGTCCTGACTCATCAATATATTTTCATTGGCAGTTTGAAAACCATTATTTTGCTGTTGTTTAATATGAATCTCTGAGTCTCAGTTCCCCAAAGCCCAAGTATCTTATCAAGGTATGTATACCATTGAAAACAGATTCTTTTAAGGGACACTTCTATTGTAAAAAAAACCAAAAAACAAAAAACAATATTTATTTATTTAATATATTATTACCTCAGAAATTTGAGAACCAAGGAAGCAAAGCTGTCTAAGGTTGATTATTTAGTGCTTCCTGTGTTATATGTCACTTTTGACCCCTTTGTTCAATTTCCTCTCCCTGGGCCCTGGCAGAAAACTGCCATAAGCCTTGTGCAGCAATTGATGCTCCTGTCTACGAGAGCCACCCGTCTGTGGGGCTCTCTTCCTGAAAGGCAAAGTCTTTTTGTAATGTTTCCTTTCAATCTCTGGTGTATCACATAGATGTGGAAAAAATATTAAATGTGTGTGTATCTATGTTTAATTTGTCACTTAGTTACTTATCACTGAAAACATCCCTGCTCTATCATTTTCTCACAGTGTATTCGCCATTGTCTTCCTGTTAATTCTCGACAATGCTTTAGCCTGATGCTTCCATAAATTATCACAAAGCTGCTTCATTACAAAGCTGTTTCCATGTTGGCCATGGGGGAAGTATTGTCTGAATGCGTCATCAGTCTCACTGTCACCACGTCCTGTACAGGTGGCAGCAGGTCGAAGTAACGTTGCAATTTATCATCAGCACTAACATATTTATGTGTGGGCATGTGAAGGGCACTATGGGTTTTTTACATAAATATGGAAGAGTGTTGTTCGTGTATTTGAATTGATTACAATAAAATTAAATCAGAGGCAATCACCATACGCAGTGCTTAATCATGAGATGTGGTGACCATTTGCTGATGCTACGACACCACATTTTCACAGTATTAGTGTTTTCAAATGACTCAATCAACTTCTGCCAAGTTATGCAAAAACAACTAAATGAGACGCCTTTTCCAAAAATGTTTTCTTCTTACAGCTACCAAATTCACCTAATAGAAATAGCTCTTTGAGTGCCACTTGCCTACTGTGCAAAACACTTTATTTTGCAGTGATGTTGAAACATCCAATGTGAATTATAGACATTTACTACAATAGAATCAAGGAATCCTATTTCCCCCTTCAAAATCAATAGAAAAATTGCTACTTACATGAAGCATTATTTTCTTTGTAAAGACAAATGATAGTGCATTTTGTTTCAGGGTAGTTGAGACATTTCTCAACTAGCAAACTGTTTTAATCCTCCATTCTACCTGTTCAGATAAAAGGATCCTTTTGCATCTAAAAGGCTAGAGGCAATGTTTTCCATAAATGAGTAATCTATTAATTTGATTATTAATTTTCAAAACTAGTCTTCTGAAAGAGATAGAAGCCACTGAATTTTTGAGAGTAAAAAATTAATATTTTGTTACTGATTTTTACTTTAAAATTTGCATTCAAACCTGAAGTGGTAGACAGTTTACATTTCTAGGTTATATAGAGAATGTTTTTTATTTATGAAGTTATTCTTAATTCATTTTAAAAACAAGCTTCAACCTGGCCAGGCTTTTCTCTTTGGAATTCTAAATGCTTCTATTATTTTTGCATCTTGAATCAGTAACTTCAAAAGCTTCACAGCTGGAAATCTTTTGTTGGATAATTATTCTGCTGTCAAAATGAATTTTTGTCCTATACAGATGTCATGATTCATTTTTGGGCTTCTTGAAAATATTTGTGTATAATTACTTTTATTTAATAAATGCACATTTGTGTGTGTGTGTGTGTGTGTGTGTGTGTGGTGTGTGTGTGTGCAGGTATGTCAGTCAAACAATGGAGCCCCACTGAACCTTCTACTTTAAAATTCAATTAAACAGGAATATATGTGAATAAGTACATGTAAGTGAATACTGAGAGCTATCAAAGATGCATTGAAGTTCAAATTACAAGTCAATATTTAATATCTTAGGATTATCTTAATTTTTTTCAGTCCTAAGAAAATATAATAAAGTGGGAAGTACTTCTATTTAATATTTCCCTAGTGACTTCTAGAGAGTTAGAAGGAGGATTTATGAAGAAGCCAAATGTTATGATTTTAGTTAAGCAATTGCTAAAGTTACATACAAAATATATTATTAGTGTCATACGATTGCTCGATACTGACTGGCTCACCTCATTATATTCCTGAGAATAATGAACTGAAAGAAAAATAGAAACAATAGCAACATCTGATTAACATGGGCACATCAGTCTTGGAACACAACATTTTAAATATACATGAGGAAAAAAAATTGACTTTGGATTATTAATATTTAGTAACATTTCTACAAATTAAAGGAATGTGAGGATGCATACATTTTAGGAATCTTGGAAAGACCAATTTAGCTCATATCAATATATTCTGCAAAGGTATTATCATTTCTATTTTTTCTGTGTCTGTTTAATTGTTCTGTACAAATAAAAAAGAAACTAAGCATATGGTCAAGAGTAGGGGCACTCATAGACAATTTATGTATTCTTACAAATGTATTTAATTACAACTGCTTCAAAAGTATCCCAGATTTTCAAAAGTTTATTTGAAGTTTGAAGACTAGACAAGGTCATACTGGTTTTACAACATCCTACGTGATTTAAGTATATATACAAAGGAAAAAAAAAAAAACAACATTGGAATATTACACAGCTTGAAAGTTTGCGAAGGTTACTTGTGTCTTGGTTATTTCTGTTCTTCCTGACACATCACAGCCAGCATTCAGTATTATATTTCATAATTTGTTAACTAGCAAAGATACAATCATTAGTACCCTAAATCTTCAAAATTCACACCAACCACTATGAAGTCGTTCAGAAAGAGAAAATCAACCCTAAAATTGTAGTTAGTGAGTATAATAAATGTTTTAAATAAGATATAGATTAAATGTAGATGTTTAAATTGCTTTATAAATTATAAAATTAGCATATTGCAGTTCCTTAAATATTAAAGAGTAGGTGATTCTTTCGGTTTTCTGCTAATGAGATTCCACTTGTTTTAAAATTAAAATAAAATCAATTTGCTTTACCTTGATGTCATTGATACAAGTGACACAAAGGCTACTTCACAATAACTACCAACATTTCCACATGTGAGAATCCCTTTGTGGTCATCAGATTTGGGCATCAAGGGCATCAAGGGACAAACAGAAACCCCACTGGACATGCTATGTTGTGATGAGCACATCAATTAAAGGCAACATGCCCAAGCAGGAGAATCATTTCAGAGTCTTTCAAAAGGTAACCAATATAATTTTAACCAACTCTCTTGGAAAATATTTTAACAGCTATCAATAGAAAAAAATTCAAAAATATCACATGAGGTCTTAAATAATTTTGGTGAAGTAAATCATCACAAAGAATTACTCGTAATATTTAACTCATACTCTTAAGAATGAAGAATGATGCGTAATCTGTAAAGGAAAAACATCTACAAATTTAGGAGGACAAGAAACCCAAAAGAAGTAAGGACCACTGACTAGATAAGTAAGTGTATGCATGTTTTTAGATCTAAGTAATTATTTATAGCATGACTTTTAAATTTAGCCACTTAAAGGTATTTTTCATTTAAAATTATCTAAAAAAAGAATATCAAGGATAGAATAATTTCATTTTTGAAAGATGCTGAAAACCGATCACCATTTCTGAGTCTTAAAATCGGTAATTTCATAATAAAATCCTAAAGCAGAAAGCAGGGGGCATAGAACTCATATGTGGCCAGCCAGTCCCCTTGGACCAATTAACTTGCTCTTACTAAAAATGTTAATGTGATTGACTTTCTCTCTGAATTCTTCACTATGATTGAAGACCACTCCATATATACATCAGTAAGAAATGCTGTTAACACATGGACAGACAGGACAGTAACAGTCTAGTGGCTTTTGTTATGCAGCACAAAGATTAAAGGAAATAAAACTTAGCAGTGCTGTGCGGGAACTTAACATTTCGTACACATACCATCCTTCCTTTTCCAGGACCCTTAATTTAAGATTCCAATAATTCTGTTTCTAAGCCTTATAAAATAAATACTTGTAAAGCTTATAAATTAGATGTTGAGGACTTTTATGGAGGCAATGTAAGCTTTAATTTTAGAGACATGCCAAGGAAACCTCCATTATCAATAACAAATTGTTATGATAATTGCTTATTTTTTCAGGACCTTTGGAGCAAAATAAATAGAAATCAATTTTCATCTTGGAAATGGTTTACAACTTTGTCATTAGTAAATACTTTGCTCCTTACAAATACCTACACAATGTGCTTTCCTGGGAAACCACCACCATTTTCAAATATCAATAAAATTTTAGTTTCACAGGAAAGGTGGAGATGAACAAAGAAACAATGAGTATGTTTGGCCAAGCTATGCAGCACTTTGTTAATATTTGTTTGATAATTTTTAAATAGACAAAAAATTGATGAGACTACTATTTCAAAGTAAATTTAAGACTATAAGTACCATCAAAATGAAGATTTAAATTTAAAGGGACATAATGATTTTTGTTGTTTCTTTTTGTTGTTGTGTTCCTTCTTCACAAAGGAAGAATTTGGAAATTACCTAGTTACACCTTCCTCCAAAAATAAAATTTCATATTCGATTTATTGATACTAAATATAGTTCAATCTCCTGATCTTTAATCATGTTCCTTATATATGAATAAGTATGAGAATTCCTTTAGGCAAATAATTGGAGAAAAATTCAGTTAGAAAAAAAGTATTGACTTATCCACGCAATATAAAAAGTAAGAATACACATTCAAATCAAAATGAAAAAAGTTACATAATCTCTGATTAGAAATAATGAAAGTAAAATGAGAATCATAATATTAATTCGTACTGCATATTACAGATTCTTTTTCAAATTCTGTTATAAACACTGACAGTGTTAGGTAGGCACAGGGAAACAGGATAATGCAGTTATTACAGGAAAAAAAAACGTTATTGCTAACATCATAGTTTTTATTTTATATGGATTGTTATTGATTGTAAAAGCTCTATCAACTTTTACCAGATAACTACGAGGTTTTTTTTAACTTTTGCTATAAAAAGGAGGCTAATTTCTTTCCCTAATATAGTTCAACCAATGTAAATAATTCAGAAAATAATGAGAAAAGTAATTTACAGTTAGTGATGTTACTTAAGAGAGGTGAACAATAAAAAAAATCAAATAATCAAAAAGGCAGGCTTAGACCTCCTTAAAAAGACAGTTAGTGGCCTACCATAATTTGAGCACTCTTTTATGAAAACAAACCCCATTCAGTTTCCTACAGACTTTGCACAGTTCATTCCATGGAGATACTTTCAGGGAAATAAAGAAGGGTGTTGTGAGATGTGCAACTTCCTCACTCTTCCTCTGTGCAGCCCAGGAGCTCTGACCGCAGTGTGATCCTCCCATACCAGGACCAAGGAAGGATTCTTATGTGTCGTGCATAGATGGGAGGGTCGATGACATTTTTCCTGTGGGTGTCATTGTCAAAATTGCCCTGAAAGACCTAATAAAAAAGAAGAAAGATTTTCAATCATATAGTCTTCTTTTTCTCCAGAATTATTTTAATTTACTTCTTTGGAACACATTTCCCAAATCTAAGATTTGATAACTACTTATTATTTTCTTTTCTTCAAAACAGAGAGCTCTTTTAAGTGATCATTTTAAATTGGAATTTTCAATTAATGTTTAAAGAGTTAGAAAAGGTAAGAGTTGATTCTAATGCTGAAACATAATGTTGTACCCAAAGAAAATAAAATCATCCAAGCAGATCACGTAAAGCCAAAAGAAGCCTTTATTTTAGCTGGCCAGTGACAACCTCCCTTACTCCTAAAAGCGGGGTTCCGAGGGATCACGCGTTAATTGTGTCATTGCCAACTTTTATAGGGCTTAGGACGGGATTAGGGTGGGGCTATAGGGCACGGTAGGGTTTAGGGTTGGGCTGTAGGGAGGGGGGATTAGGGTGGGGCTGACTTTCTCCTGGTGGCACTGGAGAATCTTTCTGGGAAGTATAACAATACAATTTTTATCTGTCTTTCTCCATTGTTTAAAAATGCGGCAGATATTTGTTTTTTACATAGACAGATTTTGGTCAGGCCGCTTGCCCAATTTACTCTCTTTCAAGGAGCAACTCTGAGATCTAACTTACTATCTTATGACAGCCATCATTTGGAACATGTGTCCTCCACTTTCACAAGAGGCAAGGGGAAGGAGTTGATAGACTGCACAGAAGGTTTTAAAGGACAAGGTTTGGAAACAGCTAACATTATTCTGTATATACTTCACCTTAGCTAATTAATGGTCTTTAATTCTAGAAGAGGTTGGGAAATGAACAGGAGTACATGGATATTTGCTGAGCAACAACAGTCCCTATCACAGTGTCATTTGCTCACTTCTCATGTAGAAAACAAAATTAACTCATCTTCCAGAAAGACAAACCTATCAATGCTGGTTCTGAACTAGATTTTCTTTTCATCTACTAATACTTGGATCCATAAGATAAAATGTTACAATCATGTGATTTAAAATATTCTGAAATTCTTCATTGGAAGACTGCTTCTTCTTTTTTTATAATTATTCTTTTTTAATGTCCAAAGAAAAATAAGTAACGCTTCATGAATTTGTGTGTCATCCTTGTGCAGGGGCCATGCTAATCTTCTCTGTATCATTGCAATTTTAGGATATGTGCTGCTAAGGTTTTATAGCATTTCTCCCAATTTTTTTTTTTTTTTTTTTTTTTTTGTACCAGGGATTGAAGTCAGGGATGCTTAAGCACTGAGCCACATCCCCAGATCTTTTTATTTATTTTTTTATTTTAGACAGCATCTCACTAAGTTCTTAGGGTCTCAGTAGGTTGGTGAGGCTGGCTTTGAACTTGTAATCTTCCTGCCTCAACCTCCCTAGCCACTGGGATTACAGTCATATGCCACTATACCTGGTCCACAGAGATCTTTGTAATAACTTTAATAACTTTTACAAGTGCCTATTTAAAAAAAAATCATAACAATGGAATCTTGATAGAAATGACAGTAAATTATAAATTACTTGGGCAGAAACTAAGTTACTTACAATAGTATTTACCTGAAGATTTTACCATTTCTCCCATAGATTTTCTTATAGTAGTAAATTCTAACATTTTATAGTTTTTCCTTAGCTCAACTAGGATAGTAAAAATTTTTCAAGGTGTTTCCTTTTTACTAATAATTTTTCCTTTTGACCAGTCAGCAAATTAATTATAATAGGCTTGTTAAAAAGGAAAAGCTTCTTTATATGATTGAAATATAGTATTCTTTCTAAATAAGAAAGATCAAAACATGACTATGGAAGGAAGAACTAAAAATAACCCCCCACCCCAGAACAAGAAACTCCATGATCATATGAGAGAATACCTAACACACGTCTTTGAATCTTTTCAAATTAAAGATGCTTTAAATTAATGCTTTAAATATAACCTTCTAGAATAAGTTGGTTTGGTCTTATACGGTCACAAAAGATTCCCCTAGAAAGAGAAAAATAAAGACACTTTCCTTTAAAGCATTAGACAGTGTGGCACTGATTAATTGAAGCAACAGTTAAGGGTAGGTAGTCTTCCTGCTATTTTCATGGAAAGATTATTTGCCCTTGAAAGAAAATGGAAACTCCTGTCCCCATCTGGTGGGGGAATAATTTTTCAACTTGACACAAAATATGCCCCAAAGCTGATTTTTGAATAAACATTTGCTGAAGAATAGAATAGTGAACTCTGCTTAGTCTAGAATCCATCATCGTGACATAACAAAATTCATACTAATTTAATAGGAATTTTATCTCCACCAAAGCTCTGGCCTGTGTTAACCAAGGAAGAACTTATTCTGTATTGAGATCTGTTACTAAGTAACAATGTCTCTGTTAGCAAAAGCTCCTACATGTAGGAAATACCATGTAAACAAGCACCAAAATTGGGAAAGAGCTTGTCATTTCAATTGCAAAAAGAGTACATGCTCTGTTTTTCTGACATTCTCTCTGCACATGATACTGAATTCAAATGCTTCACTGTAATGTTAAAATTTAATATGGAATCTAAAATCCAATTTTCTTCCCTGCTAGAGAACTTAATGTATATCTTTGGAATAATAGATTTTAAATTCATTAACTTTCATTGCAAGATCTATAACAGTTCAAAATATAGTGTTATAACACCTCTTGGAAGGAAAAACAGGAAGAAACAATTTTAAGTCTCTCAGCACAGTTCGTGTATTGAGGAACTATCAAGACACAAACCATTAAATGATTGGTTATACTTGTTTCTTGATAATAAATTTATTTCTTTATAATATTGAGAAAATCTGCCAGTTCTGAAGTTGAATACATCTTTGAAAATTCTGATTTAATGTGCAAAAATCGTAGATATTGTGATGCTCATTTTAAAAAAACAAGTGAATTTTTATAAAACAGGATAATTTTAAAAAGAAAATACACTCTGGAAAATAGCCAAATTTATATTGAAATTGCCCTACCCATGGTCTGAATGTACTGAAAATACAATTTTGTTTTCAGAAGTTTCTCAGTAATGACACAAAACACACAGTTGCTAAGAGGACATTTTGTGGTTGCTGTGTAAACATGTGGCACGTGCTGTTTTCTAGTCTCCAGCCCTAGGAAGACTCTGCTCAAGAACGCCATTTCTATGTTTACCTGGCAAAGGAATACATATACAGTATTTCCGGTTGACTTCATAAAATCTCTAGTATTTCTAGAAATAAGGGTTTCTGATGCCCACTTTAAAGATATAGGCACCCCAATTGAAATTGAAGTCTGAGAAGGCTGATGTAGAATATTAAATCTCCACATAGGAAGGAAAGCATTTTAAATGAGGGACACAGTTTGCTTTACATTTAGAAAAGGTATGTACAAATTTCAGTTGAAGGAGGAGCCTAATTAGCTGATGTCAAGTTTACTGATGTGTTCAAACATGATAATGCTTGAGGGGTCTCTGAGGCATTTCTAACACATGGGGTCTCAATAAAAACGCACTCAAGGCACTTTAGAGAGGTTTCCATAATTACAACCTAAGAGAAGAGGAGAGAGTGAAAACACAATACCCTCAACTTAGCTCAGATATTGGATTTTGTTTTCTATTGTTGACTCTTCAGTGATGCTAGTTAAAATTCAAATCACGTTTTGGTGGGGTTTAACTCTCAACACAGAATATCAGATAAAATGCTGGAAGCAACATTTTTTTTAGGATGAGACTTGTCATTCTTTTTTAGGGACCAATGTCTCTTCAGGTCAGTGTAGATGTTATTAACAGGAGGCTGCCAAGGACCATGAAGGAAAGCAAGACTGTCCTGTTTGACGTGGTTAGAGGGGTGGGGCACATCTCAGCTCTTCTATCATTCATGGACTAGGACTCAATACACATAAATCATTTGGGGATTTTTTGTAGATATTTTCTTTAGAAAATCATCTGGTTTGTAAAGATGTACTTCTTTTTATTTGTTCTAAATTTAACTCATTAAAAATTCTAAACAGATTTCTTGTTTTAACCTTCTGGAATTTATGTTCATATAGTCCAAATAGTGACTGATTTTAAGTGTTTTTATGTAGTTTCCTGAGTTCTTCAAGGTTAAAGATTTAGCATTTTACTAAGATCTCAAGAGACCATCATTATGATAGGACAGGCAAATGGGAGTGGTGGCAACATGAGTTAAGAGAATGATTCTATAAAGTGGGCCCACTGTGCTGACTCTCCTATGCTTTCTTTTTTAAGAAGTAAACTACCTGCAGCCCTGCCTGACTTAAGTGGACAGGATATGTCACATTCCTCAGCAGACTGTTATCTGCAGGAGAAATGTAGGTTAAAAAAAGTTCTAGTAAGAGGAATGCAAGTTACCCTGAAGGGGAGAATTTTGTAACTTTTCATAGACCAGATCCTGGAACTCATGGAGATAAGGATAACTCCCCTAAACATAAAATCTGTAAGAACATATTCCAATATGAAACAACAACATGGGCCAAAGAGATCTATAGTGGTCATGGCAGTGGGGACTTGAAAGTCTGATGTCATCCTGCTGTCATTCAAAAGTTAAGAGGAGTACATGAGTGGGACTCTCTGGAAAATTCTATGTGGAGAGGCATGCTGTCCCCTTCCTCTCTGACAGCACCCACTTACCCTCAAGAGGGTCCACTTTCTCTTTTCCTATTCCTTCTAATAAACTCATATCTGTTACTCTGAGTGATGTGTCTGAAATATTCCTGATTTACTTGGAAATGGGGTCCAAGGAGGGAGGGTTTCACACTGCCTCAGTTTTCTAAAAGCTCCAGCCCTGTAACAACTTCATCCCTCTAGCCTTTACATTTACCCTTCTAGATTTCTTTATTTCTCTTTTTATATGTGCAGAATCCAAGACCTGGCATTCCAGATATTCTGCCAAGAGAAGCGGTGAATAAAACTTTCTTCATTGTGTAAATTTGCCTTGTTAATGGTGTCAAGCACACTATTGTCTTTATTGATTATACCTGTACACTAAAGTAATGTTGTTAAGGAATAAAGGACATGAATAAAAAAATCCACTTTCCTAGGGCAGTGTGTGTGTGTGTGTTTGTGTGTGTGTGTGTGTGTGAGAGAGAGAGAGAGAGAGAGAGAGAGAGAGAGAAGGGGGAGTAGATAGGGCTGAAAGTGAGGAATTCTTAATTTAGCGTGCCACCTAATGTCAATTATTTATCCTTTCATCTGGAACACTGTTAATAATGAAGTTAGATAGAACAATCTTTTCTAGCTAAGATCCCTAAGAAACCTTGTTTTAAGCTAATTCTACCCATACAATACAGAGATCCGAGACAAGGACGAGAATTTACATTTGCCAGCACTCAGTTTCCTCTCTAATATTTTTCACATGAAACATTTGGCTTATCCACAGGAAGTCTCAATCAAATAGTGCAGCTGTGTATTTAGACAGTTCAAAAGCCTATATATTACAAAATCAATGCAATTC
>JAJEJO010003000.1:46838-78521 GCA_020662805.1 Glaucomys volans
GTGTGACAGATACCATTGCCCTGTGTACATGTATGAACGCACAGATGGTATGACTCTACTTTGTGTAGAACCAGTGAAACAATAGCTGTACTCCATTTGTGTTCAATGAATCAATAAGTAAATAAAAAAAAAGCCTATATATTTATTAGAAATATGCCTGTCTCTAACGTCAACCTATTGATACTACTAGTACTTTATTGTCAATAAGCATAGACATTTAGCCCATCAAAAGAAAAGCACTTTTTGACTTATTTAAACAATAACAATACAGGTCTTTAAAAACTTAAATTTAATACTTCAGGCTAAATATTCGTAGCTAAAAAAAATCTTCATGTTACATGAAATTGAGACTTGATTTCATCTTGATTGCATTCCATTAGAAACCCTATGATTTAACTATGACTCAAAGTGTGATATATATTTGGACACAGAATCCACTACATAGAATGAACAGCTCAAAAGACAGAAAATGCCTTTGCTGTGGATGCAGTAGTTTGATCAATGCCAGTCTAAATTTTAAACATACTATGTTAGGTTTGGGGTCATAGTTGATTTACTTATGGTCAGATAACCTTTGGATTTTTTCAGAAATTTTATCTTAAACCAAGATTTTTCCATTTTTTAACTTGTAAAATGGATATAGAGTAGGTACATAAATTTATATTTTCCTAATTTTATTTTATTGAATTTGTGACATTTTCAAAATAGTAATTCCTAGTAAAAATTATGACTTATTTAAAAAATAATTGAAACTTAGTGGGCATTAGAATTTAAGAATCTATTTCATAAAGCAATAACTTATATGTAATGAGTGTAAAATCTGACTTTTGTGGGTGATTTAAAGGTCAGATGTTTATTGGTTTAAGGTTTAGCATCATAAAAGTCTTTTATATACTTATATCAATATTATTTGAATTTTTTGGACTGAAACTTTTATTAAAGTATGAATTAAAGGAATGGTTTTAAAGTCATAAAATTTTCAGAGTATTAGTATATACATATGAAATTAAACATAACGTTTACATTTGGATAGTGTTTGGAGACAGAATTTGTATCTAATTCTACAATTTGATTGTCAGTAATATTTTAGACTAATCTATAATTTGTCCTCTACTTGGCTGTATGTTAGGGCATTTCAAAAATCAAAAGTTTTCTTTAAAAAGTAAAATATTGTGTTTTAATATATAAAATTTTTTTAAAAATTCATTTAATAATATGAGCCTATGTAATGTTTAAAATTTTTAAAGTTTTGCATGTATGAAACTTCTGTTATCGATTGGATATAAAAAGTTTAAAACCAAAGTTTGATTCTTTTAGTCAGTGTAGGCTCCAACTGATATTCAGTAAATTCAATTTTCTAAGAAAATTTGCCAGCATCCTGAAACCATTTTATGATCGAATGAATGGTATATCATTCTCGATGGTTTCCTGTGCAATCAATTCCCCTAAACCAATGAAATTCTGTAACTAAATTAGTCTAAATATGAACACATCTTTTCAGATGTAGTAAGGAAATAAGAAACTACTTTCCAGGTAAATTCCAATATACTAGGAAATGTTGCTTTGGAAAATAGGGCATATTGAGAATTGCATTCTAAACGGAATAAAGAGAATTGCATTCACACGCATTAAAAAAAAAAACCCACAGGCTTTTGTTGGAGTCGCAAATTGTGTTCATAAGATTCTACATATACCATCAGTTTGCGATAGAATGAGCCAAGGGATCAGCCTTCTCCATAGGCTATCCCAACAATGCTGCAGCAAAGATCCTCATGGACACAGGAACACAGAGGTGCCATAATATCTTTTGCCCTAAAGCATTCTGGGTAAAAGTACTGCTTTCCAAAGTTGCAGGTGAAGCTAAGTTAACAACCAACCAAACCTGTTAGTGGGTGAGCAAAGGGGAAGAAATTCAATTAAAGTATACATGAAATACTTGCATACATGAGACTTTAAGGTGAAGCCACAAACAGTGATGGGTCACATGTCCCAATTTGTGAGAATATCATGGATGTAGTCTTCAGGTAAGAGATCAAATGGAAAATACCTTGTTTTTCTATCAGTTACTAGTTATAACAAATTAGACAACCAGCCTGTTTTTCTCGTTTCAAAAGGATTTAGTCATCTTATTTTCTTTGCAAGGAAAAAATATCAAGATACATATTTGTCTGAAGTTTGTCTACATGTGCTATCTTGAAGCAAATTGCTAAGTAATGAAAATTTTTTTCTGGGGGATATCTCTTCTGAGTTTAGGATGTGTGAAAGCTAGTACAAGCCTGGTTTTTGTGCACATGACACTCTGGTGATCAGTGCAGAGTCCATACAACTGTGTAATGTGAGTGTGCAATAAAAGATTAATCTTTCCCAAAGAGAGGTCTGGCTTTTTGCCTTTGGCTCTCATGAAGTAATCTCTAAGCCCTTGAAATGTGCAGTCTGAAAAGAGTATCTTTGTTTACCTGGGAACTGTGGACCCTACCAAACAGTCTACATGAGCACTGCAATTCCATTTGGTTGCATCAGGTAAGCTTGACCACCAGAGCATTTGGAAAACTAAGGTCAACCATGTTTATATGACTTAGCCTCAATAAAAACTCTGAACACCAAGGCTGGGGTGAGCTTCTGCGTTGTCAATACATCTGACTTGCTGTGTCACATTGTTGCAGAGACTTTAGCACTTTCCAGGTCTCAACTGGAAGAGGACAACTGAAAGGTTGAGCCAGGAACTCTCCTGGACTCTGCTCCATATGACTCTTCCCATGATTGATTTTTATCTGTATTCTTGCACAGTTGTGGGCTGTAACTACAAGTATACTATTTTAAAATATATTCTGTGAGTTCTTACAGTGAATTATCAAATCTGAGGATGGTCTTGGGGACCTGTGAACATGCAACTTTCAGAAGTGAGGACAGATCTATTCATGGATGAATTTGTCATGATGAACCCAACTACTATGTATAACTATGAAACTGAAAAAACAACTAAAACAAAAAAGGAAGAGGAACTGAGGATAGACTTGGGGAATCCTAAACTTAGTATTGTTGAAGGGCTACAGGTTTTCCAGAGGAATTTTTTATATTTCTAACATTGGCAGTTGGAAAAGGAACCTCAGTTGTATAAAAGGGTTGTGCCTAAAACTTTCCAACATCGTGGACCAGCCTGTGACTGCTACTCAGGCTTCAAAAGCCATTCTGATTGTACTCTCTTTTTTATTCTTTGAACAAATCTTGAAATAACAATCCAATGGGGTTTTTTTTGTCTCTTACACTTTCTAAACCCTCTACGTGGTCTACTTTTTGCTTTTATTTTTAATTTCTGAATGATATTTATTCTCATGGATATGAACCTAATAAATATGTCAAAGAACTAGAGTCACTTGTTCTCTTTTATATTTCAGCAGCAAAACATCTTTATTCTCCTGTACTTCTTTAATATCATTTTCTGCAATGGCTTATACATTTTTTGAGGAGCATTACTTTGGACATCTAGTGATTATTAATTTGAATTCCCCTGAGAAACTGCAATCAGGTTTTCTGAGAGCTATAGAACATGGTGACATATATAAATAATTCTGCACCATAATTTATGTTGGATACCAATTTTTATCTATGTGCATTTCAAAATGATATTTTGTTCCATAAGTCCTTTAAAAACCCTAGATCCTGGTTGCTTCAGAGATTTGTTTGCCTCTCAGTCTCTCTCAATGATATTATATGAGGCTTTCAAACTGCCTATCCAGAGATCTAGCTTCAAAGGTTCAATTGTAGAACACTTTTGCTTGATGGATAAAGTAAAGAAAAAAATAGGTAAGTTCTAGAGCCTTCCACCAATGTATGAATTACCTTAAATCTCTAAAATAAATATATAGAAATCTCTGAGAAAATTATTTTCACTCCCATTTTACTCTCAGGATATTTCTTGTGGTTCTAAAGTTTGCTGTCTATTGTAATTATGTTACCAAGTAGATCTTTGATTTCAGGCAATTCTACATTTCACTGAACTGATCTGGCTTAGCTTCATGCTCCTAGTAGCTATAAATCTCTAATTGTATTGAAAGAAATTTTTTACTAAACCACAAATTTAATACTCATTTAGAATTCTTGCAGCATTATTTTCACTCTGCTGCTCTTTCTGAAAGATTTTTTTTTGAAATGCACAAATAAGGATTTCAATAATAATTGTCAAAAATGCAAATGTGATTCTCTTTCTTTTCTAACCTCCATTTCTGGCCTTTTATTGCTTTTCACATCAGCATACATTTTCCTTAGTTTTCCTGTCTTTGACATGAAGGCTGGTTGACTGATATTTAATTCTTGTTTGGGAAAGGGAGCTGCATGATAGCCTTCTAAAATCTATTCTTTCTCAGGTCCTCTTGAATTTGAGATAGATGGAAAAGCGGTGGAAATAGCATTCCTTTGAGAGTATTTTTTAAAACTTTCAATTTATGACCTCTCATGGATGGGCTTAATGTACCCCCAAATGTGTGAGATTAAAGGATCCAAATCTCCCCAGTAATACTAACCTCTGTACTATTGACAAGGTGGGATAAGTGATATTCATAATTCCTTAGTCCACTATGAAAACAACAAATTCATCTTGAACTGAAAAAATCCAACCCAGCCAAATGAGAGGCAAAAGGGACCTCCACTACTTTGTGGATGATGATGATGATTATTATTATTATTATTATTATTATTATTATTATTTGCATAACCTTAACTTCAAGTAGCTGTAGAAATCTCAGAGAAAAATCAAAGCAAAGGATGCTAACTCTGCTAATATCTTCCTTCTCCCAAACTCACTGGCATTTAGAATGCTCAGTCTAAAAGTCAGTAGGTAGGACACTCCACCATATTTAACTTCTTTTATGATATAAGTCTCCTTAAGTAACAAGAATATTCTAGGAAATAGATCACATAGGATGATTGCCTATAAAGATTTATGAAACATAAAATATGCCATTCTAAACTGTGGCTATATATTTAACTATCTGCCTTCTAGCACTCAGATTTTCACTGCTTTAAGAAATATTCCTATAGGAAAAAAATCAAATTGGAAAATCATCTGCTTTACAAAGATATGGCCAGGAGATATTACCAGGAATAGTCAAAAGTAAGATCTATTTTTTTTTCTTTTTAGTCTTACATTGGAAATGCAGAAATCCCTTTCTTTAAAATTACAGAGCAACCTGCCTCTGTGTTGAAGCTCAAAGCACGTCTCTTAGGGTCGCCTCTTAAATCACACCAGGTATTTTCCATTTCATCAGAACAATTTGTAGCCTGACTCTATCCCTTCATAGCATATATATAAATGATGTGGCAGTAGAGAAATTGATGTCTTTGGTGATTCTCACCAAACATTAAGAACCTTTTCCTCACTCCAAGTCTCTTTGAAGAGTTTCACCTTATCCTGGTCAGAAATGACTTAATATAGAGCTGTATGTGTGAACAGAAGTGATTTAAACATTCAGCCATATGTCTTCTAAGCAAGACTGTCGTTGAGGAGGAGAGAGTGCTGTGGAGTGGGAGAAGGGAGTCCTGCAGCTGGTGGTGAAGTGAATCTTGGCACTGCAGCACAGGGTACAGATGTGGAGTGTATGTCCCTGTGTGTGTACTTACTTAAAGAAGAAATTAATTATAGTTTTATTATGTAAAAGTAATGTCATTCACTTTTGAGGAATGCCTTCCTTTAATTGTTATTAGCTAGGAAATATTTCATTTATCCATACAAAATTAATTTTGTTTCTAGCTTTGTTGGAAGACAAGAAACTGGTTCTTGTGTTGAGTTTTCTGGGTTTTGTCTTCTGTTCACAGCCTCAGGAAACTGCAAGATATGCCTTCTCACGTAGGTGTAATCACTGGATTCATCTTCTATTATGAGTTATTTTTTAATCAGTTTTGTGTCTCAAATAATGCCAGAAGCTTTATCATGTTAAGAAATCTGTTGCCTCTTGAAGAAGAGCCCCAAAGGGCTATGTACAGATATGTTTGTCCCAAGTGTACTCTACACAATTTGATATGTTTTCTCTTTGATTAAAAAAAAAGGAATAATATGAAAATTATTTCTAAGTGGCTCATTTTATAAGGTGTGGCAGGTTTAGGAATCCTTTTATAGTTTCCCATAAACATCAGCAGATAACAAGTATCTTTTATTCTTTTTCAGATTTAGACTATGAAAAAGTAGAAAAAGGCTGGAACATTAATTAAGGCATTTTGAACATGTTAAAAGACTTTTAAGGTTCAACATACTGCAGCTGATAGCGTGATTGCAGAGAGTAAAACCAGCATGTGTGCCATGCAGAATTCATGTCCTTGAGCACTTTTTACTCTCAAAATAGACTATAGTGTATACAGTCAAAATATCAGTGAGCATTTTGAAATTAAATGGGTTCATTTTTTTTTTGCTATATTCTAGTTAATGGAGATTACATAATTGCAGCAACCAAAACATGGATTCTGCCAAACTCAGATTGATTAATCACTTGTTTTCAAAGTAAGAAAGATAACTGTTAGACCTACATCAAACAGGACTCTGCCGTTTTTCTAGTAAAAATGCCAATAATTATCTTTCAGTGAATCTCATCTTTCTTCAGGTTCATTAGTGCCTTTTAAAGATTACACGTGAATTTTAAAAAATGTATTAAAGTTTGATAGCTATGACCATTTTGGAGAAGACCCATGGCTAATTAATATTTTAATGTTAGCACTTTTAATCGACACAGCTTCACAGTAGGGTTAACAATTGCATTGCTCACAGTAGTAGTACAAATATAACCTAACAAAAGCATAAGTAATTTTTTCTACTAAAAAATAGTCATTGTACAGTTGATGTCTCAATATAAAACAAATGACTTCCTAAAAATTACTAAACTCTTTATGAAGAAACGACTTCTTAATTGTTCCAGTGGCAAGTCTGTCACTCCTGCTTGTCATTTATTTCCAGCATCTAACTAGTTGCTCCCTTTTGTTTGTAATTGTGTAAGACATTAGTTTATTAATTTTTAAGAAGTCATTTGCTTTATTTTGAGACATCAACTGTACAATGATTATTTTTTAGTAGAAAAAATTACTTATGCTTTTGTTAGGTTATGTTTGTACTCCTACTGTGAGCAATGCAATTGTTAACCCTATCCCGCTTTCTTTTTGGTTCTGTCCCATAAGCCTCATTTCCTGCTCTCCCTTTCCTTTTCTGCTATTAAACCCTTCTTTATTCCAGATTCAAGAATAAACATTGTTTGGTAATATAGACCACTTGGAGCTCCTGTTAAACACAGACAAGGAAACACAGCCTAAGGTTAGATCTAGCTCTGTTTACCTTTAGACTTGCATTCAGTCTCACACCTTATTTCTGACCCCCACTTCACAATTGATTCTGATAAACTGTTCCTCAGCATGGACTTTGAGCACCTTAAAAAATGTCACCTTTGGTAAAAATGTGCAGCTTTTCAAATTCTAATTTGTTCAACAAGGTTGTCCTTTACCAATCTGGTAGGCAGATTTAGATCTAAAAACCACTTCACTTAGTTAAATCAGTTCTTAGGTCCTTCTGTACACGGTTACTTCTTGACATGTGGCCTTCCTGGTCATAGGCCTTAGCAAAATTTACAGGTATTCTATTTTTGACAAGAGCAAAAATTCTAAAACTGATGTAAGGAATTCCAAGATATCCTCAAACTTATCTGTTAGTATACATACTGCAATGGGCTGTTATGTTTTTATCCCCTTCAAATTTAGATATTGAAATCCTAACCCCCAAGGTTATGGTATTAGGAGATAGTACCTTTGGGAGATTATTTGTTTATGAGGTTGGAGTTCTCATGAATGGAATAGTGTCCTTTTAAAGAGTCCCCAAGGATTTTTTTGTGTCTTTTCTATCATATGTGGACACATTTAGAAGGCACCATCTAAGAAGCTGAAAGTTTACCTTCACCAGATACCAGGTACATTTGAGTACCTTGATCTTGAAATTTCCAGTCACAATACTTTTGAGAAATAAATTTTTGTTTTTAACAAATTATCTGGATTATAGTATTTTCTTATAATAGCCCAGTCAGACTAAGATATACAAATTACGGAAATAATGGGATGTCTTTATTCACATGTCTTCACTAAATATTTTGTCTCTACCCATTTAGTATTAGTTTTCATTCACTTTTGATGAAACTGCACTTTAAAAAAAATCCTAATTCCATGTCATATTTATTTATGCATTAATCATGGGGAAATGATATTAGCTATTGTATCTATCTTTCCATTTCTGGGCAGATGATTTTACATAATTTAAAATTTAAAAATTTAGTTCATCATTAAACTTAAAACTCTGCCAAAAAAACAAACAAACCGTTCTTAGGTATCATGGGATTGAAAATTCCATAACACCCACATTTATGTGAATATAGACAATGTGTGTACTCTTTACACCAATACAAATCCTAGTCAGGTTCCATAGTGCTGAATTATGACATGGAAAAAAGCAGATAAAGTTGCAAACAGTTGATACCAGATGGTGTTTACTTAAATAACAATGTCCTCAGCCTTGCACAAGGCTGAAACTATTTCATTGTCTCCTTAACTTTAGTTTCGATTAAGTCACTCACTAAATACCTAAGTGAAATACAGTGACTGTATGTGAATATCAATCATGTGGGGGCACAATTCACTGGGTATTATTGAATCTCAGTGTTTTTGTAAAAAGTCATTTAATTCTTGGAAATTGCTTTCAGAAATGCAGCCCTTTTTTCTTCCCTTCTTGCTATATTTGAAAACAGGATTCTAAATGGGTAAGAATCATGGTCTCCATGTAATACCAAAAAACTTGTCCTTGATCTTGATGCTAAGAAACATATGGCTGCTCCTCCTTGAAAAGTAATTCTCTCCTTTAAGGTTTTTCCCCTGCTAGCATTCTCCTCCCAGATTACCACTGAGGAATCCATTTTGTTTGCTTCCAAAGGGTTTCTTAGGGTCAACATTATCACCCAGATCAGATTTCAAACCAGCATGTCTGTCACCTGCTCATGTGCCCATTGCCTTACCTATGAGCTGAATTTTCAAGGCTTTAAACATTCAAGTTTAATTTCAGCTCCTTGAAAATGCCAGTCTCCGCAGAAATGACAGGATGCCCCGTGGCATCTGTAATTACAGTTAAATTTGAATATATCCTTCAATACTGATGAATGGCAGCTTTATTAATGAGGGATTGTGCTGGGCCACTTCTATTTCCACACCAATATTGAGAAAGAACCTCCTGTTTTTCCTATTGAAGAGTCATGGACTTTTAGGAAACTGATAATCTACATGCTACTTCTTCCCTGCATTTGTTATATCAAACAATACACTTGGTAGATTATATATTTTGATTCTTTAGAATATGCTGATCAAGTCAAAGTTTCTTCTACTTTCCCTGAGCTCCATGAGATTGGGGGTTCATTGTACCACTATATCATACTCATATATTTTTCCCATACAATGTTTGGCATAGAGTGGTTAATGATTGTCTCCAAAAGCATGATTGAATAAATACAAATGCCAGGGTGCTCTCAGCCTATTCTGTATTCCCAACCACCTATCATTTCATTATACACCTTTAAAAACTAGTGTTTTCTACAGATAAGGTGTTGGAAAATTTATTAAAATTTAAATTATTATTGAAGACACTCTTTCATATTCATTCCCAACAACCAGTTAGAAGCCAATCAAAGTCTAAGGAATCATAATAAATTCTATACTTAATTTCAAAAATTTAATTTCGATTTTGGCGTCGAATAGAATCATCCCTCCCACATTTGCTTTATTATTCAAAGTAGCTGAGACATCTGCAAACATTCAGATTCCCAGCCCATCTTCTGAAAGTCTGCAGCAGGGCCCAAATATATTTCTCAATAACCTTTCTCCATGATTTTCTTGATCAGAGAAGTCTGTGTCTCACCTATGGAAGTAGAAAGTTCACCAAGGGGTTGCCCTGCATTCTTGGTGACCAACTTATTCTCTTTGGAAACAACGTTCTTTCTTTATTTATTGTTAAGTGAAGAAACCTGAATAAAGTTTCATTTTTTTCAATCTATGCTTTAAAAAATACTGACTAATTTCAGGGAGGAAAATAAAATAAAATATTACCAGCTTCTTTATTCCTCAGAGAAGAAAGTTTCTATGGCATGAATTTAGGTTTGTTTAAATAACATGACGTTATGACTAATATATTGGATGAGAAAACCCATTTTCATTTCTATTTTTCCATACATGTACTCTTCCTGTAATTTATTATTGTTTTACTTTGGCTTATAACCTGAAAAAATTAAATACTGCAAGTGTCTGTCAAGTTTTGCAGTTTTCCTGCTAAATGCAGTAAAAAATAGCTCCAAGAGTATAAAACAAATGTCACTTTCATAAGAGCAAAGGAACATTTGACTTTCAAATAAAAAAAAAAATTCAGCTGAATCCATGTCATGAAGAAATATAAAAGTTAGTTAAGTGTTAGAAAATATTGTAGACTGGAAAAAGAAATACAAGAATGTATATACTGTAATAAGAGTGTCATCACAGGCTCAGTTACAAAAGATTTAATGTGGAATGCTGTTATAAAACAGAATACTCAAGTAAGTTACAATCTTGTGAACACTGTGGGAGGGTAGTCAGAAACTGACATCTTAGTGTAGAGAACAAGGCATCTATTTTTTTCTCACTTGACTTTAGGTTGTGTGCATGCACAGGTAAGCATACACATTCATATGTATATTCACACATTCCTATGTTCATAGGAAATTTTTCTTTGGTATTACTTTCCCAAAGCTTAGTCAGTTGTGACTAATGAAAAACAGAAAGGGCATTCATCTAATTTAGATTTTCATTTACACCACTTACTGTAAACAGAGATGGCTATTATTTTGAGATTATTTTTATAAAGTAATCATGTATCTGAATCTACTTTGGGCTTTCATATACATGCTCTCAAAATCTGTGCAAGCAGGCCAAAAAAGCAGAAGTCTTTAAAAAAAATAGAAACCAATATTTATAAGTATTTCCTTTTGAAAAGTGCATCTACAGAACATCTTCACATATATACTCATCCTAAAACATTTAATCCAATTAGTATTTAGAAGAATTTACACATAAATATTGAAGAATTTTTTTCCCTTATGGAAAGTAACCATGGAAAATAAGGCCCAAATAATGTCAAGCATCAATAGGAGAGAGATGACTTGTTTAATTATGGAAAAATTAATTGATAATAATGTAGGGACTTCTAAAAAAGAACATATCTATGAACATTTTTGAAATAACAGGTAGAATATCTAGTAATAACAAGAGCAGTACGATAATTATTCATCAAAAATATATTGATTGATATATATGTACATATATACACATATTGTATATTTATATATACCTATACACATATGTGTATGTGCATAAAATCTAACTTTCTAAGTATTTAAAGGGTCTACACAATATATTTTTATATTTATTTTATTAAACTTCCTATGCAGGAATGAACAGGTCCCATGCCTATTAGCTCCTTTTTTAATATAAACTATTCCTTTATCGTAATACTAATTGCTACATTTTTATGTATAGTTTATGGGTATCCCTTGTCTCCTTTAGTAATAGTAAACTTATCTTAGGCTTTTTTTCATTGTATCTAATCGGTTATAATATTATAAGCTAATCGACTAAATTAAATTTTAATTAACTTTAAAAGTATCAGTTAAATGGGTTGAGTTAGCCAAAGGGCATGTTTCTAGTAAAATAATAGTATAATTTTTCAAAAATTTTCACACTGTGTAGATAAAAGTGTGATTTTCACTTCACATGAGAATTTCTGCTTACGTGGCTCTCAGTAAATAGTGTAGTAGATTGCCATTTTCACAATTTCCCAAGTTTCTTAATGGCAACCTACTTCTTTACATAGACTTATTTTGATCATATACAAATCATACACTACAATAAATGTGGTTCTAAGTTCATGAGTTTATAACCACAATCCAGTTTGTTTGCTTTTTGAGGTAAGTTCCTGGAGCTGAGCATTCATTTGGAGGCAGCGTTCACAATTTTAAAATTCAGACCACAAATCCTAAAGCGATAACTAAAATAGCAAAATATTATAGCCAAGTCTACAAAGGACATAAATGAAATCATTTAAAAATCCAATTAATCCAAAAGAAGCCCCCCACCAAAAAAAAGGACAACAAAGAAAAGATGTGACAAATAGGAAGTAAATAAATAGCAAGATGATCAATTTAAAACTGATCATATGAATTCTCATATGAAATATAAATAGTCTGAATGCTCCAGTTAAAAGGCAGAGATAGAATGTAAAAAGGACAGAGTATGCTGTATAGAATAAATGTATTTTGAATATAGAATATAAATAAGTTAAAAGGGTAGAAATAAAACATGTGAAAATAACAAAAAGAAGGCTGATACCTCTCTTAGGACCAAAGTAGATTTTAGAGCAAATATATTTTATGATAAAGTGGTTGTTTAATCAAAAGGACACTAAAATCTTGTTTATGCATATTTTAAAAGAGCTTCAAAACCCATGAAGTGAACAGTGACATGACAACAAGGAGAAATAGACATATCCACAATTTTAGCTGGAGATTTCCACCTTCCTCTCTCAAGAGCTGATGGCACACAGATAAAAAATCTGTAAGGATACTGAACACTTGGAAAACACTATCAAGCTGGGCCCAGTGGTATACACCTGTAATCCCAGTTACTCCAGAGACTGAGGAATGAGAATCCCAAAATCTGGGTCAGCCTCAGCAACTCAGCAAGACCCTGTCTCAAAATTAAAAAATAAAATAAAATGGGCTGGAGTATAGATTAGTGGTAGAGCACTCCTGGGTTCAATTCCCAGTATCATACTCAAAGAAAAAAAGGAAGGAAGAAACAAAAAAAGAAAGAGAAAAAGACACCATCAAGCAACTAGACAAACTTGACAGAAAAATTTTACGATGTTCACACTGAGATGAAATAAAATGCATTAACAAGCAAATGTCTAGTTAAAATTTTTTCACATATATTCATTAAGTTACAAGTTTAATATAAATGGAGACAAGTATTTCAATAGTTGAAGAGTTTAACCATATTTTTCTTCATATTTCTTCTCTAACTCATAAACAGATTTTAATATTATAGTTGTCCTTTTTGGTGAATATTACATGTGTAGAATAGATGAAAATACTTATGTGTCTTAAAATTAATTTCAAGGCTATATAATTAAGTTTAAAAACTCCATTTGAAACAGATTATCTGTATACATCAGAGGGCCTACTATAAAAGGGGAAAGCAGGAACTGAAATAGTTATTTGTAATAAGGAATGAAAAATATTTGTTTATAGTTCATAAAATAAATGTGAAGAAAGGTTTGCAAAATACTTAATCTTCATTCAATCTATGATGCTTTTGATGATAAAGCATGCTCTTACTTTGTTTTTCAAGGAAAGAGTAAATGTTCCCTATTCTGAAAGTTTAAAATGTAAAAGGTATGTGTCCTGAGGTATTAACTGGTTGTTCTGACATGTTAAATGCAAATAGGTTTGGCCACCTAAATCTGAATCTAAAAATGTCTCTTGTA
The DNA here is from genome assembly GCA_020662805.1 of Glaucomys volans. Taxonomy (NCBI): domain Eukaryota; kingdom Metazoa; phylum Chordata; class Mammalia; order Rodentia; family Sciuridae; genus Glaucomys; species Glaucomys volans. The sequence goes on from JAJEJO010003000.1 coordinate 60,412, forward strand.
AAATGAATTTTGTGTGAAATGAATTTAGACTCTACTGACTCTCCGAAATAACCACTACAGACCTACTGTTTCTGAGGAATTTATAAATTATCTGCTTTGAACACTGGAAGAACGAAACATTCTCAACCTCTTTGGATAAAGGCATAGGAACAGAAAGAGAAAAAAGGTAATATTAAAGAAAAATCATTATTAACTCAGATACTTAGCATGTAGGAAAGAGGTTGTTGTATTTTTCCCAAAACCCTTTAGCTAAGATTTTCTGTTGATGTCTTCATAATGCTAGAGTTCTTTGCATGAAGACTCTAAGCAAGGAATTAACTCAATGTCATTAGTTCAGTTGAGGCCAAATTTTAATAATTGATCTAATTTAGGCACTGATATTATCCCTATGCACTATTATTCTTCAGGATTGCACAGAAATTGGCACTTGTAGATATGTATAAGGATATGCAAAATGATAAGAACTTAATAAAAACAATTAGGAATCATATGCTTAGAATCATATTGTATGTCTACATACAGAGAGTTATAAAAAAACATATTATGCAATTCAAAGAAAAGTTAAATGGTTAAATGAACCTATTCAAGAATATACAAGCAGGAAAACTGAGCAGAAAAATTTTGATGAGTTGGTATGATAATTTTTTAATTTCTAAATTTCCTACTTATTATTAGCATAATAAAGGAAATATACAATAAAATATACAATATTTAAAAATAGTAAATTTAAAAAATATTTTTCTTAAATAATGTTTGTTCTAGCACCAACAATTTGTTTTGATAATAAAAGAAAATAATAGTAGCAGGTGTCCCAGAAGTAAACATTTACATGTGCATTATGGTAAATTATTCAAGCTTCTATTAAGTTTATAAAACACGAAGTGAATCATACATGGCCATCACTAAGATAACTAACAACATGGCAAATGTTATCAGTAAAGCAGTTTGTTTTTTATAGGTTGTCCTATTACATACTCTACTACAAATTCCTTGACAAGGTTTTTCTTTAAAACTTCTTATTTAACATACAGTTTTTAGGACTTGTAGACATTATTTTCATTATACATGGATAAGTAATTCATTCAATTAAGTTGAATAGAATTTGATCCCCTGGTTGAACTTTATTAGCCACTTAGGTGACTTACCTTATCTTTTCTTTGTTTTTCATCTTGGTATACAGTCCAGTGTTCTCCATCATTGCTGTAGGCTAGTTTGTAGGAACCAACAAACTGTACGTGACCAAAATCTTTCGCTCCTTGTGTGATGATGCCAGTCACTTTGGTAGGGACAAGAAGGTCCACCTAAAGGAGAACAACATATCACTTCAATGTAAAAATTGAATCCTTTGTAAATTTGCAAATCTCTTGAACTCAAAAGATTAAAAATCATACATACAAAACCAAAAATATGCTCAGCTATTTGTATTCTGAAAGAGATGACTGAGTCCATTGTTGGCTTATTATTTTGATTGCCATTGGCTAACTATGGTCCAAGATCGCTTGAACAACCATTTTGACCAATTAAAAAATAAAACAATGGTCTACACATTCATTTTATACTAAACTGATTCATCTACCTGTGCAGTTGCTGTATAACTGAGAATGGAACTCGCAGGTTAACTTTGAGATTGATTATTATTTCCCAGAACTTACACATATATTTCAACTTACTGACTTTACTGATTCATTCAATAATAATAAAAGTAAAATTTTAGCTGCATATAAAACATGAACAGAAACTGATATTAGATGCTTCACAATTAAGCATTAGAGTGTATAACTGAATAATAATAATCCCTGTCCAATGAAAATTCCTTTTTTTTTTAAAGCTACAGTCCTGAAAAGCTTGAGAATAAAATCCGTTGCTCCTCAAAAATGAAAGAAGATGACAAACATGCATTCCTGACTGGTGGGGTCTATGCTTATACAGTGTTGTTTTGTTTTGTTTTTTTATTTCTGCAAAACATGTACTTATAGGACATGAGAACCAGGTCAATTTAGTCAGCATTAACATCATGAAAATACAATTGGAATGCAAAAGAGAGGGATGGTTTTCATCAAAGAAGAGTATACAATATTAATAGTTTAATAATTTCCATCTTAAATCTCCAATTCTTTCTTGCATCTTATATTTTATAATTCTAATAAAAAATAAAAATAGAAACTTTCTTTCTCATATGGACAACTCTTGAAAGAATGCTACCTTTGGTATTATTCATGTCCTTTGATCCATGCGTCTGTTTTCATCCAATAGGAGCTGCCTACTTCCCCCTATTTCCTATCACTAACAACCATGCTACATCCTTGATCTTATCATCTTTAACTCTCATGAGACCATGTGTGTGACCTTGGTGCTTTCAACTACTATGTCCTTTTGTTTCTATTTCAGAGTCTTCATCCTGTGAGAAGTAAGGTAGCCATAAATAGAATGCCATGGGTCAGATGCAGGCCATAAATGAGAACAGAGAGTTAGGGGCAATGCACAGAATAAGACCATATTTATTTACATAGGTGCCATCGATACAAATATGAAAAAAGTTTCTAATGTGTCACTGCCTGCCATTACATACTTCTAAAAATTCACCTGGATTTTTTGGAACATGCATTAAAAGTACTAAGCTCATATTAGATCATGAATTAGGGTAGATGACTATTTTTAATGCTTTATTTAAAATAATTCAGAAGAGAAAATATATTTTCATGTGCTCCACATATGCCATATCATCAAAATTATCATGTGCTGTGCAACAATGCCCGATGGCAAAATTATGATATCCTGGGAAGGAAATGGTTGATACCTACCATTGTACCAAGTGTATTTTTGAATGTCCCTAATTCCATCCTTTCAATGACCAGTTGAAGTGAGATACTATCTCCTCTTTACATATGAGCAGTAGATGCCTATAGAAGTAATGTAACATAATGTGTGACCCAAAGATAAACAGTGAATAAAGAGAAAGAGAGAATCTCATATTGCAATCCATGCCTTTCAGCTTTAAAGGTCCATCGTACATAGGTTTTCTCTGAGTAGTGAATCACTTCTTTATCCAATGACTGTTTTTCTCCATTCTCCGTAACTACTTTATAAATTTCTGAGGAATCACCACGCTCATCAAACTGACAGCAAGTCTAAGACAAACAAAAACAGCCCTGGATTTACAATATTAGGAGAGTTCTGTTTTATCATGAATTTCCTCTGTGTTTTTATTCTGTCTGGGCTTAAAATATTGATTGCTTTGTCATCCTAAATCCAAATCTAATTGCTGAGAGATACCCAGTTGAAGCTGCTGTTCTTCAGAATGTTCTTCATGTCGCTGACACTCAACCAATGGCAAAATAAATAAATAACAAATAAATAAAATCATCTCACAGAACTCTGAGTCACTGTGTTGCCTGTGTTACAGGAAACTCAGTGACACCACGGATATGAACACCCCAGGGTTGAATTCCTTAGCCTAAACGTCTGTGAATCCTGAGCTCAGAGGATGCAAGGAGGAGTCTTCCTGCATCTCCTTTCCTGTGGTGGTTCTGCCTTCAGCTGGGTTTCCTGCTGGGTGGAGATGTTTTCTCCTAAGCTGTGTGTCTTGGCTCTTTCCAGCAGTTATGTTTTTCTCCCACTCTAACTGCTCCCCTTCTCCAACAATTTTTTTTTGATCTAGAAATGTTTTTCTTTTTTGTACTAGGTAAGCCAGCTTCTCTACTTAAATAGGCAGCAATCTGTTTCAAGCTGGATTTTATCCTAAAATTTGCCACATTAAACTTGAAATACCACGTCTCAGCAAAGCTTCTTTCAGTACAAAATTAATCAGCTACTCATACATAACATGAGGTTGCCGAGAGGGCATGTACAGAGTGCACCCTTGACGCATGCTCTGACCCCAAAATTCAGCAGGTAGCATGGTTCCAGAGAAGCCCATTTCTCAGAACCTAACACTTGCCCTGGCCTAGGACAACCCTGACCTCTCATAAACGTTCTGATTTAAAAGCTGAACTACAAATATTTCAGTCAAGTTACATTCTGCTATTTTAAACTCTCATATCCTGAATTTTGGCTCCAGTAGAACATGTTATTTAGGGCAATGAGTTGGCTCATGGGTAGATATTTGGCTCAGTGCACTGCACTTCATGTCTGGGTTTATAATGTACCTTACAGGTAACAGGTCCTCAATAAATGTTCCATTGGATTGGGCTGAAGCTACTTCCTAAGTATATTTCAAGGTCAAGACCCAGTCCATGATAAGGATGCCACCATGTAACAAAGCAGCTGCCTTTCTCCAATATTTCCATGTGAAATAACATTATTCATCAAGGAAATTTGGTATTATAGCTGTATAAATGAATTGCCAACAAAGGCAACTAGCTTAAAGTTCTGTCCAGTCTTCAGGAATTTGTTGAGCGTCAGCCTACTGTTAGGAGCTGGATGGTGTGGCTTCCTGAATGGGCTACATGCCCTTGGGCAAACTACTTTATTCTCTACATCTCAATTTCCTCATTCAAGAAAAAAGAGGATACAAGTATTTACAGGATTTTATGAGGATAAAAAGAATTAACATTGGCTTATACCCAAAGGACTTAAAATCAGATTGCCTCAGTGATGCAGCCACATCAATGTTCATAGCTGCTCAATTCACAATAGCTAGATTGTGGAATCAACCTAGATGCCCTTCAGTAGATGAATGGATAAAGAAACTGTGGTATATATACACAATGGAATATTACTCAGCCATAAAGAAGAATAAAATTATGACATTTGTAGGTAAATGGATGATGTTGGAAACTGTTATGCTAAGTGAGATCGGCCAATCCCCAAAATCCAAAAGCCGAATGGTCTCTCTGATAAATGAATGATGATGCATAATGTGGGGGGGAAAGATGGCAAGAATGGAGGAAAGATAGCTAGCATAGAGGGAAGGGAGGGGTGGGGGCAGGTGGGGGGTAAAATCAATAACAGAGTGTGTGACAGATATCATTGCCCTGTGTACATGCATGAAAGCACAGATGGTGTGACTCTACTTTCTGTACAACCCTTGAAACAATAGCTGTACTCCATTTGTGTTCAATGAATCAATAAGTAAATTAAAAAAAAATAAATAAATAAAATTGGTCAATATTTTGAGGCCTTAAAATAAAAAAAAAGAATTAACATTTATTAAATGTATACAACAATGTATCAAATACAATAAGAAGGAAACCTTGATAACAAGATGAAATAAAACTGAGGAAAGAATCTAGTAACAGTCGGAGACAACCTTGTTAGAAATATATAGAAACAAGTGGAGTGGCTGAATTATATTCTCAAGGTGTACAAAATGATAATCATTTCATCTCTCCTTAAAGTGGGCCACATTTGAAATGACTCAAATTCTTATTTATGAGTTACATTGTTTACAAAAATAAAAATTTTTATGACATATTTCACATCCCTATTTAAATATCAGTTTGTACTTCAACCAGAAATGGTTCTAAATTAATACTAAAAATTTTGATTCCAAATTGTACTGTGATTTAATTCAGTTCAATTACAGGAATGACAGCCAGAGGGGAGGGACATTATGGAAAGAGGCTTAAATGACACAAAATAAACAAAAATGTTGCATAAGGGTCATGCAGGAATATATTTGAAGTTGTAAAACTCTATAATATTGTTTTAGCAAAGCATAAATGATTTTGGATCATGTCAAAGTTAGAAAAATGGTGTAGAATATCTGCAAACATTTGTTAGAGAAAGGTCATAATAAACTGCCTTTCAAAATTTGCACAGCACCCTAACAATGTCTCCCTGGAAAAAGATACAGGAGGTTGGAAGAGTTGGTTTTTATGGAGACATTCTTAAAGGGTTGAGGAAAATAAAAAGCAATACAGATATAGAGGTGTTCAAGAAAAGTGAAGGGAGCCAAAGAGACTTATCACAGAAATGTGCCACTCAGCTGCATCTAAAGTGCTCTAATTTTTGCCTTTATGTAATTTAGCTTGGATTATTTTGCAACTTCCTGGAGCTTTGTAAGATTAACTCATTAAGGAGAAATAACATTAAAACTAATATAATTATCTACTGCAGTCATCCCTTAGTATCTAAGGAGAATTGGTTCCAGGACGCTGTGGTGGATGCTAACATCTGTAGAGGCTCAAGTCCCTTATATTAAAAGGTGTATAGTATTTCCATATAACTTATGCATATCCCCAGGTATATTCAAAATAATCTCTACGTCACTTATTATATGTATACATCGTGAATGTTAAGTAACTAGAGTTAGATGGTATTTTTCGGGGAAGAATGATAAGAAAAAATAGTCTATATATTTTCAGTACAGATGCAATTTCCCCCCAAAATATTATCAATTCACATTTGGTTGGATCCATAAATACAAAACCCACAGATAGAGAGGGACAGACTGTATTAAGAAATTGAGTTATAGGCAAAATAGATACTGTTTTGTTATCAATATTTTTAAAACATTTACAGTAAATAGATCACCTGTACATATTCCCAATTACATTTAAGATATAAAATTAGTTGTACTTGGAGTTTGAACAACATTGTTGGTTATCAAAGGTACAGTGTGGGTTGTACTTTTAGTCCATAGTTTCAGGTCAAATGGCAAATGTGATTAATTTATTATGAACTAAAATTTAGCCCCTATGCCTGATTTACTCTTGAGGTCTAAAATACTAAAATATTAAATATTAACTAATTAATTAATTAATATTAATTAATAATATTATGAAGCCTCTTGATATATGAATTCCAAAGCTCATTATTCTATTCTTCCTTTTACTGAAAACATTTTAAGATCCAACAATATTTCTTAACAATTTAAAATAGCAATTGCTTTTTCTATTTTTTCCCCACATTATATCTTCAAAAGTAAAGCAAACAAAATCACACCACAAAATAGTCTTTCAAAGGATGCAGGGGATTTTTGTCTCATGTTTAAGGGTATACCTTTCACATGTGAAGCCATGCATGGCACCATTAAAAACTTTTTCTGCCCAGGTAATCATTTAGTAGCATGTTTTGTAGAATACCTGGCATATTGCAGCCATTCCAAATATTCAGTTATCTTCTGCCCTGGACCCAAAATTGAGATAATTTCATACTTAAGCACCTACAACTGCAACATGGACAATGCCATCTGTCAACCTGAGCTGCAACCATGGGTACTTTCAGCTCATAATTACTAACTTTTCAAAAGGATTTATTCAGAATCATACAAAAGAGTGTACCTGCATATTTGTACTGAGAATGGGAGCATAATTATGAAGATTTTATATTTAATCATTTTTATATCTTACGCTGTGAATATTCATGTTATGTAGAAAAAATAAAAATACGGAAATTAAAAAACAAAAATTGTCACCCCATCATATACAAAAAATGCTTTTCCCTTATTCATATATATTTTTAGATAAATTTATAATTCTTGGTATTTGGAAAATATTATTGGTTACCAGATGTTATTTACACATTTCATCCACCTTTGTAAGCAATTATTTACTCTTCTTAAAATTTCACTAATTTTCTATGATATTATTTCAAAATTTTTCTTGTTTTACAATTTATTTTGAGAATTTTCCATAATTATGAATTTGTAAATCAAAAACATTTCTTGTCCCCAACCTCTTTTTTTTCCCATTAAAATCAATAGTCTCATAAAATACTAGTCCCCTTATTCTGACCACATATCTCTTTATTCCTGGAAAATGAATACAAAGAATTAAAGTCTTTGGATCAAAGGCAATTTTTAAAAAAGTAAAAATAAGATTTTTAATCATGAAAATGTCAGTTGGTGGAGAGGTAAGTGATATACTTAAAACTAGTTATTGTTCTACTACTCATTTAACTCTTATTAATTTCTTTATATACTTATTTCTAGATATTTTTTCCATGTATCCTACCAAGTTAGATCACCAATCTACCAAGTTAGATTTTGTCCGTATATCCTACCAAGTTAGATGCAGTTTTGAAATTTTGTGTTTTTTATCACTTCCCATGGATATTTGACATAAAAATAATAATTTTTAATGGCTATATAACATTAATTATTATGGTGCATCAGATATGAAAATTATTTTATCAATCCCCAATTGATTAAATTAAAAATAATGCACATTAATTGTTCAGAATAATGGGTTTCATTGTGAAACATCCATCATGCACATAATTTAATGAACTTCACTTCTTGTTATCTCCCATTGGTCTTTCCTGTTTCCTCTCTCTGATTACATTTCTCTATCCTAAGCATCTTCCTTTTATTTTCAGAAGAATCTTTTTGCCCCCTTTTTCTCTTTAGCTTCCACATATGAGAACAAACATGCAACACTTGTCTTTCTGAGTCTGGCTTATTTTGCTTAACATGATGTTCTCCAGTTCCATCCATTCAGAAATCAGCTAAGATGAAATCAACTAATACTGATCATATTTTTAATGTGTTGCTGAATTTGATTTTCAAGTATTTTATTAAGTACTTTGCAAATATGTTCATAAAGGACATTGATCTATAATTTGTTATTTTGATTGTTCAGTCTCACTAACAACATATACATATGTAGTTTCTTTAATGTCCCTTATCTATTTTCTGTGGGAGTAAAGATTTTCTTGTTAATATTAGGAAGTATTTATGTTATTAACATATTTCCTATTATATTTGTTGTATTTTCCTCTAATTTGCTATGTAGTTTATTTTTCACATGAATTTTTCTTTTTACTCAAATTTGTCACTTCTTTTGCAATTCCATGTTTTTCAGTGGCTAAAAAAACATTTTATTTAATTAGATCAGTTAAAGACTATTTACATGTTCTATAATTTCCTTTTTCCTTTTAGGTTTTCTTTCATTCTTCCTTCTTTAACATCTGAACCATCTTGGTTTTATGTATATACCTGATATGATTTGAGATCATGTCACATTATTTATATAAGAAAGGAACCCTCTCAACAGTATTTGTTTAATAATCTACTTTGTTTTGTTTCCCTCTACTTGGTGGATTGTTGTGAAGTTTGCTTGTTATTCTTGGAATTAACACTATTATTCATCTTCACTCATTGGAATCTCAATCTCTATTTATCCATCCATCCATTTATCTAATTTTTTTACTGCATGAATGACTGAAACCAAGGTACGATTTCATATGTACTGTATCCTAGTGTTACATCCCCAGACCTTTTTATTTTTCATTTTGAGTCAGAGTCTCCCTAAGTTCTCCAGGCTGAACTTGAATCTTGATCCTTCTGCCTCAGCCTCCTGTTGTTGAAATTACAGGCAGGCACCACCAAAGCTGGCTCTTGCTTTATATTTTAAAAATATTCCTGGGTTGGGGTTGTGGCTCAGTGGTAGCACACTCACCTAGCATGTGTGAAGCACTGGGTTCAATTCTCAGCACCACATAAAAAAAAAATATATATATATATGTATATATATATATATTTAATAAAGATACTGTACCATCTACAGCTAAAAATATATTTTTTAAAAATATTCCTTTGCTTCTTTTGCTTTCTTGCACTTTTTTTCCTTTACTTTATTTAGTTTTTTTTTTTTTTAATGTGATGCTGAGGATCAAACCCAGGGCCTCACATGTGCTAGGCAAGCACTTGACCACTGAGCCACAACTCCAGCCTGCTTTCTTACTCTTGAAGGCCAATTATTCAAAAACTGTTTCCTTACTTCTGAGTTCTTGTATTTAAAACATTTCTTCACTCATTATTTCCATTTTTTAGTATTCTCCCTTACATTCTCAAAGTTTATTCATTTTGTCCTCAGTATTATGTTTCATTTTTAGTAAAGCAATTTCTGCACTTACATTTTTAAATTTCCTTGAAACACATTTCTAAGATAGCTCCCTCATCATGAATTTCATCTCCTAATATTTTATGGAAAAATATGTTTATATATTCTAGTTACCTGCTTATTCTGTAGAAAAATTTCTACTTTCACAACTTTTCTTCATACCTTTAGAATAATCCTGCTTTTTTGTTGTACTGCATATTGTGAAAGTAGGCCCTGAATCATCTTGCTTTATTTTTGTGTACTTGATTTGAAGAGGGAAAGAGCAGTCCTGGTATTTGATACACACTTGACATCTGTGTTCTCCATGACCCCTCACCATCCACCAGACAGTTGCAACACATATATTATATATTTTCAGATTTTAAGGTATCAGCTCTGCCTCGGGTCTTCTTGCCATGCCTGCCAGATATTTAGGCAATACAACTAAAGCTGGTGTGAAGAACAATTCTCTTCTACTCCTGTTCTCTTCCAAATATAGGAAGGGTAACTTATCTTCTTTTTTTTTTTTTTAATTTACTTATTGATTCATTGAACACAAATGGAGTACAGCTATTGTTTCACTGGTTGTACACAAAGTGGAGTCACACCATCTGTGCGTTCATGCATGTACACAGGGCAATGGTATCTGTCACACATTCTGTTATTATTTTTACCCCCCACCCCGCCTCCACCCCTCCCTTCCCTCTATGCTATCTATCCTTCCTCCATTCTTGCCACCCTTCCCCCCTGCATTATGCATCATCATTCATTTATCAGAGAAACCATTCGGCCTTTGGATTTTTGGGATTGGCTGATCTCACTTAGCATAACAGTCTCCAACATCATCCATTTACCTACAAATGCCATATCTTCTTGACAATACCAAACTTGAAGCATTATGTTATTGTTCATTCAAAGGAGATTTTGTTAGAATAACTGAACACCCATCATCTCTGTATTGTTTAATTCACTTATATTATTATCAAGTTTTTTTGTCAAGGTATAAAATTACAGGGGTAGAAAAATTGCTTTGTGTTGTTTACCATGTAATTGGGGTGTTTCAGTAAATATGTATTAAATGAATAGTTTCATATTTTATAATTTTGTGAGTTAATGAATTCAACCCATATTCCTTTTACTTTTTTCAGTTTAATATTACTGGGGGTTGTATTCTCTCTCCACAGATTAGATAGGGCATTTAAAGATAAAGCACTGGTCCAGGCATGGGGTTTCTGGTAGTAAAGTGACCACTGAAGCTCTAGGACATTTTGCTCTGAGTCATGACCAATGTTTTTCTGGTTGAGATGTCAGAATCCCCACTTTGTAGTTGCAGGAGATTCTGCACAGATTTGGACAGTCACCAATGGGCATTCTGATGCACATGCATTTGTGTACCTGCCTCAGGAATCTGGAAGGGAAATAAAGACTTCAGTGAACATGACCAAGAAGCTGACTAAATTACAAGAATGTGATGTACTCAGATGCTCAGTACAGGAGAATTTCAAATCTGTTCAGTTTTCCCAGTTCCAGAGGAAGCTTCCAAATGTAGTCCTTAGGAAAATATTAAAGAAAATTCAACCATGTGTGAAAGTCATTTTAAATGAAAGTTGATGTATCAAGATTGAGGTCTCACCAAATTTCAAAGAAGTGTAAAGATAAAATGCCCAAATTATATTTGGAGTTGAGAAAATAACATTATAAATCTAACACCCTTATATTGATGTACTTAAATTGTAGTGCATCAAGAGAAAATACTTGGTTTTCTCTCTTTTTCATAATGAGCAGATTTTTGCAATATTTTATAAAAAAACTATTTTAAATTTTTTTGAAATACAATCCTCAAATAATTATAGTTAAAAATAACTAAAATTGACATCAAGTTAACAGGTTAGCTATTGTCCAACTTCTCCAAGTCCTATATTAAAAGACTGAAACATGTTTGAAGAAAACTGTAAAATTTTCAGAACTTTTAGAAATAATAGTACATTTCTCAGGCATGACTGAAAGTAACTTTCTGCTAAGTTCATCAAAAATATGATCAACCTGGGAGACCAGAATTAACATATTTTCTTTAATTGCCTTTCGAGCCTGATTTTGATTAGGCTGGAAATTTTAACTTACTCCATGAATAAAAATTCAGGGTGGTAACTATTTGAATGAGTCTATACTCAATAGGGTCATTATCAATTGGGTAATGGATAGTTAATACAAGTCTTTGATTAAAGAACTAGATGGTATACTATAAAGTTTATTTAGATGGGTTAATTACAGCAGAACCAAAGCCCAAATGGAGCAGAAAAAAATTACCATCAGTAAATAATTTCACGTGATTTAGAAAACAATTACATAACCTTCAAGTAGGCAAAGACAGTTTGTTATTTGGTGCTTTTTGACAGCACAGTGTAGCACTGCCCAGGTAAGCATTATGTTAGCATGTTTTGTAAGGTGAACTGTGGATCAACTTGCTTGTATTTCAGTAGACAGAGTTTGGTTGTTGTTTATACTTGAAAAGTTGTTTGAATAAATCTTTGACAATTGCTTTATTATATATAATTTTATCAAATGAAATGTATTTTGTATAGCCACGATATATTTTAGAGGCTGACATTGACAAAGAAAGATCTATATACAAATATGTTTGTGAATGTGTACAACTACATAAATCTTGCTCTGTGACAAATAAACACAAATAATAATAATAACAACTCTGAGTCCATGTGCGTGGAAGGTTTTCTCCCATTCTTTCACCTCCAGTCTGTGTATGTCCTTTTCTATGAGATGGGTCTCTTGAAGGCAGCATATTGTTGGGTCTTTCTTTTTAATCCAATCTGCCAGTCTATGTCTTTTGATCGATGAGTTTAGGCCATTAACATTCAGGGTTATTATTGAGATATGATTTGTATTCCCTGTCATTTTGGCTTAGTTTTGGTTTTTAACTTGACTTGATTTCTCCTTTGATTGGCTTTTCCTTTAGGGTAGTTCCTCCCTTTGCTGACTTATATTGTTGTTTTTCATTTCTTCCTCATGGAATTTCTTACTGAGAATATTCTGTAGTGCAGGCTTTCTATGTGTAACAACTCTGAATGCAAACATGTAAGAAAGAAGTGTGCTACCACATCAAATCACTAAATATTAAGGGTCTCTCAAAATGTAGGGAAGTTGATAGAACATGTAATGTCTGTTTGTATGTCATGCTTGCTGAAGGAACTATACATTTTCTATCAATATAAAAATTTAACCATTCCCACAATTTGAAAGTCGAGCATAAAGTCCTGTACACCATTTTGTTTCATCAGAACAAGCAAACTATAATGCTAGAATTTCCAATTTTAACTGGGTACATGCGTGCTTTATGATGATTGAATTTTAGGTTAAACCAACAATAACAGAGCAAAGAAACCTAGCTGCAACATTTTCCCCCTTTGACCATACAAAAGGAAGTGAGAAGGAACCAGCTATAAGGTAAATGTTTTACACTGCCTTAGAAAAATATACCATCAATGTCAATAGCCACAAAACACAAGTTCAGCAAAGAGCTCTGAAGAGAAGAGGGAGAAAACTTGAGAGGTGTAGAAATACCTGTAGATTTTAGCATTAAGATTCACTGATGTAGGAAAGTGGGCTGCCCCATAGGATGACCTCTAGACATAATATTTTGTCCTAAAGATAAATTACATATGCAGTATAGACAAAAGCGTACAAATTATTTAAATTCAAATCTGTTATCAACAGCAATGTGAGTGTTTTATTCATACTAGAAAGACAACCTGGCTCCAGTGGATCTTGTAGGGCTATCTAGTTTCTCAGCCGTTCAGGCACCACAAATTTTACTTGTAGTCTTACAAACTCATTCAATGCCATGGTGCAGATTTTCTTATTGAATATCCATAAAATCACCATGTTTTACTTATTTACACATATATTGATTTTATATGGTATAAATATCTATATTCTTCTGCTGTTATTGATGCTAATGTCTTCTCTCTTTCTCTTTTCCTCTCTCTTTAGTTCCTAGTGGAAATAAAGAGCAGCCATCATAAATTTCTATTTCCCATTTATTTCAAAGGTCCAAAGCCTTTTGAGTGCATTAAGCAGTAGAATATAAAACTGGAACTGAATGATGAAACGAATCAGAATTCAACCTAATGAGCACATTTTAATTAAGTTCTATGTACAATGTAGCTCAGACACATCTATAATAAAGCCCCAAAAGGGTATGTGGCAAACAATTATAACATTCTAGCTTGAATATATGGTTTATAACTTCCATAAAATGTATTGCTCTTGACTGCATGTGAAAAATAAGAAATCTCCTTTCCTTCTTGTGAGAAATGGCACTGTAACTTGTAGGACTCTTGAATATATGCTTGTCTCAGAACTTACAAAAGGGCTAATTTTCTTGTGCAATCAGTTCCAAACAACCTCATACTTTTAAAATCACTTTCTTTAACTCTAAAACTATTCATGCACTATATTTTCTATTACTATAAAATAGCTCATAAACTGCAGTCTTAAATTAGATATGGAATTAATAAATCACTGGAAACAAACTCATTATATTGAACTTATTTTCCATTTTGCATGTATAGTTAAGATATTAAAAACTTCCCAAGATATAGCTCACTTCACTGAGGGCTTATATGTAAATTTAAATAGACTTTGTTGAGACATCCCTATCAGTTGAAATCCTTCGAAATAACTGTCTTTTATATACCACTGGAGGATTCAGACCCAAAAGTAATAACATTTTAAATACAACTTGAAAAAAGAATTAAAGGTAACATAAACAGAAAATATAAATATATTTTATTTTTCCTTAATATTATAAGTGTTTAAGGAACCTGAAATCCAAAGAAAATTTTATTAAATTCAAACACTGCTTCAAGAAAAAAATAAACTTGTAAAAATTCTTTGACACTAAAATGTGTCAGAAAATTATTTTGCAATCAAGAAGAATCAATCAGCAAGGAACTGAAAAACAAAAAGAGAAATAAAAATTGTTCATTCTCATAAATCACTATCTCTTGAGCTTCTAGCTTTTTGTATCTAAATTTGTTTTTGAAAATATCCTTCCATCTTGGAGAAATCTGATACATTTCAAGAAATGCTGAAGTGCCTATTAGCTTAGAAATCTAAATATAACTTTGACTGCCTTCATGTTGAGCAGAATCACCATGGGCCCAACACAAAAGATTCTACCAACTTTCCTTGAGGGGAGAAAGGACAATCAGAACAGAGGCCACACATAACACTGACTGTTTTCCAGTGTGGTGGCACAGTCCTGTAATACTAGGCTGAGTCAGGAGGATGGCAAGTTCAATGCCAGTCTCAGCAACAGAGAGGTGCTAAGCAACTCAGTGAGACCCTGTCTCTAAATATAATATAAAATAGGGCTGGGATTATGGCTCAGTGGTTGAGTGCCTCTAAGTTAATCCCCTGTAGTCCATCCCCCTCAAAAAAAACCCCACAAAAAACAAAACAACAACAAAAATTTGACTGTCATTTTAGTATTTTGTGTTTTGAAAATGTGCTCTTTTGTTGAGATGCATTTCCTCCAACTCTCATGTAAAGTGATGGTTTCTTTAAAAGGTAACGGAAAATGACAAAAACCACCACATCAACAATATGTTTCAGGAACAATATATATCTTGGTTGCTGGGATGACTGAAAGGTAAATTTTGAGGAATAATTCTCAAATAGCACATTTTTGAAAACTATAATGTTGCTATAACTAATGGGGGTTGTATTTGCAAGACAGAAGCAACAATTTAAAATAATCCAATAGTAAAACATAGAGATTAATATGTCTAACATTTTTGCTTTCTATTATAGATATATTTTGTTAGGTTAAGAATGTTCTATTATTTATTTGCTACAAATTTTTTTTTTTTTTTTGTACTGGGGATTGAACCCAGGGTCACTTCATCACTGAACCACAACCCCAACCCTATTTTGTATTTTATTTAGAGACAGGGTCTCACTGAGTTGCTTAGGGCCTGGTTAAGTTGCTGAGGTTGGCTTTGAACTCACGATTCTCCTGCCTCGGCCTCCCAGGTGCTGGGATTACAGGCGTGTGCCACCACACATGGCTACAAAACTTTTAAATCATAAATAGGTGTTGAATCCTATCAAGTTGTATGTCTGTTTATATTGTGATAACCATGCAGGTTCCTCTATAATCAATTAATTAATTAATACATAATCAAAGCTATAAGATCTACACTTAGCCAACTCAAGAACTACAACATTGGCAACACTTATATCTTGCATCCTATCCTACTTCTGCCCACTAAGACTACCCAATCCTACATTGTTTATTGTTTCACTGCCTTCTAGAACAGTTTTGCAGGTATGACTGTAATGTGAAACATTAACATTTAGCTTTAGGTCATTTTAAAAATGTATAAAAAGTGTCATAAAGGTATCTTTTGGGACTTACTTTTTAAACTCAATATTATATTACTAAGATTCTCTCATACATTTGTTTATAGTTACAAATTCTATTTATTATTATTGCTTTATAAAATTCCATATGTGTATATAAAACAATACATATCCCTTCTCATGAGTACTTTACTGTTTCCAGATTTTGTCTTTTAAAATCAATGTGATGGACATTCTTGTACATAGTTCCTGATATAAATACTATTTTTCTTGATTATGTACCTAGAAGTGTATGTTTTTAATTGGAGAGTATAAGACTATTTAATGTCACAAGATAAGGACAATTTTCCAAAATGGTTTTGCTAATTCACACTACCACCATCAAATTATCTACCTCTTTAGCTTTAATTTTCTAAGTTGGTGATTAACACGAGTAGATTTTTTTTTTGAAAGTTAAAGCTTTTCATGCATTTTTGGAATAAATTACACTCTCCCAGTAAACACATTTGAAGTTTGATAGATCCACTTAGTAATTTCTTCTTTAGATGTGTGCATCAAGGTTCATGAGTGCCACTACCCTACACCTTCTTTCCCTGTGCTCTCTTGCCCAGGTTGGGTACCAGTAAGTCATGTTTTCACAAAACAATCTAGGAAGATTGCGTCTCTTTCTCATCTGTGGAATAGTTTGTGTAAAACAGAGAGCATATGTTTTTAAAAACTGTGAAGCCAGATTCAATGTCTTTCATGCTCATAGGGTTTTTATTGTTGTTGTTATCTTGTTTTGTTCTGTGAACTCACAAGTTTTCTACCTTTTTAATAAGTTTTGATTAAAATGTCTATCCTTTTATATATATAATTTTAGGTGCAGATGGACAAAGGTAAATAATACCTTTATTTTATTTATTTGTTTATTTTTATGTGGTAGAGAGGATTGAACCCCAGAGCCTCATACTTGCCAGTGAAGCACTCTACCACTGAGCTACAACCCCAGCCCGAAAAATGTCTATTCTTGTTGCACTTTAAGTTTATTGTCATATTTTTTGGCATATTTATATTAACATTTTTTTTAATTAATCTGTATTTCTGTAGTTTTCTATGGTGAATTTGTAAAAGTTTTCTTCTCTTGGATAAGTTGCCAGAAATTTAGCTATTTGCTTTAAAGTTTTCAAAAAAACAGTTTGTAAAACTAGAGATAAACTGCAGCTTTCTTTAATGGACAATAAACATTCTACATTTACAGCAAACATTAAATGTGGGCTGAAATTCCAGGAGCATATCAAAACCAGGCCGTAGATATTGTGATTCTATCACGTTTTTGTCTTAAACACTGTGCTGAAGATTTTTTTCTAAAACAATAACAAAAAAATGAAAATGAAAAATAAACATTTAAACCAAAATTGGAGAAAACAAAATTGCTGTCATAAATATACAATATGATAGAAAAGGAAAAATTACAAACCTTAAAATGAATAAGACAGTTTAATAAGGTACCTAGATACAAGGTTATTAAGCAGAAATCATTAACATTTTTATCTACTAGCCTTATCCAATTGGAAAATGCGAATTAGAAAAAACATTCACTCTAATAACAAATCTCATATAGAAAAGGTATCCATCCAGAGATTCAAGTCTTTGTGAAAAATAGTTTCAATGCTTTTGAATGACTTTTTAAAATACCTAAGTAAATGAAAAGATAGAGCACATTTCATAAAAGTAAAGCTCCCATATAAAAAAGATACCCATTTCCTCCAATTACTCAAAAATTTTGCATATTTACCACCAAAATCTTTTTAGTATTTTGAAAGAATGTGCTCAACTGATCCGAAATGTATGGGGCAATAATGAAGGACCTGGAAAATCCAATTAGAGGAATGGCTGGTGGTGATGATAGGGTGATAGGGCTAGGAGCTATTACCACCTAAGATAAAGACTTCAAGCTGGCAAATTTTTATTTTTACCACC
>JAJEJO010003000.1:84088-106832 GCA_020662805.1 Glaucomys volans
TAACATTATTAAAGGCAATGCTCCCCAATTAATCAACAAAATCAATGCAATTCCTGTCAGACTCCCAACTGGCTTCTTAGCAGAAACTGAAACTGCTCTAGAATAGCTTAAATAATCTTGAAACACAACAAAGTTGAAGGATTCATTTTCCTCCAACTTTCAAAATTCACTGCAAAGCTACAATAATTACAATGGTGTGGGACTTGCATTTTATAAACACACCCATTCACACGTACATATACATATACACACGTATATGCACATATGTGTTTTTAATACTTTGAAACAAATATACATTTGAAATAAATATGGTACAATGTTAACTTTTGTTAAGTTGGTAACTTTGAGTATATTATTGTGTGTACAGAATTGAAATATTTTTGTAATTTAAAAAGCTGCAGTATATTTGAACTCCTAAGGAAGGAATTAAGTAATCTGTTTTGTTTCTAAGTCATATGTGGGAGTAGGAGGAGTAGACTCTTCTAAGGTGACTGTCTAAATTTCTCCAACAACATTGACATTTTCTATTCAGTTTTGCAGTATAAACTAAAAACATGAATACTAAGAATGCAAAGGAACAGATAATTAGGCAATTTCTGGATGCTTCTGAAGAATTCTGCTTGATTGCAGGCATAGCAAAAGCTAATGTCTGGAGGGTTTAAAATCAAACCTCTTTAATTATTTTTACATTCTACATGACCTCTTTTCATTATTATTTTTATTATTACTACAGAAGTAATATCACTAACACTGAGTAATTTATTTTAAAGAAAGACTTTAACATCTGGCTAGCTGAATTCATTCTGTATAACTTGTTTTCATGTACTGCTGCCTTTGGCATAAAATAAATATGATAAACATGTAAACAAGAAACAAGAATAACAGCTATACTATTTCATAATTTACATCACAAAATTAGGTTTTCCCTAATTGCAAACTTGCTCTGATATAAAAACTATATGTAATTATTTTCCACAAATGTTATCATCCTCTTACTGTTAAGTTTTACAAAATTAAATAAAGTAGTCTAATCCATGTATTTTAAAGACCTCTTTTGAAAACCATGCATAAAAATTACAAAATTGATTTAAAGAAATCAATTACAGAATATTTATTGGCTTCCAAACATTCTCTGTCATACCCCTAAGGTTTTCTTTTATGACATAATGCTTGGTATAGAATGAGTGGTAAAATAAATTTTGCTTTGCTTTTGTTATTTTATTACTGAATGAGATCTACATTATGATGTTAATTAATGCATCAAATTAATACATCTACTTTTGATATTCATTTGAAACTCAAACGCAAAAGACTGAGCAATTCATTAATCAGTGTCTCATTTCTTCAATTGTTCTGCTGTAAAACTCCCCAAGTATCTCTACTTCCATCTTTCCTGGATGCTCCCACATTTGTTGAGAATTTTGGCTACTATCTGTATAGTTTTGCTCCTTCCATTTTCTCCCTGACTTTTCAAATTCTTATTTGAGGGCATAAAGTGAGGATTGCATATTTCTGGGAAGCCTTTCACTTTGAAGTGGAATTGATTTCTCTTTTAATCTCTGGTATAATAGTAATTTTAATAGTAATAATAGCAATAGTAACAATAGTAATAGTAATTTTAACTGAGTGCATGAGGAAATGAAGTAAATATTCATTCTATCCACCTAATAAAACTCTGAGCAAATTTCCACTGTTATCCAGTTTTAGAATTTAGGAGATCTCAGGGAAGCTGTAGGTGACTAAATCAAGATTCACCATCAAGTCTATTTATTACATGGCCAGTTTGCTGTATTGTTCAGATTTTATCTTATAAAAGGATCTCTGGTAGATGAAGCACAAATGGACTTCAAGTTTTGCCTGTGTTCTGATTCCCAAGTTGTATACTCTCTAGTAGTTGCAACTTCTGGAGAAGAGAGGTCAATTTTCTCATTGGTCTTCTTGTAATTCATTTGCTCACAGTGAAAAGTCTTTTTCTAATTGTTTCAAGTGACGTATATGAACAAATATGGGTCACAGTCCAATTTTGGAGCCTTCATTCCTAGCTATCATTTTATATTCTTTTCAGCATGTTCTTCCAATATAGTAGATACCACTTGAGTTTGCAGTAGTCTGTTCACAGATGCCTGTCCTATGTCAGATTTTGAAGTTCCCCAATCATGCTGATTATCTTTGTATCTTAACATTTATTACAAAGTTTGTTCATGCTAGACATCCAAGAACATGCTTATTAGACAGGTGAACAGAGAAGTGGGAGGGATAGGGTCAGGGTAAGAGACTGAGTCTTGCTTTCAAAATACAGCAGGGGCAACTTTTCTTTGTAGATAAATAGCAAAAAAACTGTATGAAAATCCCTAAAGAACTGATTTATGAGGACAAAGATACCCTGAAAGAAAAGTTTAAAGGTGAAATATTAAAGAACTAAATGTTTATACTCCATGGCATTGTGAATTTGGCAGCATTGTGCAGTACAAACTGTCAGGAAAAGATTAAAGTTAGTGAGAATGACATTAACGTTTTGTCAGTAATGCAGAATGGGATAAAGCGACTGACATTTAAAGAGTGGTGATGAGAAAACTCAACACATAGTGACAATCTGGCAGGTGAAAGGAGAGGGCATTCTTTTGTTTTGCTTTGTTTTGTTGTTTTTTTTTGCACTATTGACTCAATTTAATCAGAGTTTAAATTGAGATAAAGAGCACCAAACTGGCAGCCAATGTGGAGAGATGAGGATCTTGTAACAAAGAAGGAGAAACTAGAAGAATATAAAACCCTATGTCATTGTGCAGAGTATCAGAATCAGGAAGCAATATGGTTTGGCCCCTCTAGATAAGGCTGCAAAGGAGAAGTATGCAAATGAACTGAAGAGTGCAGACAAAAGGAACAACAGACTTAGGAGTGACACAGGACAACAGGCAAAATCAGAGCAGTTGGCCCAGACAACCTTGAGAAATAGAATGTTAAGACTGATGGAATTTCAGGGACCCAGGAATCACAAAACCCAGAAGAACTGCTGCAGAAAGTTGCAGAAATCAGGTAAGTCCAGCAGAGCATGTTTATAGAAAGTAGAGTGCATGAAAAAGAAAGGGTATGGGATAGGGGCTGCAAGGAGTTTGTGAAATGTTTTGCAAAAAGCAGCAGCAGGTAAAGTTCCAAGCACACAGACAGTCTGTCATGGAGCAGAGACCCTGCACAACACTACGTCCCCTCAGTGGTTGAATTCTCTTTTTGGCAATTATTGATGGGGTTAAATTTGAGAAGGGATGATATATCAAGCAGTGATGAACCCGGAGATCAAGCAGGGTTGTGATAAAAGGAATAAAAAGCAGCAATTAAAAGCTGTAAATGACAACAGAGTAACAGCAGTGATGGTAACAATGCCTGGCCCCAGAGTTCACATGTCAAGGCTTTCAATTTCCACTGTCTAGGGAATTGACTAACTCCAGCATCTAGGTCTCTGAGGGATGAATCTGCAAGTATGCATGAGGTGCCCTCAATTGTGAAGGCTGTGATTTGGCACAGGCAGGAAGCCAGGGAGATCATTATCCCGAATTCCATCCAGATTAATGAAGAGCCTGAGGATTCTGATGAGTGGGCTGTACCAGATGTCATCTGTTCCCCCAACATCGGTGGTGTAAAATGCAACCCATTCATGCTAAAGAAGGTTTCTGCCTATGACAAACTAGCATTTTGTTGTAGAAGGGAGAAAGTGAGGCTTACCCATGTGGGTAACACACCATTGTGCTAAGCATGAATAGTGTGCACATGCTGAAAAAGCATGGTATGGTTTCTATCATTTTAAAATTCCTTTGATTCTCCCCTTATTCCCTTAATTCTCTCTTCCATTCTAGTTTAAGTAAAAGGAAGTCCATAGGATAATGCTGAAAGCTCTATTTGCTGTCTTTGTATACTCTTGTAGGCTAGCTGTATGCTATATTCCTCTGAATGTCGACTAGAGAAAAATAATCAGAAATAAATATAATTAAAATCTCTGATGACCAATGTAAAGCTTTGCACTGATTCTTCATTCTAGTATGGTTATTTCTTGGTTTGGAATACTTGCCTGGAAAGATGTATATTTTTGCATAAAATATTTTAATTGGAGGATATAGTCCTTTAAGATCCTTATTCTTCATTCTTGATTGTGAATAAAAAAGTGTAGGTTTTAGGGAAAAGGTTCAACTGAATTCAATTGTGCTGTCTATATGCTGATACCAGTGCCCACAGAGCTTTGTGAAGTGAGTGGTTTTTGTATACTAAAGTAATAAATATGGGTGGGTCTCACTTCTAAAATTTCTTATTTATTTTTGTACCTGAACTCAATTTTTGGTTAAAAGAAAAAAAAATCACAACTTACCTTTTGCTAAACACATAAAATGGCCTTAATTTTATGCCTGCTGAACTCTCTTGCTGATTGTTTTACCTAATACCAGCTGTTGCTAGGTAAAATTATTTTTAAACTCACTATATTAATTTATAGAATTTTTAATCTTCCTTTTGTGGCTTCATGAATAAGTTTGCATGGTTATTTTAAGATTAAGAACTGATTTTTTTCTGGGTCACCTTGATGTTGGAATTAATACATTTGAAAAAGTCAACCAAGGTTTAAAGTGAAACATAAAATTTCATATTAAAAGAAATACAGGATTGTAATGCAGAACATGAAGATAGAACTTGGAAAACAAGACTAATGCCTGTATTGAAAAAACTGAATAAGAGGTTAAGAGTGAGAAAAAAAAAATATATATATAAATATAAATAATATATATAAAATACATATATATGTAAAATATTCAGTACCACTTCTATCCAAAGAAAAGAATATAATCAGAAAACCACTTCAATAATGGAAACTAAAACAATAGCTCATATGAAATAATTTAGTCAAAACATCTCCCTCCGATACTTGGAAAATTTCTTGTATTTTTCTCTAACAGTACAATCCCAGATGACCAAGACATAGTTTATATAACAAAGTTTCTTTCATCAGAAGCTTTATGGTGCAGAACTAAAACTGTAAGATATGGATTTAAATCTTGAATCTCTTATGCATTAGCTTGGTGACCTTAAGTAAGTTGATTAACTTCTCTGAATATCTTTTGTAAAATTAGAGGCATAGCTTATAAGATTTTTAAGGTTCCTTTCCATTAAAAATTCTCTGTGCTTCCTTATGCTGCATGTTAATCAAAAGTACCTACCTCTGTTTGACATTTTTATACTTAGGTATTTAAACAGCAATCTGATATTCACTGAGTTTCTATAAGGTGACTACAATTTCCTCATGGATTTGAGTACAGTGGGAAAAGCAGATTTCTGTAGACACAGGTCTCAGCACAGAGTTGCGGACCCCTTCTGAGTATGGTAACCAAGCACATAGGGAAGGGGATACCAACAGAGTTCAGGCATCAGATTCACTGGAGTTAGACAGTGAAGGAAAGAGAGAGGAGACCAGAAGTGCCTTGCAAATACAAAGTATCTTGAAAGGGCCCTGTGTGTTTGGAGAGAGGAAGAATTTCCATATGACTGGAGCACATGGGAAAATAACCACAGAAAAAGGAGGCTAAAATGGAAGGCTTGAGCTAATTTGTCAAGTAACATTCTCAGTAACTAGGCATAGTGATCTAGGCATTCTCAGTAACTAACAAATTTACTGTCTAATAAATTGAGATGTTTGACTTAAGTGAATAATATTAAAAGTAATGGTAATTAGGTTTCCATCATATAGTCCACTTGAACAAATATTTTAACCTATTTAGACTTTTGATCTTTGTAAAACGTGTTCATTAGACTTGACTAGACCTACCCTTCAGCACCATATTTCTGTTTTAATATTATGCTTAACTCTAAAACTGGAGTCTCTGGTTTAAATTCTCATAGCAAACACTATAAAAAAGTGGCTTGGTTTCTCCTTGTTTCAGTCAAAAATAACATAAAAGTTCATTAGCAATATGTAATTTGAGATTCCAGAATTCATTGCAGCAACATTTTATGTCTTCTTTAAAAGAAGCATGTATCCACGTGGAATAATGTGAATTTAAAACTTTTGATGTAGTCTGCCTACCAAATAGCATTCTATCTTTAATTCCTGGTGACATTAGTATGCTGACTTTTTAATGTTTACTATTTGTCAAAATATGCAGGAAATTTCTCCTTAGCATTTCTCCATAAATGCTGGTGAAAACTTTGCTACATCACCTTTTAGGAGTTGGAAAAATGCAACTGCTAAAAATCAATTTTCCATTTCTAAAAAGTTCAGATCCTCTGTGTATCTACAGCTTATATTTCAAACAGTGTTTGCTTCTTACAGTTTAATCTTTTAAATGGTCACTGCAAATAGGCCTTATTTTTCATATATGTCTAATATATGCAGACTCATCACTTGTGTCTAAATCTCTGCATCTTTGTTACAGTCTCTGAGGAGGAATAATTACATCTTTAACTAAATCTGAGAAGATAATGCAAAACAATTCTTTTTATACATTTCTTGGGGTTCAAAAATAATTTTGCAGATATTAGGAATATACATATTTTTCAGTAAGAAAAATCTCAAATAGTAAATCAATGTCTACTAGAAAGCAAAGAGGAACCTGAGTTCAGGCACTGAAATGGAACACAGTGAATATCTACAAAATCTTCAATATGTTATGGTCCTCTAATTGCACAGGATGTACTTACCTACAATTTCCTTTTTCCAGTTGAAAAAGGACTTCTTCGTTTAAGTACTACCATTTAAATTCAGACTAAATTTGATCATTCAGGCATCTTTGTAAGTTCTTTCTCAAAATATAAGGATAAAAGTAACTCAACAGCATTAAAGCAGCCAAAATCAACACATTTGTGTGTTGACATTTCAAATGATTTATGTGCTTATCAGAGTGCTTAATAAAATAATGCATAATTACAAAATCTACTGACACATAAAAGAGAACTAATCATGTTTTTCTGACTCAGGCAACTTTTTTTCTTACTGTGAATGCAAATCAATCAGTTTTATATTTATTAAATGTAAATATATTTTAATATGAAAGTTGAAGAAATGATCAATTAAAACAGTGCCCATAAGTGCAAGAGAAAAATTGTCTTTCTTTAATGTTTTTCTCCAGATTTGGTGTTCATGTTTGTCAGATTTTCATTGTTGTGACAAATACTTCAGAAAAACAACTTAAAGGAAGAAAGATTAATTTTAGTTCATGATTTCAGAGGTTTCTGTCCATAGTTGGCTGGCTCCAATGCTGTGAGCCTGAGATGGGGGTAGAATGTCATGGTAGAAGGGCAGACGCAGGAAATGCTGCAGGAAACGCAGGAGAGGCTACTCAGCTCATGACAGGCAGAAAGGGGGGTTGGGGAGAAACAGAGAGCAAGATATGGGTGGGGGCAGAATATGAGGCTGAGGACAAGAAATATATTGGCTGTGCCCACCAATGATCTACTTGCCCCAATGATGCCCTACCCACTGCCTACTATTTCTACCTTCCAGTTATCCTGTCATCTATCAATGAATTAATCCACTAGTGAACTCATAGTTCTCATGATCCAACCACTTCTCCAAAGACACACATATCAACATTGCGGCACTGGGGACCACACCTTCCACACATAAGTCTTCAGGGGATTCTTCATGACCAAAACATAACAATGTCTGTCCCATTTTGCACAAACATCATCTGTTCTAGCCAGGAACTGAGCAAAAGAGCTCTCTCTAGCAGAAATAGATTCAATGGGACCTCAGTCATTTATTACCTTGAGCAATAATGTCTCCTCTCTGATCTGTTTCCTCTCCTATAAATCAGAGGAATGGTAACTGTCCCTGACTCTTCATATAATTGTTTGTAGGGTTAATGAAAGAAATATGGAAATATCCCTGCAGAGATAAAATGCTATGCAAAAATATATGTTAAAAGCTTTTTCCTTTAATTTAATCAAAGACATGATTTTGCCTAATAAGTACCATGAACAGTGTGCCCTTGAAATAAAACTATGTCAACATAAAACACAATAAAAGGTGTAATACAGAATAGCAGGCATATAATGACCAGTAAGGATAGAATTTCTTAATCCTAGACTGTTGTAGAGTTGTTCAGCCTTTCAATTTGAGAACACTCTGACAAGAATTATTTTTAAATTATTGAAAGATGATTTTAAGAAAAATCAATATGAAATATTGAGTCTTTTGTTTGCAAAGTTGACAGGGTTATGAAGTAAATTTCAGATTGCTTACTTAAGCTTTCATGCAGTTCAGGATAATTGAATAAATCCCTAGAAGTGGAAGTGTGGTTCTTCTTTGGATACTTAAACTCTAGGAACTAAGCTTATGTTTAATTTTAACAAATGCTAAACAAAGAGAAGCAGCAGCTCCTCCCCATCTGCTCTTCCACACACAAGAAAGAATTAGTCCCCTTAGAAAAGGATCTGGAATCTTACTGAATTTGTTTCTGCCTCTCCACCTTCATGTGCCTCCCCACCCTCAAGAACCTCCCTTCCCACTGTCCAAATGTGAGTCCTTGTTAACAGTGTTACACAAGAGAGATTACTACCACATAGAGGAGATATTTTGGCTGGAAGAATGTTCAGATTTTTTTTTCCTGAATCTGCTTGAAATAGGCACTGTTTTTATCTTTTGGGAAGTAATGGTTCTTTTGGGTCATAGTAGAATATGTTCTAGGAGTCACCCTTTGAATGGAGGACTGGGAAGGGCAAAAGAGGAAATAGTATGCTAAAGGGATAAATAGACTCTGTAAGAGGTATTTGACTAAAATATGTACCTTAGGTAGGGTGGAAAGATCTCCGCTTGTTGAGTGTCTATCCTGTCATATAACCCCATTCCCTGAATACAGGTGAAACGTGTGTTTTACTTCTAATGAGTAGAATGTGGCAAAAATAATATGATATCATTCTCTTGATCAAACCATATTATATGAGGCTATGTTTCAGCAGACAAGAGCCAGAGTTTCCCCTACTTGCTTAATAAAGTGAATGATCATGATGAGAAACACACATGGCAAGGAACCATGTATGGGTGAACCCTGGGACGAGATGGTAGCCTCCATCTGGCAGCCAGCAAAAAGGGGTTGTACCATCATACAGCAAGAAAGAAATTATTATCTCAACAACCTGAATGTAGTGAAGGTTATTTTTCCCTGTTAAATTTCAAGATTAGAATATAATCCAGTCATCTCAATTTTAGCCTTCTGAGACCCTTAGCAGAGGACCCAGCTAAGACGTGCCTGGATTCCTGAGTCACAGAGACTGTGATGTAATAAATATGTGCTATATTAATTTACAGTACCTTGTTAATCAGCATTAGAAAACTAACATATTAGATAATAGGAGGAAGTCAGAAAGATGACTTACTCAAATGATTAGAAGTCAAGGGAAGGTCACAGGGCAGTGCGGGGAATGGTTAGTATAAGAGTGTTTTGTATTATTTACAGAGTGTGAAGTCCTTATTTGTGAATGAAATGTGAAGCATTGCTGTTCAGAATATTTTAAGAATTCAAAGTCATTTCAACTTATCCTCTACTTTTTATATTCTGAAGCTTTTCTTCTGATTAAACATTTATGTTTCTTGCTCCTTAAGTGTTATCCCTGTATTGCAGATTTCATTTACACAGCTTTGTTTAGAATTCCTAAATCAACTGGGTTACTCCATGTCCTCTCCTTACCTAGTTGAAATGAAAGAAACTCTGCTTTCACAAAACATAAACAGCAAGGTTTCACATTGTAATAGTCATCTTTTATAAAGGGGAAGAGTATAATGAAGTAGTTAAATCTTTTATAAATTGGAAAAAGCTAAATGTATTTTCTGGTAACCAATCACTCTGTCTTAGTGTATCTGCCTCATCAATTCACCATCTGCTTTCAGATTTCATCCAACAACATGTTTTTCTTCTTTGATCACACATCTTATTTTCTCACTTTTATTTAACTTTACATGAACTTCATGAAAGTTAACACTTTGATGTTCAACACACAGATGATCATGGTCTACAGACCATTCATTTCCATTTGTTCTTCATCATGACTTAAGCATCACAGGGAACACATTATCTGGTATAAACTGATATTGAACTGGACAAAAAGGAGAAATTCCAGGGTTATATGTAAAAGTGCCCACAGTTACAAACAGCATCTTTTAGGTTTTGGCAGGCTGTTGATACATATTTTGACTGTCTGCCAACCTCACCACAGGCAGAACATAGGATTTCCATACTGTCCTCTTTCCTCCTGCTGCCTCAATTAGAGATGATTATTTCCCCCAAATTTCCCCCATATCTGATTGTGAGTATACTCACATCCTCTGCCTTGGAAAATTTATTTGGTACCTACATTAAGCAAATAAGTGCATTTGGATAATTTCCATTTTATGCTCTGAAGTCTATTAGTCAGCCTTGGGAAGTTTAAAAAATCTTCAGTTCATGTAATACACAGGGGTTCAATGATGCTAGAATGACAGATGATAAGAGCTTTTGTCACTGTGCTACATTTCTAGGTGGCAGTTCCCAGCATAGACTAGAAAAGCACTTGAAGGTAGCCTTTGTGGAATCCAACCTAGTTCATAGTGAAGAATTTAAAGACTATGAAAATTGTGTTCAGAAGTGTCTCACGAACTCTTTAGATTAAAAGTCAATGTATATTCTGCAGAGTCCAGCAAAGCAAAATTCTGATCTGGTAGTTATCAGGGTGATTTAGACAATATGCTCTATGAGCCTTCATAATTAAGACTAAATGTTCCCTTAATTTTGAAAAAACATCTTCATAGTTCACAGTCCATTGTATTCATGTAAATGAATGATTCTGTGCATTGCCATCTAGACACTGAATGACGGAGTGTCAAGGGAGATGTGCGACAACTGAAAATAAATTTTTACAACAACCTAAAATATGCCTTCTTATTAGATTTTGAAAATTCATAGTCAATTTCAGCTTTATTTTATCAGTGAAGACACAGAGCTATAAAATATGTGGGTTACCCACATATGTCAGCATTTCACTATTTAAATTAAACCCAACATTGTCTAAAGAAAAAGAGGGAGTAACACATTACAACTTCAATATCTATAATTTTACAGTTACCCCTTTCATTTATTTGAGGTCAGTATTAGTACTGGAAGTCAGTATTATATACTATCTGTCCTGTAGGTGATGGCTTATTATCTCAAATTAATACAAGTTATTATTTATTTTCCAGAAGCAGTACCTCTGCAAAACACCAACAGGTAACAGTTATAAAATTTATAAAGAAAATACAAAATGAAATTAACAGAGCAAAAGCATTCAGTTTGTGTAATAGCTATGAACAAAGAAAGATGATTTTTATAATCTTGAACCTTTACTTAGTTATATATTTTATCCTGTTTGAGATCACAGTAATCCTTACAACAAAAATCAATGTTTTGAACACAACTTTAAATGAGTTGAAGTCTAGCCTATTTTGGGGCCATTTTAACATGCAGTAAGGTGGGAGGCAGAGCCTTATCTCAGGTAAGGCATGACTCTTCACAAATAATACAATACAACAGTACATCTGAAATAAGAATCAAAGAAAGTCTAAAAGAGATTTTTACTTTCTTTTTGTGGAAAAAGTGGTCTTGGAGACCAAAGTCAAGGAAGTAAAAGGGCCAAGGATAAAGCAGCCAACATTTTGGCCCTTGAATTCTAAGGTCAGCCAGGACCTGGAGAATGACAGCACCCCCCTCTGGGCCCTGTAATTCTGGTGAGTCACCTAATCTGCTCATCAGGGAGATTGAGAGGGCCTAGAGAACAGGGAGCCAACCAGTGCACATTCTGCAAAGAGGAGAGTCATTGGAGATGGAAATCCCCTGATGCTTCCAAGAGAAGCCACATATGGTGAGCCAGACCCTGACCCATCCAGGCAAGTGACACCACTGGTAGAGGAAAGCTAAAGGAGTCAGGAGGCTTCCTGTTCCCAAAAGTGATGTTTCCAAGAGTGATATCTGAGGAATCTCAGCTGAGTCTTAATAGTAGATAGGAACAAGGTCAGTTTTGACCAACTTGATCTTAAATACCTAGCAGGAGAGTTTAGCCTAAAAGTACAGTCCTGCAAGGACATTTAAAAGGAAAAACAATTTTTTAAAGTATAACTTAATATGTATACTTGTATCAGCCCTACCAAAAGTAAATAAAGCTGGAGGCTATAAAGGAAGCATTCTAGTGTGAGAGTGCCTAATAATAATAGTCACAAGAGTGGTAAATTTGTCCTAAGTTAATTTGAGTCTGATTTAATAGACCTACAAGTCTTCCTAATTGCCGACATTGATGAACTTGATCTGTTTTTTCACTGACAAGATTATGAGTTACTGTCCTCATGGTTTTCAGAGACTTGCTAAAATACTAATTTTTTTGTTCTAATTATTTACAAATATAGTAATACTTTGCTGTCTTTATTGTTGTCTTAGCATATCCCTGCCCTATGTAAACCTTATTCAGTCACCTGCCATCTGCCACTGTGGACCTCTGGACTGCTGTGATGCTGAATGCCCTTATCTGTCCATGCCCCACCTGATAGAGAACAAGGACTTTGAGTTTCTTCTCTCAACTTCACCCCTTTTCAGCAGGAAGCAGTTTGGAGATGTTGTTGCCCATTTTTCCATAGTAATGGAGTATAGAATTTGACAATGGGGAATTGTAACAGTTGTCTACTTTATGCTTTGAATGTAACCCTTGCTGCTCTGCCACCTCAACTGATTTTTAACATGGACATGCTTCTTTCTCTTCCTCTCTCCCGGCTCCTCTCTAATCTCACCCCTCCCTAATCACAGGAGAAACAGGATTACTTTCTTCCCCATCCTAGGCAGAGTTATCTTTCCCTGAGCACACACCCACCTTAGGAACAAAGTAATTCAGACTTTGGAGATGGTACCAGAAGATCTCAGGAATGACCATCTCCCAAATTAACAGGTGAATTACAGCTCCAACACAGAACACGTGGAATGTAGCCTTTGAAGCACCTTTATAAAAACCCCCTGCTCCTGCTGATGGGCAGAATCACAGCCTTTGGGATAGGAGTTCCCTATGTTTCTCCTTTGCTAGCAAAGCAATAACCCTTCCTTTTCCTTTCTCAAAAACAAACAAACAAACAAAAAGCAAACAAAGTCATATAGAAGGAACTTTGATTTTTTTTTATCAAGTTATTCTTTTGGAAAAATATTTGAAACTGAACTAACAAAAATTATATGAGAAAGCTTTTACAACGTTATTTTCTCCAGTTCAGTTGTTCTATGATTTTAGGTTATTGTGTAAAGATTTTCATTTGAGAGAGAGAGAGAGAGAGAGAGGGAGAGAAGACTTGCTTAAAATTTATCTTTATACCCAGGTAACAAAAGTTGGTAAAGTACTCATTGGATAATTTTTTTTCCTCCAATGGCTGAAGAAAAGAAAGACCTAAATAAAAGTCTTAAATTTGGAGTTTGGTAATTGTTATAGATTCTCCTTTTGGCTGGCATTTTATCAGAGAGAAACAGAGTTTACCAACACCATATTGCTTAGTTCTTTCCAAATTACTTCTTGCCTGGAGAGAAAAACCTGGATCTATTGGATATATTTCCACCTACATTATGTGCAGAGAAAAACATTCCTCACTTTTTTTAATCAAGAAAACTTGTTTCCAATTGAAATTACTTGATTAAATTAAGTTCAGTTAGAAATCCTTATGTGTAAAACTTTTCATTCCAAAGCCCCCAACTCCTTAGCTCCTTCTTTATTCCTTTATCTCTTATATGTATTTCTCTAGATCAATGATATAGGAAAGTAATTGTTTCTTTCATTGTAGGAACTATGTGTACATAGTTAGGTTTGTCTTCTCCTTTGTAGCAGTAGCTTCCTTATAATATCTGCTTATTGATAAAAAACAAAACAACAAAATAAGTTTGAAATAAACCAGTGACATTTTAAAATTCATTTTAATTTAATTCGTGACAATAGTGCATACACACACACACACCTATTTTATCTAAGAGACAACATTCACTATATTAAGAAACCACAGTATCCTAGCAAGCCCTCCCACACTCCTCTCTGCTCCTTTATCACCAGTGAGTTTGCAGGACCCTGATTTAAAGTCATGACATCTGTGTATAAACACACATTTCAGGAAAAAAGTGTGAGAAGCCAAGGAAAGATCTTTATTCCATGAATGTCACTTCTATACTATCCCTACACCAATACCCAGCATACAATTGATGAACCGTTTGCAAAGTTATCTTTACATCAATCTAAAGAGTAGAATTATCAGGCAATAATCATTAAAACTGCTGAGCTGTTACATACTAAAAATGAATGTTAAATCTAGGAAGCTGAAACTTTAATCCATTTTCATATACTCTTAAAATTTTTAATAAAATCCAAACTCTGTAAGACTTATCACATAATTACTTTAGGGATTAAAAATATAATCTTGCCTGACGTCTCATTTTAATGGTCAATGAAATTTGTATGCTATCTGTGATCTTACTTAGTGGATATGTCTCAATTTCTGCTTTATTACATTCTATTACCATGTTTTATTCATTTGCCTATTTCTCCTCTGCTCAAAATTTCCAACTGAGAACAGAAAATGCTTTCAAGTCCATGAAGGCTTTTTTCTTCTCCTACCAAGTAAGCAAGGCTCAGTCTGATTATGTTCTTGACAGACCTATTTTTTATCCATAATGAGTTAAGACAATGTGTACCCTAAATTTATCTTGGCTTCTATAATTGATCAATTAGGAAGCATAAAGTATAACCACTAAGCTCATATTTTTCTGTGACCTGTTTATGAGTAATCTTAAGGTTCCTTCATTTCAGTAGTCAAATTTAACAACTCCTGATAAATCTGAAGATATTTTGAGATGAATAATCTAAATGAAAGGAGAGCAAGTTGTTTCTGATTAACTTTAGTTGTTCCTGTAAGTACATCAGTCAATATATTATTGGACAAATGTGAACCTTTATAGTAATATTGAATGCAAATCAATTAAATAGTAAAATCCCTCACTGCAGTATTGTCAATAATTTTTCATGATGCCTATATTTCTGGACAATTATAGTTATGTTTCCCACCTCAGTATTAAAGCAGAATCTACTCTTGCTGAAAGGAGCCTAAAGTATCTCTCTTCTGGTGCCAATAGATGGAAGAATATTGAACAGCAGTGGGAACATGACTGCCCAAACAGCTGAAAACTCCTATCATGCTCTGAAATGCACTATATTCTCAAATGGAGAGCCAGCATTGCCCATGATGATGTATTTGATCCCTGAGAAGAAGATATAGCAGTAGTAATGTCATGTAGCAATATTGGTATAAGACACATTGCAGAGGATCCACAATGGGTTACTAGGCTTTGCCATGTTCTGGGTACCAACATGTATGCTGATATCATCAGCCCGTTCGGCTGAAGTAAGTGCAATAACCAGGCAATAACAGTTTCAAATCAGGAGTGCTCTGATGTGGTAGAGTGCTCCATAAGATACCTGGGAGGTCAGGTGAGATTTCCAGAACTAGTATCTGAAATGCATTCTAGAACCTTCCTAGTCAGAGTCCAAACTGAAGGGCGAAAAAAGTGCCCTGAAAAACCACTGCGGATGCTGGAACTCACACAAGAGATTTTTTATTAGGCAGACGATCAGAAGAGGAAGAGGAAGAGGAAGAGGAAGAGGAAGAGGAAGAGAAAGAAAGAGAAAGAGAAAGAGGAAAGAACATGGCCTGGGAGCTTCTTTTAAGCTCTGGAACTTCAAGGGCAAAATGATGATAGGGCCCTCTCTTGAATTTGAATTTTGGCAGACTAGGGATCAGCCAATGGCTGGCAACGACAGGCCGATGAATGGACCAATAGCGGGCTAGCTACAGGGAAGGGACGGGGGAGCTGTCATCCCCCCTCACCTTCCTTGCAGGCACATCCTGAACCCAGCTGTCAGGGAGGGAGCCCCACGAGGTTGGGCCATAGGTTGGTAGGCAGCCCAGGCAAGGGTGGGATTGCAGGGCAAACCCAGCACCGGCCTGCTGCCTACTGAGGCAAGCTGATGGGGGCCGGGCACACAGACAGCACTGCTCTGACAGGTATGGCCATGTCTGCCTAACAGGTGCGGCCATTCCAACTTTTCACATTACACAACAAGTAGAAACACTGGCACCTCTAGAAGCAGTTGCTAGAAATGTCTAATATTATACTCCTATCCCGACCCACTGGAAGAAATCTGCATTTTACCAGATCTCCAGGTAATTCATATGCATATTAAAGTTAGAGATATTTATTTTAGAAGATAACTGATAAGTAGCCAAGTGATCATGCAAAGAGACAGTCTTCCAGGCTGGTGGAAAAGCTGGAAAAATGCAAGTGACAGAAGAAGGGAACTGCTGGACATACTGGTTAATATGGCTGAATGGCAAAATTTAGGAAGAGGTATAGCTGAAAACAAGGCTGAAGAAATGTTGAGGTTAGGTAATGATACATAGATAATCAGATAATGCTGTATTAAGGAGCAGACTTTTTACAAGCTAATGATTAATAAGATTAGGTATATATTTTAGTAAGATCACTTTAGGATGATCTTATCCTGAAGAAATAATGGAGAAAAACAAGCATAGAGGCAGGGAGATCATTCAGGAGTTAATTGCAGTAGTTAGGGGGGTGAAGGATAATAGCAATCAGGTTGGAAAGAGGTCCACAAATATAAAAAATATCAATGTGAAAACTTTGTAAAGACTAAGAAATTAACTGAATAGAGACGCTGAGAGGGATTGGCAGAGGGAGATTCTGGCTTGGTTATTTGTGTAGCTTGTGGGACCAATTTCTGCAAATAAAGACTGAAACTTAAGACAAAAAAAAGGTAAGCACTATGTTAACTTGTTGAGTGTGAAATATATTTATAGGACACCTAAGTCATAATATCTAGTAGCAGCTGGATATATACATCTATGGCTAGAAATTTGGGAGTCATTAACATGGAGGTGTAAACACAGAACTAAGGGTAGATTGCATTATCCTAGGTCAGTATGTGAGTTGAAAAGAAGAAGGGGTGTTGCAGAAATCAACAGTTTCTTTTGGCAGACAGAGGAAAGAATCACCCTAAAGCCATATCAGAGGGGATAAACTTGAGGATTAGGAGAAAAATAAAAGATTATTAAAGAAGAAGTAGCATTTTAACAATGCTAAATGTAATACCTGTATTGCTGATTCAACCATGCTGAAAGCAGCTTTAAAGAAATGAAGAGGCAAAAGAATGAGTTGGAGGTGGGAGGGAGGGAAAAAAATGAGATTAATGAAGCCTAGTTGACTCTCAGTAGAAGTGAAGCAAGAGGACATTTTAATATTTTCATGGAGTTCATATTAAAAGTGCTACTTCAAGAATTATCAAATACAGATATCTGAATATGGTGCACCTTCCCAGGTTGGGTTTGTTTTGCTTCATTTTTAAACTTTCCCAGAATAAAGCCACTTTCTTTATACCATTCTGCTTAATGAGGTTTTTTTCTGTTTGAGTTTGTCACATGTTACACAAACATCAAGACTAGGAAATTAGGGGAGTAATAATCATTAACCTAATGATCATTTGACTATAAGACCCAAACCATGAGGAGTCAGTGGGTTCTTCAGCAATTTTTCCAAAGTTGGAAGATCCAGACTGCAATATGATGAGATGACATTTTCACTCCCTGGGTTGTATTAAGCTTCCGTTATGAATAAGAAATACTCTGAATACATTGAAGACACCGTCTATCTGTGATATGATCAACTATAGACATAACCTAAGCATGCTAATATTATAGTCAAGCAATTAAGCAAAATTCCAGGTAGATTAATGTTTAATTTAATAAGGCTAACATTTAAATTATGATCCTGTGAGATTAATGACATTGAGAAATGTCAAGAGTAAAGAACACTGCCATGAGTCAGTTGCTACACAAACATCAAATTGAGCCTTACTAAAGGAGAATTAGATAGTTGGAGTTTGCAAGGTTTCTAGAAATGATTGGAAACCATGAGCATAATTAGATCTTGAAGTATTACAGAGGCAAAAATGGAGCCAAGTGGGGTTAAGCAATATATGCAAGTCATACAGCTAGCAGGTGGCCTAGCCATAACTAAAAACAAAGCAAAGCCTGGCAGATGCTAAAGTTCATGTTCATACAGGCAAAGTACCTGCCTCCCAGCACCTCACTAAGTACTTACATTCCAGTATGTGGTGGAGGCTGTGTTTGGAGGATAATGACTACCATCCAAACTTCTAATTTCTGGTCCCTTTCTTACTACCAGAATGAATCTTTCCAAATATTACTTGTATCAAGGTAATTCTCCTAATTTGCAGTCTGTGAGCTTCATAAGAAAGATACTTTCTATTCATGTTATATGAGTCTTGATCAAAGTGTGCTTGCACTTTCTACTTATAATATGCACAAATGCTAATTTTCTCCAGCTTTGTTCTATATTCTTCTCTCCTTCAAAATTATTATTTTGAGAGATCCAAGATGGCGGACTAGAGGAAGGCTGCATTCCTACTTGCTCCGTGGATTCCTACTTGCTCGGGATTCAAACAGCAGGAATATGACTCTCAACGAGATTTTATATTCAAGGGACATATAGGGGGTCCCCAGTCGCCGCTCCGGAGCCAACTCTGCTGGGCTGGGCTCAGCCCTGCCGCAGGCAGCTGCCATCTGGGAGCGCCGGGCCCGGCAGCTGCTTCGGAGCCGCTGACCTGGGTCTGCGCCAGCCAACAGGTGAGTGCGGGTCCCCAGCAGCACTTTGGAGTCGCTGGCCGTGGCTCCGGCACCGGCCGGCAGCCTTCCCAGGCGGAGACCAAGCATCTCGGGTTACCTGGGACATCCAGCGGCGGGGAGTTGGAACTAATCCACTAATCCACGCCATTTTGGCGGCTTAACTGGCGGAGAAGTTCCGTTTCCAGCTTCCTTTGGCCTCCAGCTGCTCCTGGAGGGGTCTGCCCCGAGCCCCTGAGATCGCTGACTCCGGAGGGGAGTTGGAACTGCTCTGAGTTTGGTGGCTTCCCTGGCAGAGGGCGTCCATTTCCAGCTTCCTGGGGCTGCCAGCGGTGCCTGGAGTGGCCCGGCGGGGAGCTTAGGGCCTTTGGCGCCAGCTTACAGGGTCCCCAGGAGAGAGCAACCACCTGCCACTGCCTGAACCCCCAGCTAGGAGTTCAGGTCAGCCTGGGCTCTCAAGCCCAGTGTCTCCATCACTGAGCACAGTTCTGTGACACCACCCCAACTTGAACTAGTGCCCAGACCCACACCCAGGCCCGGAGTTTACCCTCTTGCTGTATCTAATTGTCTATTAACACCAGGCTGCCTCTGCCCAGAAGCATTGATCATTCCCAACCTGGAGGTAGTGGGACAGCACCTTTCTTGGGTCACCGCTTGATCAAGCACCCCTCAAGCAACAGAGGGGAAGATACATGAGCACCATGAGAAAACACGGGAAGAAAGTGTCCCAATTAAACCTAGATGATATATCAAGAGAACCCAAAGACAGCATGGTAGAAGGAATGACAGAAAAGGAGTTCAGAATGTTTATAATTAAAGTGATCCGAGAAGAGAATGATGTGACGAGAGAGCAGATTCAGGCTATGAATAATCAGCTAATAGAGCAATTGCAGGAAGCAAAAAATTACTTCAATAAAGAGATAGAAAGTCTGAGAAAAAAACAAACAGAAATTATTGAAGGAAACAAGGAAATGAAGGAAACTATCAACCAAGTTAAAAACTCAATAGAAGGCATGATTAACAGAATAGATCACTTGGAAGCCAGAACCTCAGACAATGAAGACAAAATATTTAATCTTGAAAACAAAGTCGAACAAACAGAGAAGATGGTTAGGAATCATGAACGAACCCTCCAAGAAATATGGGACATCATGAAAAGACCAAATCTAAGAGTAATCAGGATTGAGGAAGGCGCAGAGATACAAACCAAGGGTATGAATAACCTATTCAAGGAAATATTATCAGAAAATTTCCCTAATATGATGAATGAGTTGGAAAATCAATTACAAGAAGCTTACAGGACACCAAATGCACAGAACTACAACAGATCCACACCAAGGCACATTATAATGAAAATGCCTAACATACAAAACAAAGATAGAATTTTAAAGGCGGCGAGAGAAAAGAATCAGATTACCTACAGGGGGAAACCGATACGAATATCAGCAGATTTCTCAGTCCAGACCCTAAAAGCAAGAAGGGCTGGAACAACATATTTCAAGCTCTGAAAGAAAACAGATGCCAACCAAGAATCTTATACCCAGCAAAGCTAACCTTCAAATTTGATGATGAAATAAAATCCTTCCATGATAAACAAAAGCTTAAAGAATTCACAAAGAGAAAGCCTGCCCTACAGAACATTCTCAACAAAATATTCGAAGAGGAAGAAATGAAAAAATAACAATCTCATTCATCATGGGGAGGAACTACCCTAAAGAAAGAGTCCATCAAAGGAGAAACAAAGTTAAGCTAAAAACCCTAAAAAAGCTAAAATGACAGGAAATACAAGTCATATCTCAATAATAACCCTGAATGTAAATGGCCTAAACTCATCAATCAAAAGACATAGACTGGCAGACTGGATTAAAAAGAAAGACCCAACGATATGCTGCCTTCAAGAGACTCATCTCATAGAAAAACATGCCCACAGACTAAAGGTGAAAGGTTGGGAAAAAGCATACCATGCACACGGACTGAGCAAAAAAGCTGGGGTTTCCATTCTCATTTCAGACAAAGCAGACTTCAAACCAAAGATAGTCAGAAGGGATAAAGAAGGACATTTCATATTGTTTAAAGGTAGCATAAATCAACAGGACATAACAATCATAAATATTTATGCACCAAACAATGGCGCATCCATGTATGTCAATCAGATCCTTCTCAATTTCAGGAATCAAATAGACCAAAACACAATAATACTCGGAGACTTTAACACTCCTCTCTCACTGTTGGACAGATCTTCCAAACAAAAATTGAATAAAGAAACTATAGGACTCAATGACACAATCGCTAATTTGGACTTAACGGACATATATAGAATATTCCATCCATCAAAAAGCGAATACACTTTCTTCTCAGCAGCTCATGGGTCCTTCTCTAAAATAGACCATATGTTATGCCACAAAGCTACTCTTAACAAATACAAAAACATAAAGATACTACCTTGTATACTATCAGATCATAATGGCATGAAATTAGACATCAACGAGAAAGTTAGAAACAGAAACTACTCCAAGACCTGGAGATTAAATAATATGCTATTGAATGATACATGGATAACAGAAGACATTAGGGGAGAAATTAAAAGATTCTTAGAGGTCAACGAGAATAAAGATACAACATATCGAAATCTCTGGGATACTATGAAAGCAGTGCTAAGAGGAAAGTTCATTGCAGAGAGTGCATTTAATAAAAGAATGAAAAGTCAACAAATCAATGACCTCACATTACAGCTCAAAGCCCTAGAAAAAGAGGAACAGATCATCACCAAAAGTAGTAGAAGACAGGAAATAATCAAAATCAGAGCTGAAATCAACGAAATTGAAACAAAAGAAACAATTCAAAAAATTGACGAAACAAAAAGTTGGTTCTTTGAAAAAATAAACAAAATTGATAAACCCTTAGCCACGCTAACAAAGAGAAGGAGAGAGAAACTCCAAATTACTAAAATTCGCGATGGAAATGGAAATATTACAACAGACACAATTGAAATACAAAACATAATAAGAAGCTACTTTGAAAATTTATACTCCAACAAAATAGAAAACCTGGAAGACATCAACAGGTTCCTAGAGGCATATGAGCCACCCAAACTGAATCTGGAGGACATACACAACTTAAATAGATCAATTTCAAGCAATGAAATAGAGGAAGTCATCAAAAGCCTACCAACAAAGAAAAGTCCGGGACCAGATGGATTCACAGCCGAGTTCTACAAGACCTTCAAAGAAGAGCTCATTCCAATACTCCTCAAAGTATTTCATGAAATAGAGGAGGAGGGAACCCTTCCAAACTCATTCTATGAAGCTAATATCACCCTGATACCAAAACCAGAGAAGGACACATCAAGGAAAGAAAATTTCAGACCCATATCTCTAATGAACATTGATGCAAAAATTCTTAACAAAATTTTAGCGAATCGCATACAAAAACATATTAAAAAGATAGTGCACCATGATCAAGTGGGTTTCATCCCAGGAATGCAAGGTTGGTTCAACATCCAGAAATCAATCAATGTAATTCACCACATCAACAGACTTAAGGTCAAGAACCACATGATTATTTCAATAGACACAGAGAAAGAATTTGATAAAATACAGCATCCCTTCATGCTCAAAACACTAGAAAAAATAGGGATAGTGGGGACATTCCTTAACATTGTAAAGGCTATTTATGCCAAGCCTACAGCTAACATCATTCTAAATGGAGAAAAATTGAAAGCATTCCCCTTGAGAACTGGAACAAGACAGGGATGCCCTCTTTCGCCACTACTATTCAACATTGTTCTTGAAACTCTAGCCAGAGCAATTAGACAGACCAAAGAAATTAGAGGAATACGAATAGGAAAAGAAGAGATCAAACTATCCCTATTTGCTGATGACATGATTCTCTATCTAGAAGATCCTAAGAATTCCACCAGAAAACTTCTGGATCTCATTAATGAATTCAGCAAAGTAGCAGGATATAAAATTAATGCTCATAAATCTAATGCATTTTTATTCGTAAGTGATGCATCCTCTGAGAGAGAAATTAGGAAAA
>JAJEJO010003000.1:111832-211707 GCA_020662805.1 Glaucomys volans
TACATTGCTGGTGGGAGTGCAAGTTGGTGCAGCCACTCTGGAAAGCAGTGTGGAGATTCCTTAGAAAACTTGGAATGGATCCACCATTTGACCCTGCTATCCCACTCCTTGGCTTATACCCAAAGGACTTAAAATCAGATTGCCTCAGTGATGCAGCCACATCAATGTTCATAGCTGCTCAATTCACAATAGCTAGATTATGGAAACAACCTAGATGCCCTTCAGTAGATGAATGGATAAAGAAACTGTGGTATATATACAGAATGGAATATTACTCAGCTATAAAGAAAAATAAAATTATGGTATTTGTAGGTAAATGGATGATGTTGGAAACTGTTATGCTAAGTGAGATCAGCCAATCACAAAAATCCAAAAGCCGAATGGTCTCTCTGATAAATGAATGATGATGCATAATGTGGGGGGGAAAGATGATAAGAATGGAGGAAAGATAGCTAGCATAGAGGGAAGGGAGGGTTGGGGGTGCGTGGGGGGTAAAATTAATAACAGAGTGTGTGACAGATACCATTGCCCTGTGTACATGCATGAACGCACAGATGGTGTGACTCTACTTTGTGTACAACCAGTGAAACAATAGCTGTACTCCATTTGTGTTCAATAAAAAAAAAAAAAAAAATTATTATTTTTCCAAATTATCTTTCAAGACAAATTCTATGTCCTCCAAATTTTTGGCATTCAGTTGTGATTAGTTTTTTTACAAATAAATGTCAGGTACAGTTTCTATTATATTGCCATCTAGTCGTACAGGTGTCATATAATATTAATAATACTGTATACCGGTTTTTTGCTTACAATTACATAAAACATAGACATTCTTTCAATTAATTTTTCATTTCCATATAGATGATAATTCTCATTGCATTGCAAGTTCTATCATGTTCTTTGTGAATTAAATAAATTGTGGATTTGCTGCAATGGAGTTTTGTAAGTGAAGGTCTAATAGGCAGTTTGCACTTAGTTTCGATCACAAGGTCCCTTATGGAAAGAATTCATATAAGCCGAAGGCTGGGATAGCTGAGAGGTGTTTCCGGGAAATGGATCTGGGCTTCATTCAGTCACAGAGTAAATCCTGTGGTCAGGTAGTATATACCAAGGTGATCAGTGTAGGAAGTTGTAGGTACCACAAATGCAAGAACCCCCATAAAAATGGCTCCAAGTCATTTATCAGTGTGTGAGGTATCACCTATGCCCCAGCGACAATTTTTTTTTATTAGAGCATCATAATTATACACAGTAAAAGGGCATATTTTGCCCAAGTCATACATGAAAGTAATTTGATTTTAATCCCTATTCTCTTGGCCTTTCTCTCTTATCCTCCCTCCCCCTATTTTCCTTTTGCTTTTATTTATTTATTTATTTATGCATTTTTGTATTTATTTGTACCAGGGATTGAACTCAGGGGCACTTGAAAACTGAGCCATATCTCCAGCCCTGGTTTGTATTTTATTTAGAGACAGAGTCTCATAGAGTTGCTTAGTGCCTTGTTTTTGCTGAGGCTGACTTTGAACTTGCTATCCTCCTGCCTCAGCCTCCTGAGCTGCTGGGATTTAGAGACCTGTGCCACAGTGCCCAGCTTGTTTATTTCGTCTTGATTGGTACTTTCTACATATACATAAAGAAATTCCATTATGAACATTTATGTTTTGATCTGCTTTTTTGCTGCTGTGACTAAAAGACCTGAAAAGAAACAAGTTTAGAGGAGGAAAACTTTATTCAGGGACTCAAGGTTTCAAAGGTCTCAGTTTATAGATAGTGGCTCCATTCCTCAGGGCTCAAGGTGAGGCAGAACATCATAGTGGAAAAGTATGGCAGAGGGAAACAGCTCACATGGTGATCAGAAAGCAGAGGGAGAGACTCCTTTTGCCAGATACAAAATATATAGCCCAAAGCCGCACTCCAATGCCCACCTCCTCCAGCCACACCCCAACTGCCATCAATTACCACTCAGTTAATTACATCAGGGGATTAATTCACTGATTGGGTTAAGACTTTCATAACCCAATGATTTCTCTCTAAACCTTCTTGCATTGTCTCACACATCAGCTTTTGGGGGACACCTCACATCCTAACTATAGCAATTTATTTGTGCATGTGTATAATGTGATTTTCTTACATTCATTCCATGTTTCCTCCCCTTTTCCTTTCCTCTGACTCCCTCTAACTCTCATTCTTTTACTCCACTGGTCTTTCCTATATCTTTATGATACCTGATCCCTGTCTGCATCACTTTTTCCCCTTCTTTTGCTCTAGCTTCCAATATAAGATAAAGCAACTTTTAAAGTTCAAACCTTTGACCTAGCATGCTATCTACTGATAACACTTCCTTTAATTTTCATATCCTTCTCCATTAATGTTGTTTCACATCCCATCTGTATCTTCAGTTTTTTGGTCAGCTATCTCATTTCCACTGTAAACCCAAAGAATTCTAAACCTTCTCTTTTTCTCATCTTCTCTATGTCATTAATTGGCTAAAAAAACTTGAAATCATACTGGTTTTCTTTTCTTTCAAATGCTACCTTCATCGTACCAAATCCTGTAAGTCCATCTTAAAATTTGACATTATTGACTCTGTTCATTTCTCTTTACCTCCGTTGCTATAACACTTGTTCAAAACCTTTTTTATTTCTATCCTGAGTATTATAATAAACTCTCAGGTGATCCAAACTGATATCACTGTTCCTACTCTTGCCCCCGTCATGCCAACCAACATAATCTTTTAAAAATCACAGACAAGTTTAACTTACCTCCTCCTTGTTCAAACTCTTCAATGATTTCTCTTCATATCCAAAGCAACGCCAGTGACTCTGCATGGTCTTGGTCTTGCATGCCTCTCCAAACTCATTTACAGTGACTCTCACTTGCTCGCACTGCTCTGGACACAGTGGCCTTTCTTTTACTTTAATTACCAAGTTTACTCCTGCCTTACAGTCTTGGCCTTTACCTTTCTTCCAGAACTTACATGCATGACTTGCTTCCTCAGTTCCTTCAATAGCTACTTTCTGAGAAGTTCTCAGAAAATTACCCCTCTGGCTATACTATCTAAAAGAGCAACCCCATTTCCTCCATTCTTTATCAATTTTGTACTGTTTTATTCTTCCTTTGTGGTACTTTCATTACTTGATTTTATCATTAATTGAAATTGCTGGTTGGCATCTTCTTCACTAGACTATAAATTTCATGAGAGCAAGGGTTTGGTCTTAGTATTCTTCATTTTCAGTGCCTAGCATGATTCTAGGCATACAGAATGTATTCAGTAAATGTTGAAAAAATTGTAATTATTCATATCTACCTTTTCAGAAAGCATAGGAAAAAGGAAGACCTGACAGGGTAGTTTCCCTAAGACAAACATGATAGAGAGTGAAAATGTGATTTTGAGTTCAACCAACTTGAACTAGCTGGAATAGCAAGTTTGCTCTTAACCAGCTAACCTTTTCTAAGGCAAGTTACTTATCTTTCTAAAGCAATTTTTCCCTTTGACATGTAACTAAAGATAAGCATACCTATTTTCATCATTTTAGTAAAATATCAAAGATAACTTTTATGAAAATGCAACCATTATGCATGCTTCTGGAATTGGCTAATTCCTCCAGGACCATCATGTCATTAGTCTAGTCCCAGTGCCAGAAAACTGACTTCATTTCTATTTCAAATGATCCATATCAATTACCCTAATTGAACATTACACCTTGCATGCATATATTAAAATGTCGCACTATACCACATAAATACGTACAGTTATTATGTGTCAACCAAAACTTAAACCATAAAACATAAATCAGTGGTATTTGGGTTAAGGGCTAACTAATATTATTCTAATAAAGTTTTTTTTATAAAACAATGTGTTTTTGTCAATTACACAGGTTTTGAGCAGAGACCAGATTCACATCAAATTGAAAACACCACTTTTGTAATTGTAAGCAAAGGTTCACAGTTGATATTCTCCA
Source organism: Glaucomys volans (assembly GCA_020662805.1). Lineage (NCBI taxonomy): Eukaryota > Metazoa > Chordata > Mammalia > Rodentia > Sciuridae > Glaucomys > Glaucomys volans. Next base: position 115,795 of record JAJEJO010003000.1, read on the forward strand.
TTGTTTAAGGCAACTTTATTAATTATAATGACTCTATCCTGAACTGTTAAAGAGTAAGATACAGTAATGAAAGAAATACCAAATCCTTCCAGATAAGATTTAATCTTTTTTTCCTGACTGAAGAAGCCAAACTTATTATCCTACAAATAGCTTTCATTTTACATTACTCTAACTGAATATATAAAATCTATTAGGTACATTACCATTTACATGCAGATTTTACTGTGTTCAGATAAAATGTGCACTTCCAATCTTACTGGAGCTTCCTCCTAATTAAAGGAACATAAGGCTGGAAGAATTAAAGAATTAAAAATGTTTTAAATTGTTTTACAAATATAATTTTTAAATAGTAAGAAAATTCTTCCAAGCTTTTAAAGAAGGATGTTTAACCTACTATGCTTATTTTATTCTAAGAATAGAAACTAAAAGAATGAATGTCCCATTTTAAAATGATCTCATACACAAGTATAATATAAATTAAGGCAACTTAAAAATTAACTTCCAAACTTTCTATCTAAAAATTTCAAATGGTATTGTTCATTACAAAAATATGTTCTAGGATGACTCAGTCAAGATAGTGTCATTTATGATTTAGTGCATGGGTGATTCAGAGCTAGAATCGATCATAGTTTGGTATTTTTAAACATCCTCTTATTGTGAACACTGAAACTACTTGAAATTTATCAAAAGACTTCAGGAATATTCTCCTGCAAACCACAGAACTGCTTTACTTGAGGGTGGTGACTTAATACTCTGAATTGAGCACATGCTGGGGAGTATGAGATACACACATCACTCACTTGTTCATCTATTCTCTCATTTGTTAACAAGACAATTACAGAGTGCCAATCACTTGTTATGAATACTTCTAGAGGCTAGAAAACAGCAGTGAAGAAAGAAGAAAAGCACTATGTAGATGTAGATTTTTTTTTCAAGTTTGGAGAACAGGTTCAACCCATATTGAATGATGTGAGACAAACATATCTTTCAGGACACAAATCATTTTTTAATTCAAACGTTCTCCAGGGGATAGATCTTAAGCTAAATCAATAAAATGATGAAATGCTAGATCACTTATATTGATTTGATTGAAAAGTTGGCCAATCCAATTATATTATGTCATTTGGTATAACTTGTAGATAAGTTGAAAGCTAGCTTTTTGCTTCTTCTGTTTTTAATGGAATGGGGTGCAACTCAGAATTATCCACAGCTGCTTATGTTGTGTTAGAGACATTTCAAGTTTCAAATCTATGGGGTAATCTCCATAAACCTACTATGTATGATGATATTAACATTTTACTATGTTGGAATCGCTCTTGACTGCAGGTTTTATGATGTGCTACATTTTGGAACTGATGTTGTGTAAATATGAGAGTCATGCTTCTGACTACAGTTTGGTTAGAGTGAGCAATAAACTCAAAGTAATAGAAAATTATATCTTTATTATTAACTGGACACATTTTTGATCTCCTTAACTTCTTCTGAGAGCATAAAATTGCTGTATCAATTGTCTACCACTATTAAGTTACTTTCAGTAAGTCTTTGATCCCATCTGTGACTAAAAATTAAAGCCTCTGAAGAGGTGTAATGTAGAATGAAATGGTGGAGTACCTCTACAGTAAGGAATCCAAGAGAAAATAAAAGAAAACTAACTAAATGAGGAAATTACTTTTTTTGTGTTCTAAAGGTCATTCAGCCATGAATCCTGGCTAACAGAAGAGCAGACAAGTAACTACAAAAAGCTGAATCACATCTGAAATTGATGTGACCTGCATTTTGGCTATAATAAGATTAGCACATAAAAACAGAAGAAGATTGGTCAGGGAGCACTGTGATCTCTGTGTCACAGATCTTTTTTTTTAGACTTGCTTTTCTGGGTGAGTGCAAAACAAATTGTTCTTCTTTTATAGGTGAATAAATCCTAAAGTACTCCAGGACACTTGGATGAGTTGGGGAATGATTTTAGTATGTGGTATACTTGGGGACTAACAGGGTATGTATAGTAAGTGACAAATTTCTGAGCATGGTTGTATGAGAAGCAGAAACACCATTTGTGAAGGAATGTGGTCTCTGATGGAAAATAGCTGCATTGAAGAATAAAGAAGCTCTATTACAATAAAAAAAAAAATGACAGGTTAGAGCTGGGCAAAAGACACAAGGCATCCAGTCCAAGGAGAGACTCTAAGACGGTGGTATCACACAGTAGGTGTCAGGGCCAGGGATAGACTGCTACTTTAGTTCTAAGGATACTATTTCAGATACAGACTCATGCTTTCATTCCAGAATTCATTCCAACTTTATTTTCTAAGGATAGTTCTATCACTCTTTAAAGATTGCACATAAGAACTTGGTATCAATTAAATAAATGTATTTGACTCCTAAAATGGGAAATTTAGAAAAGAGAAGGTAATTTTTCATAAAAGTAAATGTTTTCCAACTAAACTCTCAATAATATACTAGAAAGTTCACTGGCTGGATCATAGCAGATAAGAATGTGGACTATTAATGTTCAGTGAGAAATATCACAAGAGTATATAGACAGGGATGTGGATGGCTGGTATTGAAACAGTGAGAAAAATCATGGTTATCATCAGCACTAAAACTCAATGAATTTCTACCCCAAAATGAACCAAATTGGGAAGCCTTTCAGAAATACAAAGATTCATATGAACAACAAAAACTCTATTGAGAAATCAATGTTAAAATGGCATTCAACAGCCCAGAGAGTGTATATTTAGAATTAAAGCTTTTGTAGAGAACTGTATTTTTCCTACACTTTTGTCATATTGTAAATCTATTTTTTACTGTTTGTGCTGCAGTTCTTAGAGAAATTTGCTTCAACTGATTTTTGATGAACTATCTAGTCAAAAAGGAACTTGTAAGCCAAAGTTCAGAGTATGTCAGGATTGTTTTCATGCATACTACAACATGGGGTGACTCTAAGTTCATCTCCTTCCTTTCTTTTCTTCCTCAAAAGCCTCATTCTGATCCCAGCATTGTGGAAGTTAATGTTCTGGATTTACATTTCCTATTGTATTTCATGTTTGACGGACACTATAATTCATCTGGTTCAACAAATATTTATTGAGGGTAAATGCTTTTATTAAGAGATATAAGAGATCACAGGGTAGGGAGAACACTGAAGGACATGGGCAAGACTCAGACTGAATTTTTCCTGTGCTACTTAGTAGCTCTGTAATGTAACCTGGTTCTTAACCATCATGAGTCTTGGTTTTCTCATGTACAAAATGATGAGGATAATATCTACTTCTGTCATTCACAAAGTTTCTGTGAGGGTTAATGCAAGAAGTGCTCAATCAACCTTCTCTCTATTGATGTTCTCACTCTCAGATTTGCCCTCACACTCAATCTTGTTCTACTGTCAGGATTTACGATTCCTTTTGTAAATCTAAATTGCTGTACAAATATAAGGTATTATTATTACTCTACCTGCCAATGTGCCAGGCTGCTTGTATAGGACTTTGTGACTGATGAGCACATTTTTCCATTTTTTATTCAGTAGGTTCACAGAAAGGTTATGAGATGCATTATATTTTAAAATTCTTTTTGAAAATACTTTTGCTCACTAAATGTAATTGACACTCTGTGACTTTATTAGGGTCAATATAATTTCTTTTATGAGTTGGGAAGTTTCTTTCAGAGGCAGCTATATTTATTCTTGAGAAACTATGTGAGGACCAAAATCATTTTTAAATACAAAGTGTATGATGATGCTAGGAATAGAAACAAATAGTGGCACACCAGTTCAGATTTTCATTTTTTAAAAAATGTGTTTTTAAAATAAATGTGTACTACTTTTATGAATGAATTCATTGGACAGGAAATATACAATGAAGCATGGCATGTGGAAAAGACGACAAAGTGTGTACACTCACTGGGTGATACGACGTGAGTTACAGGTATTACAAAGTCAGTTTGTTTTGTTGTTTTCTTTGAAATGATTACATATTCTGTCATCTGTTAATATTGACCATAAATGGTGTCACTTCCAGGGAAGTTTCTATATAAACCCAGAGGAACAAATTAACACTTTCCTAGGGAAGACTTACTTTTTCCATAGTGAGTCATGGTGGATGTCACCTTTCTTTGAACATCATATGAAAATCTGTGCGTATATTGGTCTTACTCTTCTATGTCCAACTGCATGCCTTCTCCTCTCTGAAGTCTGGGTCCATAGCCATCTCTAGGTTCTGGGACCTCTGTGCCATAGTTATCTGTCATTTTCAGTTGTCCACCAGTATTTGTTAACTGCACTGCTTTTGCATCTTTCTAAGTATAAATTATGACTTTTCATTAAAGTGCAATTCCTTTACTTCCACCTCTTCTCAGCAACCTTTGTCTCAGCAGTCTAAAGAACTGATATTTAAGAAACATTCTTGCTAAATTAACTCCTGCTTCCTCAAGCAGGCACATACCCTTCATGACAGGGAGGATATTTTGGTTCCTCTAATCTTTAGGGTGACTGATAGGCTAGAGAGGCATGAAGAAAATCCTCAATAAATCTATCCACAGGTGTCCTCACTGGCATTTTTCTTCACACTCCACCTTGTTCTGCTGTCAAAAGCCATAAAGAGTCATCTGCACCTGGCTCCCCCACTTCTCTGATGGCCTCTGTCTTCAGCTGGAGTAATTGGGAAACTCATAAATTTCTGTGTTCAAAGAACTAGGGAGATCTTATGAGACTTACTTTCTCAACTGGTGTTAGCAAGTCATTAACTCTGGAATTACAAAACCCCAAATCGCTAAAGGCAAAGGGAAAGTTTCAACCTGAGGCTGGCTCTAATACACCTTGGAAAAAAATCGTCATTCTTCTCTTAAAATGTAAAAGAGAGAAATGACCCAGGGTACGTAACCTTTGTTCTTGGGTTTTCAAGTACTTTGCATGTGAATGGTTGATAAAGATCTGCTCTTATCCTACTTTCCATGGTAAATTTTAAGCCCAAAGTGGGTTAACTTTCTAGTTATAACTGAACCTTGGGTTTAACTCATAGTTCTCATAATTGTTTCAACTTGTTTCCAATTTAGTTCCAGCTTCGTGATAAAGTGATAAGACTGTCCCGAGAGGTCCCCGGACTGCTAGTGCTGAACTGCTCCTCCACAGAGGACTCCTCTTAGGCCAGTGACCAAACAGCTTCAAGGCTGAATCAGAAACAGGAACACTGTATTTACTGCCCTTCCTGAAGATTTGAAGATTCATAATGAACATTACTGCATTCAAATGTATATTTTTTATAAAACAAAACAAAACAAAAAAATCCCTCCCTTAAATCAAACAATAAAATGTAAAAACACTTTCATTGTGAAATCTCACTTTTTAAAGATTCTAAAGATTCATTTTGTAAAGTACTGGGGTACACATAGAGATATTTATTAGTAGATATTTTAAATAGATTTTTCAAACATGTTAGCCTCATATTCAGCTATTAATTACTTTAAAAAGATAGGGAAGTTGGATGGATTGGGCATGATTCAAACTTACTTCACTCAAGGGAAATATGGATTAGGATTTCTTTCTCATGGGCCACCCGGCAGAGAGTTACCTGAATTAAGGATGAAAATGTCAGGTCAAACTCATTTCTTGTTACCATGTAGCAATCTGAATGGTAGCTGTTGAGATAAGTTTTGAAGGGGCTACATTAAGAGTTCTAATGAAGGCAACAACTTTATTGACTACTTAATATTGATTCTTACTTGCATCTCTTTGACCTTTATGGAAATAACTGCTACCAGGTTAAAGTGGTAAAACGAACTTTGACCCTACATGTGGCAATATACTTTGACCCTAAGCATATTTGCCAAAGGATGAAACAAGTTGCTCCTCTCCCCTCACTGTAACACATGTACATACATCTAAGAAAGTACTTACATCCTAATGATTTATGTACCTATTCATATAACTAGCTGCATCTCTCAGCAGGAACAGCAATATTTGATGGGAAGGTCTAAATATATATATGAATCATTGTTCATGTCAGAGCATAGTTATATTAGAGAAATATCTTTTTAGTTTACCTTTACATTTCTTTCCTAAAAGAATAAGACACAAAAATGAACCAGTAGAGAATCTCACAAGCGTAGACATACAGATGCTAATAGTTACTGTTAATTTAGGATAGAATAAAGAAAAAAATTGCAAGCATTTTAAAGAGGAATAAAACTTAAGTCAAAGAGAAAGGGTAAAAAAAGATGTGAAATAAAACTAGAGACAAAAATAATAAAATTCGAAAAAAGTAAGCAGCTTTTAAAATTAATCAAAAGAAATGACTGACAGTTCTGGGAATCTAATTACAATATGGATAATGATGGTTGGGTTAATAAATTTGATATTGATAATCATTACAAATATATACATATATCAAATAATCATGTTATACACCTTAAATATACATAGTTTGTCAATAAAATAACAAAAATGAAAACTAAATAAAAATTATATTAATGCCTTCTTTATAAGATTTAGTTGTGAGAATTAACTGTGTTCTTATATCATGCCCTGATAGTCAAAGCAGTAACTCTGCAAATATTTAAGCTTATTTTAACCTCAAATGATTTTAAGAACAAACTTAGCATAAATTTAGTCTAGACACTTAATATATTATAACATCTCATTGTTTGGAATTCTGCAGGTATTAAGCAGTAGTTTGGATTACATACTTGTATCTGTTTAACAATTTCAAAACTGGACAAAAAGTTTAAGTATTGCACATAGCCCCTCACACCATGAAATAGCATGCTTAAAGCAAACATAAGAAATATATTTGGCTTCTTAGACATTATTTAAGTTCAAAGCTGAAAAGATTTTTTCTTTTCAAGAATAAGTTGGGTGTCAAGATTCCCGTTAACCTATTGTCTCTTTAGCCTTTTCTTTTGTATTATATACAGTGAACCCAATTACTAACTGACTTAAGGCAAAATGACACATTGTGCAATAATCAATAAAATAACATCAAATTATTTCAATATTTAATCACTTGCAAGACTATAGTTCAAATGACAAAAGAGTACTTCTTAATTTAAACTCATATTTCTGCAAAACCCAAAAACAGATTAAATTTGAATAATTAACTTTAATGTTTTCATTTACATGTAGTGTATTAGTTTTATTTGCTCAGAGCCATTAGTGATGGACCCAATTTCCAGAATTTCTAGAGTATTTCCATGCAGACTAGCCTTGAGGTGTACACCAGGCAAACCTCAGAGGTAATACAAAATTTGCAACTATACTTCACTTTTTGCCCTGACCCAGGCAAGCTATGACCAAGCAGATCTTTCATAGTAAACCACTCTCAAAGTTTTTCTGTTTATTTCCTGGAAAATATCCTCTCTTGGTTATTTTTCAGCTATTTTTCAATACATTATAGTCCTTTGGCATTACTTTTAATAACTTTAGAATCAAATTTCATCTAGGATAGTCAAGAAACATGTCTTAGCATCAAGTGGCTCATTTGATTTTTCCTTCTTTCTGGTAATACATCAAATTTGAATCATTTGTTCATTGATTGAATGAGTAATTGGTGAGAATCTGCTATATATAAAACCTTGGGCTAGGTATTTGCCATGGTACATCCAGATCCTAATCCTCATGTTGTTTACCCTATTGTAACAGTGACAAGATACAAAACAGCAAGGTAAAACTGGGAGCAGTCAAAAAGCACAAGGTTTCAGAATTGAACAAGATTTCAGAATCCTTGGGTTTCCATAAAAAATCTGCCACTTGTTAGCTATGTGATATTTAGGATTAGAATTAGAATCGTGTTATGGTTTAGATATGAGGTGTCCCCCAGAAGCTCATGTGTGAGGCAATGCAAGAAAGTTTAGGTGTGAAATGATTGGGTTATGAGAACTCTAACCTAATCAATGTGTTAATCACCTGATAGAGATTAACTGTTAACCATAGGTAGATAGGGTGTGGCAGAAGGAGGTAGGTCACTGGGACCATGCCTTTTGGGGTGTATATTTTGTTCTTGTTGAGTGGAGCTCTCTCTCTGCTTCCTGTGCCATATTCCCAGCTGCTTCCTGGACCACACCCTTCTGTCATGATGTTCTGCCTCACCTTAGGCAAAGAGCAATGGCGCTGGCCTTCTATGGACTGAGATCTCTAAAATCAAGAGCCCCAAATAAATTTTTCCTCCTCTAAAATTATTCTTTTCAGGTATTTTGGTCACAGTGGCAAAAAGCTGACCAAAACACAGGTACACTCAATTGATACAGGTTAAGTGTTTACTAAAGTTTGTTATTTTACATAACATGAATTCTTAAAAGAGGGTACCTTCAAGGTTGGTTAAATGAGAGACTCATAAGTATCCTCAAAGATATGTTATTTCCGTTTTTTTTCCACTCTATCACTTTCAAAAAAGTACTCTTTTCTCTCCAAGTAGCTTCCTTTAATATTGCAAGATCATGGTCAAAATTTGGTGCATAGTAGGTCAACACAATAATATTCAATGTTCATATACTCAGTCAAACCACATTTAACTAAGAAGAACTCTCTCTTCCTTTGTAACTCCTATTAGTAGCAATAAAATCTTTCCCAGAAGCCCTCAAATAAAAATTCTCATGTTCTGTCAGTAAGAAATGGATGAGCAGAGCTGGCATCACCTGTGCTGTGGTTAGAAATGCCAGAGTATCTGGATTTCTATCTCCAAGAATATCTCACTGCATATTGTACTGACTTAGAATCTGCATTTTAACAAGATGCTAAGGTGATTCTCATGCACAGAACATTTTTTCCAGGCACCACTTTACAGATTTCTGGTTTTATTCCATAGATGCTTTGAATCTAAATATTTTATCAGAATTATACTTAAATTGATGCTTTCATTAAAAAAAATTTCTGGGGCAAACTGCATTGAGCCAACTTAATTCTTTAATTTCCTTTTCAGAAAAATGTGTTTTATTCTTTCTTTTTTATTTTCATAAAATTATTCAATGGATCAATTCTCTAAATCTAATTTTACAACAAAGATTCAGTTCAGTCCTCTTTTTTTTCCCTCATGTAACGTTACACTGGTTTACCTTCTGCTTGTTGAGTTTTTTTTTTTTTTATTTATACCAGATTCAATTTTTCTGACTTAAATTTATCCAACCTCTCCCAAAATTTGTATTATTGTAATAATATTATTCTATTAAGACTCTGTTAATATAAAATTTACTATCACAGCTATTTTATTTTTATTTGATTACTCCCACAACAATTTCCACTATGAATTAGATAAAATCTGTTCCAGATGCTTATCTTCAAAACAATCAAATGGTATAGCTAATCTGATGTGTTGCCTATCAAAATCTTAAATTGAGAAACAGGGCCTTATTTGCTAACAGAGTCACACTAGCTCATGTAAGAGAACACCGTCTTTTGGCACTGGTATCCTCTGAGGTCAAGCTGGATGAGATTAGCATATAGTATATACAATAAAAAGACACCATAGAGAATAGCATGTTTTGATTACTCCAAGAGGACGTATATGTAAGGATTCTCCTGGAATGTGAGCTTCAAAGGGAAAAATCTATGTCTCACTCATGTTTTTCCTCCAGGAAGAATGTGTGGTACACAAAAGGTGTTCCAAACATTTGTTGAATTACAGAAAATAAACATTAATAAATAATGTTCACATGCTATTCAACCATAAGCTATTCAAATTCTGAGCAGGAAAACTCACTCTTATCTGAGTTTCTGGGGAACTTTTATGGAATAGTCAGTATTTCTTCTGGAAGGCATTGCATAATCCAATTGTGAAGACAGAAATGTCTTGGACTTTTTCTGGAACACTTCCCACTCTTATTCAGTGTAAAATGCGTATGAGAGAGCATTGGAACATGAATTTGGAAAAGCAGGAAGACTAAAGGCAAGTCTGAGCACCCTGGTTAGTGAGACAATGTGGCAGCCAAGATATATATATATACAGACACATATATAATTCCACTGGGATAGAGGGTGGGAAGTAGGACCAGGAGAGAGAGGAAGTGCTGAAAAACTGGAGTAGTAAAATTAGTGTATAGGGCATTGCAGAGATAATATAAGCCTGACGCAGAAAACAGGAACTAGGGTGGAACAAAAAAAGATCCTGAAAATGTCTGTAGTACTTGTATCCCTACACCTCTTCTCTTTCCATGTTGTACATTCTTGTTGAAATTAATCCTCTCTGAAACTATTTGTCAATAACTTTGAAAATCTAGCTTTCTTTCTTCTGAACTGTAGACATGGTTTTATTCTCTTTAGACTGACACCTGGGCATTTCTACTACCATGTCTCACATTGTCCCAGGAATAATGCTTTGTGTACTTTCCCACGTTGAGATTTCCTTTCGTGATGAATGCATTGTGAGATTTTTAAAAAATCAGCCTTTATACATCTGATCATACAGGACTCCAATTTTTTCTTTCAATTCATTCACCCATTTCCCCCTGCTTATTCCTATTGCCCCCAGCGACACTTGGGGGCTTATTATCAACCACCTGCCTTTAAGGTGTTTCCTAGCTGGTCTTCCCTGCTAGAGTCCCCATCCTCTGAGTCCATTCTTCACACAGCTGCCAAAGTAATCATTCTGATATGCAAAACTAACCATGTCAGCCCTCTACTTAAAATCTTTCAATAATTCCTAAATCTTGCCTTCTGGAAATGTAGTGAGTTATGATGGAAAGAGAAATGTGATTTTGAATCAGACATGTAAACTTGAATCTTGACTCTACCATATATTAATTATGTGTCCTTGAGCAAGTTATTTATCTGGTTCTCAGTTTCAAAAAATTTACAATGCTATTTTTAAAATTAAATAAAATGTATGTAAACTTTGCACACACATTTATGATATAGTTAGTGGACAATGTATTAGAAATTTTCAAACTTCAAAACATCAAAGTTTTACAAAAATCCTATGCATAGGTGCAGGTATATATTTGTATACACATAGTCACACATGTATATTAATAACTCCACATATATATAAAAACATTGCTTTTGTGTCCACACACACACATATAAAATTGTGTATATATATAATTGTGTATGTGTATATATATATATGTATATATACATATACAATATTATTTTTCAGTACTAGAGATTGAACTGAGGGCTTTGCACATGTTAGATGAGTGCTCTACCACTGAGCTATATCCCCAGCCCTTTTTTTATTTTAAAAGAGGGTCTCATTAAGTTTCTCAGACGAGTCTCAAAATTGCAATCTTTCTGCCTCAGTCTTCTAGGTAGATGGGATTACAGGCACATACTACCATGCCTAGGATCTCATGTATGAACTTAATTTGGATAACTAAGTTCCATCTATATTCAAGTCCTAAATATAGATTTATATATTTATATTTCATAAAATATAACAGAAATAGCAGCATAAATAAAAGTTACTTTGATGCTTTTACTAAAATGGAGTATTTGATTTTTATAAAACTAAGCTGATCTTTATTACAAGGTATTTCTTTGACATTACTTTGATATCCTGCAGTTAGTGGGGGAAATTCCCTCCCCACCCCAATGCTGGGAATTGAACCCAACATGCCAGGCAAGTGCTCTACCACTTAGTTATACCTCTTATGGAAAAAAAAATGTTAAGGTTCATTTTGGGCTACATAAGCAACATGGAATAACTTCTTTGTGTCTTTCCTTTAAGAAATGATAATACACTTTATAAAATGTGATAACACTGAAATAATATTAAGGAAAGCTTCCATTATGGCATGCTGCACTAATTGAAGTCTGTGTCTAACAAGTCCTAGGCAGGGATCCTTACAAGGAATCTACCCCTCTCATTCATACTGATAGAACATTTATGGACCATTGTGTCTAATTCTGGGGATAACATTTTAAAAGAGATACTTTAAAATACTGCCCCCAGACAAAGACAAATGAGTTATCTAAGGGTTCTGTGTTCCATTTAGACTGTTAAATGTATGAAAGAGGCTAGAAACTCAGAACTTTATTTAAGAAACAGCAATCTAATAATTAGAATAATTCAGCAATGAATGGAGTTTCTGAAATGAAAATTATCTAGATTCACACTTGCTAATCACACATATCTATAAAGATTATGTTGAAAGGATCTTAAACATTAAGTCTGATTTGGATCTGGTTAACCTTAAAGTTCTCTCCTAAATCCATAAAACAAGTATTAAGGAAAATGATATATGCAGTGAACACTATTTAGTGTACAAAAGTGTTTGTGTGGTTCTTTTTTCCTTGTTTGTTTGTTTTTAGTTCAGAGTACTTTAATTTGTAATTATAAACATATTTACATGTTTATAAGTATTAATAATGTCTAAGATTAAAATTTAATTGCAGTTCTTGGAATGTTCAACTATTGATCTACAGCTTTTTTCACTTTCATCCTTTTAATCTCTACTTCACAAACATTAAAAATGGGGTTAGATGACTCTTTAAACAGAATAAATGCATCACGAGTTGTTCTGAAATATCTCTAAGCAAAGCAATTTTGCAGCATACAGTTGGGATATGGTAAATAGCACCAGAACATATATTGGATTTTGGCTTATTCTGAGGACTGTCCTTATACACTCATAGCAAAATGGTTTAAAATGTATTAATTTAAACATAAACTTTAAAATACCTGACAGATTATGTTACAATGCTGTGAAGTTTCATCATCTGGGATTTAGTTTTAGCATGAACTGAAAGCATTTTCTGTCCTCTCTAAGCTCAATCCATAAAGGTCCTTTAGAATACCAATTCTGATTTCTACAGGAGCAGAAATCAGCTCTACCACGGAGCTATAACACCATGTCTTTATGAAGTTTCCATGTGTGTGACTATGTTCTAATCTTCACTTATTAGGACATAAGTCCTAATAGATAACCTCATTTTACTATTAGAACTTCTTTAAGAATCTATCTCTAAATAACTCACATTCTGAGGTACTAGGAGTTAGGATTTCAACATATGAATTTCAGCCTATAATAATAACTTACAAATAGTAACGCATTAAGTTGAATTTCATATAAAATACTTGTTTGATACAATTTTTCAAACTTTCACTAGATATTTTGTCATCAAGGAATTTTGTTAAATTAAAAATGATAATATGGGTAATAATGTTAATTCTAGCAAGCTGCATTTCTCAGACAAAAGTCTGGATGCTTTCTGTGGTTTTGACTTAGTTGGTATTTCTACCACTTACTTCCAGATGTTAAAGGCTGTGTTAATGTTCACCTACATTCATACATTGAATACTTTTTAAAAAATACCTTTATTTTATTTATTTATTTTTATATGGTGTTGAGGATTGAACTCAGTGCCTCATACATGTTAGGCAAGTGCTCTGCTACTGAGCTACAACCTCAGCCCCCATACATTGCATGCTTAATCCCTAACACAATGCCAACATAATGGTGTTTGGTTGCTGGAGACTTGTGAATGTGATTAGTGCCCTTATAGTAAGAGCATTTCTTCTCTCTTTGCTCCCAACTCTGTGAGGATGCACTAAGATAGCCATCTATGAAACAGGAAGAAAGCCCTCACCAGAACCGCACTATGTTGGCACTGTATCTCAGACTTCCAGATGGCAGAGAAATAAGTTTTAGTTGTTTAACTGACCTAGTCTATGATACTTTTGTTATAGCAGCCCAAACTAAGGCACCAGACAAAGATGATACAAAAATCTTTCCAAGAACTTAAAATATTTCACAGGAACTTCAGTTGTGATTTCAGGTATGCTGAATTTATTAGCACAAAACCTCACTGAAGTTAGTTATAATGTCCATGAAGGAGGAATGCAAAGTAGTATTTGAAAAGCATACTTGTTCTTGAGATATGGAAAAATCAGTGTTTTCTTTTTCTAATGAAAGTGCTTCTTCTTGTAAGGTTGCTGAATGCTTTTTTCCTATTTAATTAAAAATAAAGTTTTATCTGAAATGGATTAAACTCAACTACTGTTTAATTAAACCAAAAACCTTTAAGAGGATCACTTCCCTAAGATCAATTAACATTCTGTTCCATATTGAACATAATTAGAAAGGCAATTCTTGTAATCCACTGGAATAACCTTTAAAATTCACTTGGTCTTTACAACCTATCTGTATGGCATTTTCTTAAAAAATCCAAGTAGTTAAAAAGAAAAATCATATACTAAGCTTAATGTTGGTGCCAATTTTTAAATTTATTTTTGCATTTATAAAATAGGAATAATAAATCTTACTTGGTACTTGGGACTTTTGAGTAATTTGAAGATTCTGTGTGAAGGACTAGTTCCTGTGGGTGAAACAAGTTAAACTGAACCTTAGATTAGGGAACTGATATCTTAGGTAAATAAAAAAGGAACTTGAGTCTCCATATTCTTTTAGAAAAACTAAAAGCTTTCAGACAAATGTTTTGAAATATTTGCCTTAAATCTCTGAGTCACACAGCTTATGTAGTCATAGAAAAATTGTATTAATGCCAAATAATGGCTTGAGAAGAATATTTTATTATTAAGCACTGTTAAGAAACATTCAGGACATTTTTAAGTAACAGAAAAAAAATATATGAATGTGACCTTTGACTACTGCTGTTTTGTGATATGCTGATTACTAATGGAGATTTTAAAGTCAGATTTTCGGAAATATACATGATACTGGTTGCTTCTAAACATTTGCCATTATGTTTCTCTCACCAAAAGTAAAATATTTTGAAATGTGCATGAAGGTGACTGTGAATATACAAAGGTAACATTCACCAGTGCTTGGCTGAACTAAGGGACCCTTTACAGAGGTCTGGCCTCAGGCATACTCACTGACTCACTGCAGGGCTTCAGGACCCTCAGGTTGAACTTTCCTCTGTCTGCTTGAAAGGTCATACTTTCAAACCTTGTAGGCTGTCAGCTGAAGCAGGTGTACCCATCAAGAAGCTGCCTGGAGTTTGCCCTCAAACCCTTTTACATGGAGTTATTTTGTGGGTCATTATTCCAGTGTAGGGTGCTTCTTTGGAGAAACAGCTCCTAACTCCTCTGCTCATTCTGTTACCTGCATATTGCACTGCTTCGTGCTTTGCAATTTTGGTGATTGACTCTGATTGCTTCTGGATCAAAAAACCACTTAGCTTATGAAAACTGCAGTCACTTGACCAATAAAAACAAAAGACTTACTTTCTTTATCTTGTCCAAGCTTTGTTTTTTTAAAAATTTCCCCTTATTTGACTTGAAAATTAATCTAAAGAATTTTATAAGATACATATGATTCACAAAGATTAAGTTATTAACAAGTTGTCATGCAACATTTATGGAAATAAGGTTCAGAGAAAATTTGAAGGACCTAGTGTGTTTGGAGTTGTGGTACACTTTCCTGTAAGCAGCCAGTTGCCTCCTGGTAGCTGTGTTGTGTGAAACCTACTAACTTAGTGATCTTGAGTTGTATGTGACTCCACATTTTAATATGGTATTACAGACACAAAGGTGGTTGTCTTAATACCCAAGCTTTGTTGCTGACAGGAAAACAAGGTTCCCTCCCTCTCTGCATGGTCCTGTTTGGAGGAGAAGCTGTTCTTGGAGGAAATAGGGGGCACTGATTGGTCTGTAGCTGTTATCAATCCAAAAGAAGGCAGGGCAAGATTCTGAACAGACTCTGGGATGTATTGGTGGACACAATATCTATGTGCAGCCTCCACACATAATCAGAAGACCAAGATAAATAAAGAAGTCTTTTGCCATTCAAATTTGCTCATTTTAAAAGAGCAATTTGTTATGTATTTCAAAATAGTTTCATCAATTTTACTAAGATTAGAAAAGTCACACATTGCAGGTGCATAATTACACTTGCCATTAAACACAAACACAGATGCACACAACAAAATTAGATGCAATCATTTCATTGAGAAAAGAATGGCACTTGTTTCTCATTTCCCATTTTTTATTTAAACAATTAAACTAAGTTTTGTCTTCCTCAAAGACCGAAGGATTTGTTATCTGTGTGTGTGTGTGTGTGTGTGTGTGTGTGTGTGTGTGAGTGCTTTCACATTTTAGGTGAGAATTAATGATCAAGTCATTCTGGAATTAGGGGGTGAGAGACTTCATCATGTCATAGGATAGGCCTTCTTTAGCACAGTCACAATAATACTAAGTCACAATCAATTCTACATGGCAGACACTGCAAAAAACCAATCTGCCTTCAGTCCTTCTATAATGGCCCTTGCTATGATTTTGCTCCTATATCTGTGTGGGAAACAAGGTGAAGGAGTGGGTGCATTCAATACATTCATTGCTCACAAGCTGGGAAGTGCAGAAACCTCTTTCATGATGTCATCTCCCTTCAGCTCTATAGTAACTCCTGGAGGTTAGGTTGACCTCATTGTGAAGATGAGGAGTTCTGTACATACACAGCTAGTAACAATAGAAAGAAACAGGTAGAACTTGAACCACAGTAAGTGGAATTCAATATGCTATTTCATCTTCTCATCAGTCAATAAATCCTTGGACGAAAACAAACTTGTCTCTGGTATAAGCTGGCCATGCCACTGATATCGGGTTCATAATATAAATCCTGTAGGCCTAAGTGAGTGACCTGATCTTATACTTAGAAGTTTGGAAGACAGATTTTATAAGTTTATTTAAAAATAATTTGACTTTTTTTATATGATAGTAAGATCATACTGATGCTTTTTAAAATTAAACTTAACTGTTATGGGCCAGGCTATATGGGTAATGACCAAACAGACTCCCTTTCGCCCTGAGACTCCATGTCATGTAAGAAATGCTTCTCCCATGGGAGCATCCTGCCTCTGTACCCATCAACAGTTGGTTAGCATAGCACATTTAGCAACACAAAATGGTATTTCTTATACAATGTAAAATTTTTCTCTTTTTGGTTCCCATTTTTCTTGGGCAATGTACCCTAACTGTACACTAACAGCATAGAATAATATTTTTCTAGATGTTAGTAACTATTCTTTAACTTGTAATCACTAGGGTCTGCTTATGATTTTAGATCTCATGATGTTTGTTTCTGGTTTTGAATCATAGCAACAGCCACTTATGATTAATGCAATTTTGGACTATAAAGGTGTACTCTAACCCTTGGAGGAGGTTGAAGGGTGTAGACTGCAGCCTGCCCTTGGCCTGCCAGCTGGTGAATCTGGACCACCAGCTGGTGAATAAACATCCCCTCTCTTGCTTTAAGATCAAGTTAGTGACTTATCTCATCATAACATAACAAATTAGAATGATTTCTCAAATCAGCGTTACTTGGGACTATGCAAATTGAACTAGCATTAGCTTAACCAAAAATCATTTACTTGGGTATCTATGGAAATGAAGCTTTTTATTCTACACTTTGATTCAACTTTAGGAAGCCAAGGAGCAAAGTTTACCCTTATGATGTTAGAATAACTAAATCTCAGTCAAGATTCTGCTGATCAATTCATATTTCCCATGGTAGAATGGTAATTTAATTTTCGTTCTTTCCAACTCCCATAACAGAAACTTTTCATTTTAATATTAAATATTTTTAACTTTTCTTAGCTAGAGGATTAAGAAATAAAGCCAGTTTCATTTTTAAAATGATGATCTCAAAATTAGATTCACTTAATCCATAATAAATATTTATGTGAATACTTCTTAAAACAGGGTCATTCATTGATATAACTTTTCCATTAAGCATTCTAAATTCCATGTCGCTATTATGCTATCACTTTATTTAATGTGATATGTAGAGTGTATTGGTTAGTGCACCAAAAATTTCTCTCAGATTGTTAGGAACTAAACTTTTTCCTGATTTTCCAACATGCCACATTTTATAACACCCTGAGATCTCTGACATATATCCCAATAAAGTCATAATTTAATATTTTTATGGGCTATAAACTTAAAGGCAAGAACCTTTTGTTTCTTCTTTACCTCTGGAACCCAGAGTCTTAACATAGAATTCAATAAATAAATATCTGTTAAATGAGTAGTGTGTGATCTTGGTTATATTGGAAGCATATGTAAGTTTTGTGTTAAAAAAAGCCTTCAGAGGGTAGAAAAAATATTGATATGAAAACTAATACCAATGATTTCCTCCCCAGTAGCCTGAACGATGATGTCTGATCACACCAAATATCTAGGAGACCTGTCTGTCTTGGGGATGACAAAGGATCAACATGTATGGTTATAAACATGGGTAGATTTAGTGTTTCTCATCTGTGGGATCATTCTAGATTGTCTCTGGATCATCTACCATTTTACTGTACTACAATAGATACTGTATTTTCTTTCTGTTGATACTGGGCTAGTGTTAATAGGAAAGGCAGGCATTACTGTTTGTGGGATATTTCCTCTACTTCGAATAAGGAAACTGGGCTCCAGAAAAGGCAGGCCATCATCTCAGAGGTTTAAGATAAATTAGTGGCAAAATGAAACAGAAACTGTTGGTTTTAAGGTAATCTAAACACCATGTTTAAAGGTATTTCTTTGGAGCTCAGTACCTGATTGACTTGAGAAACAATTAGGTAGGTTGAGATTTTAAGAAACCCTACATTCAGCACTGTCAGTAAGAACTTGAGGGATTCCAGCACAATGCAATTGCAAAATTGCAAAACTTTAGCTCTGTGAGGAAACTAGTCTCATTTAGAGTTCATGAGTTCTAATGTTCTTGTCCCTCATATTAAACTGCTTTTTCCACTCACTGATGTTTAACTTGTTTGTCAAGTAAAAGATCAGTGTCTTTGACAAAAATGACAGTGACAGACTTGGCCAAACTTAAAAAACCATCATTTCACTCCTCTCTTAGCTGGGCTCCAGCTCATTCAAAAGCTGATCAAGCCAAACTTGAATCAAGCCAAACTTGAATCAAGCCAAACTTGAATGGCTTTTCTTCCCATTTGTCTGGGTCTGACCTCAGGTTACTTCAGAGATGCAGTGAACAGCTGGGTGGGTTGTATCCCGCACAAGAGTACCCAAATGAGAAGGAAGAGCAGGGTAAAATGTGTCCTGGGGTCTGCTCACCAAGGCATGCTCTGGCACCACTGACCCACCCAGAAGAAGGAGCACTTTTGCACAAATGTACCTTATGCACAGGCAGTGACCTAAGCTTGCTGTTGTTCAGGGGATGTAATATTCTTTTTTTTTCTCCCAGCTGGGCTACTATGATTGAAACTTGAAAGTTCTCAGATAGATCTGTCTTCAAATTAGTATTAACTGGCTAGTGTAATATAATTTAACACTACCGCTCACCTCTCCATTTTCTTGTGCTTCTGTGTGTATTTGTCTAACTAGTAGAAAAAAATGTAAGCCTTGTTTACTTCACTTTTGCTAGGAAATAGCTTATCTGTTGCTTCTATTTCATTTTGGATATATGGAGAATAGGCAAACTTTTCCAATTATAAAGGAAACAGTAAGAAATAAGATAGATGTCTATAATACGTTTTGCATTTATTTGATGTATTAAAAAACCACCTTGGAAGTAAATATATTTTTGTTTTATATAAACACATTTTAGTGTATTTTTCATATTTTTAAAACCCCAAAGAATAAACTTTTGAAAGAGATTTCTAACTTTCTATATTTGTCTTATTAGCATTTTATTTCTTGATATTTTAAGTACTGTGCTTTCATTTCTAAGAGCTAAATAATAGGCAGGACACTGATTTTACAACTATATTTCCCTCCATAGACCAATATCAATACTAAAACAATCAGTGAATAGAGTTTCTTCAATTATAAATTGTTTTGCCATTTTTTTTCTTAATTATCAGTATGCTCCACCTCTTGTTGTTAGTATGATCTGGAAAATGGGGAAAAAGTTACCAATTAATATGAATCAGAAGTGTGTTTCTTACTCCTGAGTAGTTCTCCTGTGGTAGACTGAGACCAATCTGTGTCCTATCTGTCTCCAATTTCACACTTGAAGGCAAAGGGTAGGCTTCAGAGAATATATGACTGGGACTTTTGGGTTCCTCCTTCAATTCTCCACAAAGTCTCTGTAAGTAATCTTTTTGTGATAAATTATGATAAGTTTGCTCTATAACTGCAAAAAACACATTTAAAGAAATATTTCCTTCCTCTACCTCCACTTTCAGCATAATTCCAACGAGATGCCTCCATTAAATCCTTCTATATGGATGTTCTGCACTCTCCACTGAAGAACAGAGCTGTGGCCCAGGGATGTATGACTATGTTGGCTGCTCTTTTTACAACTGCCCTGTTGGACTGGGATACTTCCTTCAAGGAAGAGCCCTTCTAGAAGAAGGAAAGCTGGTTGTTACGGTTTGAATATGGATGGATAGGAGTTGACCCTTGAAAAAGTTCATGTGTTAGGCAATGCAGGAGTGTTCAGAAGTGAAATGATAGACTATGAGAGATGGAAACTCATCCGAAGATTAATCCATTTGATGGTTTATTGGATGTTAACTGCAGGCAGGTAGGTATGACTGGAGGAAGTAGGTCACTAGGGCCATGCTGCTGGGGATGAAATCTCCCTGACTCATTTCTCTGTGTTCCTTGGCTGCCATGGGCTGAGCAGCTTTCCTCCAACATATGCTTCTGACATGATTTTTCTGTTTCATTTTAGACCCAGATCAATGGAATTGGTCAACCATGACTGATCCTCTGAAACCATGAGTTCAAAATAAACTTTTCCTCCTTTAAGTTGTTCTTTGTTTTTTGAGATTTTTATTTATTATTATCATTGTTTATTTTCACAGACTGCATTTTGATTCATTGTACACAAATGGGGTACATCTTTTCGTCTCTTTGGTTGTGCACAATGTAAATTCATACCATTCGTGTAATCATACATGTACATAGGGTAATGATGTCTGTCTCATTCTACCATTTTT
This sequence comes from Glaucomys volans, assembly GCA_020662805.1. Classification (NCBI taxonomy): domain Eukaryota; kingdom Metazoa; phylum Chordata; class Mammalia; order Rodentia; family Sciuridae; genus Glaucomys; species Glaucomys volans. The sequence goes on from JAJEJO010003000.1 coordinate 136,565, forward strand.
CATACCCCACACCTCCTTTCCCTTTACATAATTTAAAATTCCTCTATTCTTCTCTCACACTCCATACCCCCCCACTCCCATTATATATCATCATCCACTTATCAAGGAAAACATTCGGCCTTTGGTTTTTAAGTTGTTTTTATCAGGTATTTTTGGTCACAACAATGAAAAGCTGATGAACATACTGGGTTTATAGAACAATGGATAATGGATAAAGATGGTGGTGGTGGCAGCGAGTCTTAGCATTTTCTATTGATAGTTAAGTAGACCTATTGGGGGAAAATCCAGATGCTCTGTCAATATTTGGAATACGTGAAATAAACAGATTCAAACTAAGGACGCAAAGTATCCATTATTTCTTCCTTTACCTTTGTCTTTTGATTAAACAGAATTTGGCCACAGGATTTAGGGTCAAAATTAACTAATCTCTAGAGTAGCAGTGTTATTTGTGAGGAAAAGGCAGGGTAAAGAACTTGCACAGGCCCCCACACCCTTCTGGGTACCATATAGAATATTTTATTATTTGTGCAATCCTGTTCAATTTTCCAACAACCTTGTGGAAATGGCATGTGTTGTATCTCACAGAAGAAGTAATTGATGCTAAGGGATACGATGCCATTCTCCACATCACATAGTTAGTAGGTAAAGAGATAAAGATTTGAATTCAAGTTCTAAAGACTGTGTGTGGCTTAAATAATATGCACCCACTGAGCTAAAAACAACAACAAAACAACAAAAACCTAGAGAATCTTAAATGTTATCTAGTGGAATTTCTGCACACTGCAAACACAAGTTCACAAGTATCTGTCACTCAGGGGCAATGGCGGAAACTTCAACCCACCCCTGAAGTGGAAAATACTGAACAGAATTCTAAAATACCAAGAAAGATGACTAGGGGGATCAGATGAACCCTTTGGATCCAGACATAAATCCAGGTGATGCATTCTGGAAGAGTTCATTTGATCCTCAGAAATCCATTAAACATAGAAAAGCTAGAATAAAAATTGTTAACTTCATTTTGCTTGAGAAAACAATGAACATTAATAATTTTGAAGTATAAGTCAATTTAAGCACATTTACTTGGAAGTTAATAAACTTATTGAACTTTTCAAATATCTGTTCATCTATTTTAGAAGCACAACACAAAACAACAGCAGATGAGCCATCTACAAACCTCATTATCTACTAACCAAAATCACCATTGTATCAGCATTGTAACTTCATTTAATTAGATAGACCAAGGGAAAGAAAGCAAAGGAGACACAGTAAAAATAGGGCTGCTGGATGTAGTAAATGAAATATGGGATTCCTAGATAAATTTGAATTTCAGATAAACTATAATTTATTTTAATATAAATATTTCTACAATATTTTAGACATTATACAAAAATTATTAATAATTTATCTGAAATTTAAATAAGCTTCCTACATTTTTATCTGGCAACTTTAAAGAATAGAAAAAGCTGTTTATAGTTACACTGGGTACTGAGTTATTCTGATCAATAAAATAATAGATAACATTTTCATAACAATTAGCTCTTAAGCACTTTTTAAACAATAATCCATTTAATTGTGAATATAACACTGGAAGATAAATACTATAGAGACTATAATTTAGAAAATAAGAATATTGAGACCATAGCAGGTGGAACCACTTGCATGTAGTCACACAATTAACTAGTGACAGAGAAAGCATTTGAACCCAGATGGTTCTGCAATAATTTGACATCTTAACCATTGTGATACACTGTCTCCTATCAAATGTATTTGTTTATTCAAAATTATTCTACATGTATGGAGGATGACAATTTTTGAAAATATTATTTAATGGACTTTCAATGTGCATCAAGTACATACTTTATACAAAGCCTCTTTAGAAATTAGTAATACTCATGGCCACTGTTTGGAATATATGTTATTGTGTTTTATATATGTATATATACACACACATTCAACATATATATGTGTGTATATATATATATAAACACTACATATATACACATATAAATACACATGAGCAGAAAGTTGAAAAGATTAATTGACAAAATACTAAACTATTTGAATTTCTTAATATTATATAAATGAGATTTATAAGGCTGTGGCTGTAGCTCAGTGGTATCAGTGGTATAGCGCTTGCCTCCAATGTGTGAGGCTGTGTTTGATCTTCAGCACCACATAAAAAAATAAATAAAGATACTGTGTCCACCTAAAACTAAAAAAATTTTTTAAAAAGAAAGGGATTTATATTAGACACACACACACACACACACACACAAAACACACACACACACAAAACACACACAAATTTCAGGGAATACTGGAATTATAGCTATCAATACAGATCCAATTTATCAAAGATTTTATGTCTGCGTCTACATGTGTATCATGATATACTTTATTTCCTACAAATTAGAAGAAAATAAAGATTTGTTGTTGGAGTCATTCAATAAACATCAGATCGACCTAAACCAGGAGTTTCTAAGATAGCATCCTGTTACCATGACATTTCTTTGATTTGGAGTATCCCAATACTCGTCTCCTAAATAGCAATTAGATTCATAGTCAAGTAATTTTCAATTTTATATGTATATATTGGCAAGCTCCTTTCAGATTGTTGCCTCAAAATAATTCCTATTTTCTCAAACTTCACCCTGCACAAAAAACTAAGGATATTGGTTCAAAAACGCACATTTCCTTGCCCAAACCAGACCTAATAATGTGAAAATCTTGGAGGATGGAATTTAAAATCTGTATTTTCAGTGAGCCCATGCCAGCTGAGTCCAAGGCAGGAGGTCTCCAAACCATACTTTGAGAAAATGACTTTGACACCCAAGATGCAAGAAGATACAGCAGCTGGTGGTAGGTTTCTTTTTTTTTTTTTTTTTTCTTTTCTTTTCCCATTGAGAGCTTTAAAGCTGTTTTATTTTTAGAATTTCCCCTATTTCCCATTACAGAGTTTGAGGCAGCTGTAGAAAACATACGCACATATATTTAGTGCTACATTCTAAAGTACTCTTAGATCCATTATGCTGTATTACAGCTCCTCCCACATCATCAGGCGTATGCCTAACAGAGCATATGGGTGCTGTGGCACTCACGGAGGGCCATCAAATCCCACAGCACTGGAGATTAAACTCCACAGTACTTCCCATGAGAGAAACAAAGGCTGCGCCCCTAATAGATGGTAGGGTGTTGGGAGAAGCAAGAAGGTGACTCAGCATTTAACAAGCATAATAGTCAATTACATTTGTTTTTATTTTATTCTTTCACCCTACGCCCTCTTAAGCCTATATGGCTTTGCTAATTATGCTACATATACAATGGCAATAATAATCATGTGTAATTCCACAATGTAATTAATACAAATTTGAATGTATTTATCATTATATTTTATTTTGTATTTTAAACGATAGGGCATCATATTACAAGAAAAGCAATAATAATGGCTCTAGGAAAATATCTTTCATTTTTTCTCTTTTATCATATTGGATGTCTTTGTTGGATAACCTTGCATAAACATTTTTCTTTTTTTTGGCCAATTTTTAATAGCATACAGAACATAGTCAGGTACATGAACCTGTTCTCCTGAGTGGAAATATACACTCATACTCCTACCTTCTTTAAAATTTTCTGACTCAAAAGACACTGAACAAGTAGATGAGAATACACATGGGATAAAAGGCTATGGTCTGACGTGTTAAATGTAGGCTATCTGCTAGGAAGATAAAACAAAACCAAATAATGACCTTTTCATAGTTCATAGTTCCTGTTACCCAGCAGGTGGGAAAGTGCTACCAAAAAAGCAGGTAAATGGATGAAGTTGGAGAATGTCATGCTAAGTGAGATTAGTTAATCCCAAAAAACCAAAGGCCGAATGATATCTCTGATAAGTGGATGATAATACATAATGCAGGGTGGGAGGGAGGCAAGAATGGAGGAAGGATGGATTGCATAGAGGAAAAAGGGATCGGGTTTGGGGGGTAAGAATAATAACAGAATGAGACAAACATCATTACCCTGTGTACATGTGTGATTACACAAATGGTGTGACTCTACTTCGGGTACAATCAGAGAAATAATAGCTGTACTCCATTTATGTATAATGAATCAAAATAAATGTAAAAAAAATGTTTAGCTCTTATGTTTAGTGTTCCATTTTAATGTAAAATGATGAAGAATGTCCTAATATAAATGTTGTATTACTTTGGAAAACATATCAATTATAAAAGCTTCTTTTATGGAATGAAGAGAAGGCAAAACCAAAGTGTTTGAAAGTTTGCAGGAACCCAAACTAGTTTATACAAAAACAAGGCAATAATGATCCTCTGTCATTTCAAGCAAGACAGAAACAAGAGTATAAAGAAAGTTAAGTGCATTTCAACAAATGAAATCATTTTTTACCACTCATGTGACAAATAAATATTTGTGTACTATTTTAAACTTCTCTAGCTAAGCTCTTCAGTTCAGAGCCATTTCTTAGCAGGTGAAGCACTCCACATGTTACTTTCTTTGCTTAGTGAGGTCAATGTATACGGCTTATTTAACTCATGAGAAGGGTTCACTATTCTTCAGTTATGTCTAGGCTAACTTTAGCTTATGTAATGTTTTTTGAAACTGAAATGAAAATTGTGCTTTGAATCTATTAAACAATTTTAAATACAGATATAGACCAAGAATTGATAACCTTGTTTGATGTTGAGGAGGTCTACAATGAAAACTGAAGAAAGCAGTGAATTAAAAACCCACTTTTTCTTAATACACACATTTTTCATATTATAACTGAAGAAAATCATGTTGATTAAAAAAATAAGAGCTGTTTAAGGTCATATTCCATTCTACATGATGTCAGACATAACCATGAAAAAAAAAAAGGTACTAATGGAAGAGAGAGAAATTGGATTTGGGGCTGAGTTCTCTTATTTACAGAATAAAATCATGTAATCTCTGCAAATTGTTTTTTTCACGTTTGAGACAGAATACCTTACACAAATGATACATACCCAGATTATTTAAAGTATACACTAAAAAAAATTATCATAAAAGCCCATTGAAAAGAAAAAAGTGTTACAGAAATGCAATTCAATTAATACCACATATAACAAAGTAGTTCCTGGGGATATTAAGGTGGCTATTTTTAAAAAGTACTTCCTGATGAAATAAGTTTAAAAATCACCGAGTAAAATAAAGTTAAATCACTTCCCTATAGCATTTCTTGGAGTCTTTATTATGTTAATATGCATGTGCAATAGTAATAATAGAAGATGAAGCATTTACCAAATTCATTTCCACCCAAAACGTTTCTTTTTTTTTTTAAAGCACATTATGAAAGCAATTCTTTTCAAGGTACATTGTGGAAAATGTTGATAAAATCCATTATTTGGAAAGAAAGAGAACCTAATTTATTTTGGAGTATTCCATTTTTAGAATAATATGTATTATTCCAAACTTATCTGTTCATAATTAGATTAGGAAAAGGACCATTTTGAAAATTATGGGGTGGTTGTGGTGAGGAGGACTCTATTCTGAGTGAAACTATCTGACAAAAAAGGAGAGTGTGGAAGATATAAATTGTGAATGATGAGGAACAGCTTAGAGTCACAGCAAAGACCAGAACCAAGAGAGTAGAGGTAGTGGAGAGTTGAACACGGAGTGAGAATGGCAGCAAGCTGCACCCAGGTGTGCTAAGAAAGCCTCCTCAAGGTGATGGACCTCAGGTGGTCCCTTGAGAGCCAGGACAGGGTCTGAAACTCCCACAGAGATACAGGAAGTAGAGGGCAGGTCAGATGGAAGAAAAACCATCTAAATTTCTTGACCAACGCTGAGCAAAGAACCTAAGTAATGAGTTTGGTTAACATTATTCTGCCTTGGTACTGAGGTGGCAATACATCCTGATCAAAGAAATGTGTATCTGTTTCTGTTCTAAAATATAAATTAACTCCCAAAAGTGATTAACTGGGACCTATAGGCAGATAAATGTGACCTTAGCCACATCTTAAAGGATCTCAGAGAAGAATGTGACCAGAGGCTAGGACAAGAAAGGACATGGATAAACGGACCTACAACTTTTGGGATACATACCATGCAGGTGAACTATGACAGCAGTATAAAACAAATGTGATAGAGGGATTTTATAGTTGCTTCACTGAGCCATGTTTCCCTAACAGAAATGTTAATTTGTTTATTAAAGAGATAGTGAATTCAATATTTAGTATAAATAAATTATTTTATGTTGACATTAGCTAACAAATAAATACTTCACAAATGAAAGATATCCATAATAATGAATATAAGCAAAATTGAATTACCTATTCATTATGATATTACTGGTTTTAAGGAAATATTACGAATGTCTCTAGGACAAAGCAAAACATGAACCAGGTGAGTTGATCTCTGATTAAGACTGCTGGACAGAGCAGCATTCGCTTAAATACAGTATGTGCACAATAAGCACAATACCGGGTTGTAGAAAGGAAATATTAAATTTCCACTCCTATTTCCTATTTGTTTTATTTTAAATAAAAAAACAGAGGAATTGGTTTGGATATGGCAGCACATGCCTATAATCTCAGTGACTTCACTGAGACAGGCTGATACAGGAGGATCAAAAGTTTGAGGCCAGACCCTCAGCAACTTAGTAAGATCCTGCCTCAAAATGATAAATAAAAAGAACTGGGAATGTAGCTCAGTGGTAAAGCACCACTGGGTTCAACCCCCAGTATCAAAAAATAAAAATAAAAAGACATTGAACTTTTCATTTTTCAAATATTTAATGTGTAATGTATTCAATGTTGAGTAATGCTGTAAAGGTTAAATTTTTATAATAGGAAACCACAAATTTAGTTGGCCATCAGAAGCTACAGAAATACCAAATGTCCTCATTTAAGACAGGGTATGTCGTTGGAGCTGTGTTGGCTAGGATTTGGTAATAGAAGGGCTTCCTAATCCAATAGATCTCCTGAAACAAGTAGTCACCTCATTCACTAACTGGTCTAATAAATATTGTGGCCAAAATTATCACACAAGCTATCTAGCATGTGTTTTATCCTTCCCACTACGTACTGGTCATGCAATCTTGAGCAAGCTTCTCTGACTCCATGACCTTCTTATGAAACAAATATAAGTTAGCTCACTAGGACGGCTGCTTTAAAGACAATGAGGTCACTAATCAAAATTGATTCCAATTTTCTTTGAGAGTCTTTATAAATGCTCATCCTACTTAAAAGGGTATTTCCAAAGTCTAATTTTTACTCATTGGCATATTTTTCAACTCATATTTTTAGAAGAGAACAGCTTATCATTCTTGGAAACATATTTTGTTAGTGCAAAAGTAACTGGTATGCCACAAATAAATAATCATTTGCACACAAAGGAATCAGAAGTCATTTAATGCTCATTATCATAAAAACATGAATGGACCTGCTGTGCATATACAAGTCCTGCTGTTCATGTTGTTTAGTTTTTCAGGGGTTTCAAGTACTGCATCTAAACAGAAGCATCCAGCTTCCCACATTCTGTTTATTGCTGTTTGAATGTTGAATCCATGAAAATTAGGGCATCAGTAATCATACACGCAGGTAGACACAATGTTGAATATAACTTTCTGTTCCTTGCACCTGGCATTGTGTTCTGTTGGAACAGGTGCCTCAAAATATTTACTTGAATTAAAAAATTAAGAAGTCAATCAAAATAACTTCCAAACCACAAAGATTTCACCTAATTTTTATGAACTCCCAGGCTTGTCTTTCCAAGGTTGCACCATGTATCTAAACCTAATCTTTTTCCTGTTACCGTGATGATTTCCTTTGAGTATGTTTCATGATTTTCTATATTTGTTTGTGTATTGGTACTTAATAATGTTATAATATGTCTCATTGACTTGTATTAGGGAGTTTTTAAAAAAGCTATTCTTAAAGGGAACACACTAAAGTGACCCAAAATTAGAACTGATGGGGAGATAAAAGCTGTATGTCAGAAATTAAGTAGATATGCTATGCATGTAAAAAATATTAACATTTTTTAAGGTTAAGTTTAAAGTTAGGTGTCTATTTCTGTGCCTATAATTAGTTATGGTATCTTTTTTTTAATTTCATGCTTAGGCTTCATTATGGGGAAAAGAGTTGGTTATCCTTCCAATTTTTATTTCTTTGTCCTTAGACAACCATCATTTAGAACCTAGGATTTAGATATATGAGAGTTTTTAAAAGCAGAAGGTATACCCAGAGGTGATCTCTTTTGTAATGTCTGAATTTTTAAAATAATAACAAGAAAAAGTTGAGTCCCAGAATATTGATGCGATTTATCAGCTATCTAATCCAGATATTTGGATTTTGAATTTTGATCTCAGTATACTACTTTAATCCTGGCTGAACTTTTCTTTGCCCTCTAAGTATTTCTACACAAATATCCTTCTCCATTTTGTTTTGTTTATTAAAATATTTATTTTTGAATTAGATAGTAGAGATTACCTTTGACAGCATAACATTATAATAAAACTTTTAAAGATGATTTATGGCCTATGTACGGTACAGGCAGTCTTTGATTCATTTAGTGTCATCCAGTATATATCAACATTACGAAAGCAGGGAATGAAACGTGCAAAATAAGACACACTGCTTGATCTCTTCAGAACCTCTTTATAGGTGATCCCTTCACAGAGCTTACTGTTACACTCTATGAAAATGCTGGATTTGTGAATTGAAAATCAGAATAATCCTTCATATTGACAAATAATTCCTAAAGGCCTAGTGGTCACTTGATCCTTGAAAACCTTTCCTTCACCTGCCCTTGTAAATAAATAGTTCATAGGAAAAGTGAAGTCAGTGGCTTTTTAAAGAGTTATGAATTTTATGGCTAGACTATTCCCTTTCACAATTTTGAAATGGACTTAATTACATAAGGCTGATTTAATTTGAAACTTAAATTCAATTGCTCTCCTTCACAATTCCACAAAATTAGTATTGAAATGAGGCTACATAGGGTTAGATGCAATTTTGACAAAGGTCAACATAAAATGTGCTGTCTAACAATTCTATTAATTCTACAAATTTGATTGAAATGATATGCAAACTAGCTTAAATTAATAAACGTCTTGTGAAATAAACCAAAAGGCCATTTCCTAGGTTACACTGTGACATTTTCTTTATGCTGGTCATTTATATTATGTTACTCTTTATTAATTTTTACCAGATGTATTTATGGACAGTGTATTTCCTATTTTCCATAGTCATCACCAATGAGACAATGCATGCATACAAAGTGCATGCACTGGGAGAAGAGTTGAGATGTCTTACTTTAAAATAAATTCTTAATCAATCCAAGTTCATTCTTAGAGTGCCTCACGCACCACACCAAAATACACCAACGTATTTCTTCATGATTTATGAGATTATCACAAGTGATGCCCCTACTTCTGATAGAACTTCATTAAACATCTTAATTTCATGATGAATTTTGATCTGTTTTTACTCTAAGCATAAATGAAAGGAGAATTTACTGAATCTGTCAAGTCAGTGGTAGTGAACCTAAGACACATTACCATTCTAGTAAGATCAGAATATCAGTAGAGAAGATCGCTAAATGGTAATGGTAAATTGCTAATACTCTTTTTAAATGATTAATATGTATTATTAGAACTTCCAGATAAAGAAGTTGAAAAACCTGATACTACCAGATAAATACATTTCAAATTTTTTTTTCCCAATGCCATTTTGTGTGTGTGTGTGCGTGTGTGTGTGTGTGTGAGAGAGAGAGAGAGAGAGAGAGAGAGAGAGAGAGAGAGAGAAATACTGGTGATTTAACCCAGAGGTACTCTACCATTACACTACCTCCCCAGCTCTTACCTATTTTTATTTTGAGACAGGTTTTACTAAGTTGCCAAGTCTGGTCTCCAACCTGTGATCCTCCTGACTCAGCCTCCTAAGTCACTGGGATTACAGATGTGCACCACCATGTGTGGCTTACTAATATCAATTTATATAATTTATCTACATTATTGACAATTTGCAACCTATCCAACAATATACTGCTTTGCCTTTTATTGTTTTATTGGAAATTCCATTTTGAAGTGAAGAATACATATATAAATGTGTGTATATATGTGTGTGTGTGTGTGTGTATGTGTGTGTGCTTACATGTTTACATTCTCAATAATAATTAGTGACATCAAATATTGTTATCCTAAAGTTACCCAAACCACCAGAAGAGTAAAAAGGAGCTTCCCAATACTGGGTACAAATACCAAGTGCTTTCTTTGTTCTTTGTCTTATTTAATCCATATAACAATCTAACACAATTTCAAGTTTCTTTACTTAGAAAGTAACAGAGAAGCCAATAGTTTGATCCTAAGAAAATCTCTGTGAGTGAAATGTCACTTTATTTTTATAGCAAGGTTTAAAATCTAATCCAACAATGTGTTGGGAATATCCAACCATGAGTCAGGAATAATTGGCTTAGGATTTTTCAATTTACCAACGTTGTTGGTAAGATTGTTGAGAGGCAGAACCTACAATTTAAGTTTTAGACGGTTTTTGGAAAACACATTGTAGGGCTTTTGGTTCAAAGTTTTGGTTGAATTTTAATGTTTTGGAGAAGATCTTAAACATCACAGTGATAGAATAACAGTCTTTCAGAGGTCTGAAAAATGTCTCGTCTAGGACTGTCATGGATGTGACACATTTTTACCATGTTCAGATATAAGTAGCATAACATTTCCATGATTAACAGTGACTCAGGAAGTTAATCAGTTCCACATGCCCACTTCTTTTGTGGCACTGGGATTTAACCCAGGGGCATTTTACCACTGAGCTACACCCTTGGTCCTTTTTACTTTTTTTGCTTTTTCATTAAGTTGCTGAGGCTGGCCTTAAACTTGTGATTCTCTCATCTCAGCTTCCCAAGCACCACCGTGCCTGGCTGCTCCAGTTCTTAAAAATGACACAGGAACATTTGCTTGAGAGTTTATAGGTGAGATTGAAAGAAATACTAGAGGTTGTAATGAGTATAAAATGTTAAAATTATTTGTGAGTACATGGAATTTCAAAAAAAAGCCCAAACAAACAAACAAACAAACACAAAAAGAAAACAATGGTTCCTTCAAATATGTCACAGTTAGGTGTAAGAGTTTGGGGGTTTCATTTTCAATAATTGTATGTGCAGATTTATTTGATTAGGTTTTGTAAAACATATGACACTGAAATAACAGAGGATCACATGTATAATAGTTATTAGTAAGAAACTTCCTAAAAATCAATCAGCAATAAATTAATAATGAAGGAAGGGAATTCAAATGACAGAAATGTCTTTTCTTCTGAAGCGCTATTGCTCAGAATTGATGTATTTACAAATATAACTAAATTTCTAACTTCAAAAGCCTTAATTAGGGACAAAAATTGATCTCTATAATGGCAGCTCCAAAACAAAATTATCCTATACTTTGCTATCTATAAAAATATTAATCTTATTTTCAACAAAGACGCTAACAAGAACTAATGCCAACAATGTGCAGTTGAGGAGATTATATTCTCTTGAGGTAAAAAATACTAAAAATAGTCACAATTCTGGAGTTTTTCTTGCAAGATGTCAGAAAAAAAATAAATAAAAGGAAAGATGTCAATTTAATTTGCCTTGAGGACTCTGAATATGTTTGACACAATGAAAATTAGACATCTACTGGAAGAACTGGTCCTTGAATTGACAGAAAATCTGTCATCAGCAGGATGAATCGATTCCATCAGGCAAGTGACTTTAAGGAGACAGTTGAAAAGCCATCTGCAACATATTGATGGATGGAGATTTGCACTGAAAAATCACACCCTGATTCATGCAAAAATATTTGTTTCATTTTTATCTTTCTCAAGAAAATTTGCCACTGGCAATTGTTTTATGTGGATATTTCTAGTCTACCAGCCTGAGTTACTTTTGGGGTGTAAAATGTTTTGTCTTATTCCAGAAGGCACTGAGACTCACAAATAATATTAGCTATACCAAGTTAGCCTGAGATATGACTTGAATATTTACAATTTAAAAATAAACGATAGCAACAAAGAAGTAGTTTAACTTTACCATTGTCAAGTCTAACAAATGGGAGCTTTTTCATGATTTCTTCATAGTAAGAACTTAAAAGGCTTTGTGTTATTAAAATTTAGCTGTGATACTTAAAAGGACTGCTTTTTGATTCAAGATTTTAGATTTATTCTTTAAATGTCATTTTAAATTTTGAGAATATTGAGCTGGGGATGTAGCTCAGTGGCAAAATGTTTGCATGGTATGTGTGAGTCTCTGGGTTCTATTGCTAGCACTGAATAAAGAAATGGGAGAATATGTGGCAGCTGGAGACTCAAACTTATGTGCTATATAGTTCCAAATGTGTATCTTGAATTAGTCTCTGAAATAATCAGTCATTCACTCATTCAGCAGATCTTTAAGGAGTGCCTACCACCTGCCATGTATTGTTTCAGATATTTGGTTAGTCCTAGACAGCAAGTTGAATAAGTGAAAAGACAAGCAACGTCCCAGTTCTCCTAAAGCAAACAAACTAATGTGAAATCACAATTCTGAATTTAGTGTGATGATGTTACTGTGAGAAATTTATGGAGAATGCAGAAATTCAGCAGCCTACCTTATCCCTGCTTTCACTTTCCACAGTGTCAGTTGTATGCAGTTAACCTTGGCTTGAAAATATTAAATGGAAATTTCCAAAATTAAGTGGCATTCCATTCTGAGCTCAGGATGTGAGTCCTTGTCCAGTATCCAACTGGACACTGGACAAGTTGTCCAACTCTTACTTGCCCGTGGGTCCTTTAGCAGCCACCTTGGTTATCAGAATGACTGTCACATAATCCAAATGCTTGCATTCAAGTGACTCTTATTTTACTCAATAATGACCCCAAAGCACAGGAGTACTAATGTAAAGGTGGCATTGTGGCATAAATGGACAAACTAACATTGCTACTTAGTGGCAATGCTGCAGCTCACATAGGAAAACAAAGACAGTATACATGGGGTTCAGTAAAATCCACAGATTCAGGAATCCACTGGGGGTCTTGGAATGTATCCCTCAAGGATAAAGACAGACTATGGTATATGAGAAGGAACTTAAATCAGACATGGGTAGGATGCAGCAGGCAGCCAAGTCATCGCAGAGAAAGGTTTATCCAAAGTGCTGTTGAAGAATTTCAATATCAGTTGATAATTCCGTGCTCTACCTATTCTTTTCGTCGAGGAAGAGGACTTTTATGAAAGAATGGGAAGAGAGAGATAATATTTCCTTTGAGAAATTAAAGTGAATTTAAAAGACAATGGTAACAGGTGAAATGGGGTCAAATTGTGCAAGGACTTTTAGGTTACATTAAGGAATCTGTACTTTATTCTGAGGCTGAGAGAAAGTAATTGATGAATTTTAAACAAGAGGAAGCGAATAATATTTTCATATTAGAAACACACACATATACATGCACATACCAGTTGCAATTCCAGAAATAGATTTTTTAAAAGAATTTACACCAGAAACTAGAAAGCTTAAGAGACTTTTGCAGAAACCCAAGTGAAAGGTTGGTTGTGCAGGTTATGATGTGGCAGTGGGGATGACAAGAAGTGATTTAGAGTAGTTGAATCCTGTATGTAGTAGTTGAAATTGCCAGGATTTTCTAAAACTGTTAATCTGAGGTGATAGAGTTAGTGAAAAACACATCAGCAGGAGGAAACAGGGGGGCCTGTAAAGAACACGGGGAAACATCAGCTAGGAGGAAAACAAAGTCTGGTGTCAAGTAAGACAAATGAAAGATACATTTTAAGAAGCACATTTAAAGAGCAGTGTTGTTGCTGGCTTGTGTGTCTTCACTATTTATCATTTGATGCTGCATGTGTCCATCATGTATAAACATTTGCTAAACAAATGACTTAAAAAATACTGCTACATGCAAGACAAAGATACCAGGTTGGGTGCTGAAAAGATAAATAAAAACTACTTCCTACTTTCAAAACAGTAACACATGCATAAAACTCCATAATATGTGGTAGCTAACCTAAGGGCTCAATACAGCTCCAGAAAAATAAAGATCCAGGAAGAATGTAAAGGGAAAAAAGGAAACAGTGAATATTTCTTGTTCTACTTAACAAATTAAAACTAAGTGAAAAGACTTGAAAAGGAACTATTGCAAATTTCAGGTGACCTGATAAGAACACTTTCAGATTTGGCAAATGTGGCTTTTTGAGGGGTAGCACTTGCTATTTAAAATTTTTTTGTAATTTCCAGGCATACAATAATTATCGCATATTTTGAGCTCATGCATACTACAAAACAATATTTGAACTGAGGTCTAGGCAAGCAAAGTGATTATAAAATTGATCTCTCTCTCTCTTTCTCTCTCTCTCTCCTTTTTTTTTGACACAGAAGACATTAAAAAATTCTAAAAATTACACTTAAAATTACTCCACAAATAAGCATATTTCAAGATTATTTTTAAAAGCACTGCTTGTCAACCTATGCCATGTGCAAATGACAAAAAGACTCTGGAATTAATGTTTTCCTTCTGTAAGCAAGTTCTATTAGGTGAGTATAACAAAAATGCTCCATTGCCTAGCAGTCACAGTTAAAGAGCTAATACGTCATAAATCATGATACTATGGTACTACTGCATGTCAGTGGCATGATTTCAATGCCCTTTGGATTCCTGCTCTCAAACTTTCAAAATCAGTACTAACACAAAGCATTGAAAAAGATGAAAGTCAATGCAGAAGCTCTCAGATCTGGTACAGTCTGTGGCATCAACCCTATAGTAGCATCTATAAATCAACACCAGAGTGAAAATACTCCAGGGACAAGGCTTCATAAGGAATTCCTGTTTTACCAACTTAGGTAAGCCAAAGACAGAGGCACATTTAAATTTGTGTGAACGTAATGATTTCAACATTCACCTAACCAATAGAAAATCTTGTAAGGCATTGGACTGTGGGTGGTGAAACAGTCTTAAGAATGTTACCTGTAACCATTGTGACTGGTCGTTGTGGCCAGAGGTCCAGGCATTCACTTTGCCTTGCTTGTCCAGCCGAGCTTTCCTCGGTTCCCAAGTGAACATGTCCATGTTGAGCGTCCTGAAGATGCTGGAGGCAGTGATCTGATAGTCTTGTATGTGTCCCGATTTCATCCCCAAAGGCTCAGAACAGCCTTAAAGAAAATGACAAGGGCTCCTTGAGAAAAATTATTTGTCAACCTGTTGCTTTTGTGCACTCATTTTAGATAGGCAAGAGAAGATTAAAGATAATGCTATTCATTCCTCCAAAGAGAGAGCATCTAAATTCAAAAAAAGGGGACTATAATCAGAAACAAATCTAGAACAAAATAGAAAAACAAGATAGCCAATTCAAGCTATTTTGTCTGAATATATTTTGGAAAAATTGAAAACAAGACAGACAATTCAAACTACTTTTCTGTGATAGATGATTTTGCAAAATGAAAACAATGCTGAAATGCTCTCTCCTGTCTCATTACTGGAAGCCTCATGGCTGTTCCCTGGTTTTCAACAGTTTCATTGTGTCTTTAAAAATGGGACATTTTCTCATAAAGTATATTTGGTTTTCTTTTATTTGTTTTCATAATACTGCAAATGAAAATTCCCCCAGTACAAAGTCATTTTCACAAACTGTTATACTGTTACATTCTAAACTGGACAGCATTTTGTTGTCTAAGAAACATTTCCTAATTTTTCTCATTGATTCTTACTGTACCAATATAGATTCTTCCCAAAGACGGAAAAACCGATATTTACTCAGTGTATAGCTTTTGCAATACAGAATTTAAATTAGTAAATGAGACAACAAGAGAAAATAAACAAATTCCAGCAAAAACCATTACTAGATGAATCTTTTTATAAATGCTAACATTTCAATCACTCTCAGTAAGTTTTACTGTTTGGAATATTCTTGAAAGATTCTCAAATCTACCACATTTTCAGGATTGATATGGTACAAAATTTGAGTTAGTACACCAATTGAAAATAGTAGGTGTGTGTGTGTGTGTGTGTATAATAAAATGGAAAAGAACCAAAGTAATACCATTTTGTTCAGACCTGACTCCATTTTATGCTTGCTTACAATGGTTTTTTTCAGTCCCCTGAAGTTGTACCTATGTTGACAGTACTGGAGGACCTTCCTGAGTCTGTGACTATGACCTTGATGTAAACAAAATGACTCTGAAACATGTAACAAAACACATCTCTCAGGTAATCAAAATATCTGTCTTAACAGAGTCTTTCTGACCCACATGCCTCAATTGTTCTTGTGGTTTTTGCCTTTATAAACTCTGTACTTCCAAAATTCAGGTGCTGGGAGTCTTTGAGGCATGAACCTGCTCCCAGTCACTGCTTGCCTGCAATGCCTATTAAAGGATGTTTTTTTCCCTTTCAATTTGGCTCAATAAGCATGGTGGTTTGTAATTCTCACTCACTCTGTAACATTATATACACTGAGTAAATATTAGTTTCCTGTCTTAGAAAAGGAACAATATTGGCACAATGACATTATATGTGTATACCCCCACACACACACACACACACACACACACACACAATATAATGTCAATTTTCCAATCTCAAATAACGACTGTGACAAAATTTCATTTACAAAGTTCGTAATAGGAAGCACCTAGTGACTGAGGTTTTCTTAAGTAAAATTACTATATTTGAGCCAAGATATTCACAAAATGAGTTTGATCAAAGAAGCAAAGATAAAAGAACTCCAATCCAATACTTTCTTCTTATACTCTATTGTTCCCCCACTTACTGGCTGTATGGTCTTATACTTGTTATTTAGCCAGTTTCAGTTTTTCTCATCTGTCTGAATTTTAGTGGGAAAAATGTCATAATAGCTCTCAAGGATTTTAGAAAGTTTTAATAGCCCTGGTGGCATGCTGCTTGTCTTTAGGCAGTTCAAGGTAACTTGCACTGTCTGGTATAAAGATTTTGATGAGATTTCTATCCCCATTCTCTTGCCCTGCCCATACTCTTTCCTAAGTCTTTGTAAAACTTTAGTTTGCCTAGATGCAAGGGAAAAGGAAGGTAGTTGTCCCCCCCCCCCTTTTGTTATATAGCATAACATTTCAGGGATTACATAGAAAAGGAATGCCTTTGACTATTTCTGCTTAGTCAAAAAATTCAATTCATACTCTGTTGTCTAGGTCTTAGCCAGCAAGAAATGATGAGTAATTATTTGCTTATATAATATGTGATTGAGTTTTATTCCTCTAATTATGATCTGATATATTTCACTCCAAACATATAAGTCATATCTCTTCCATAGAATTTAAAAGATATTCTTTTTAAGTGTCTGCAAAAAGATTAACTACTGATCTTCTTGACAGGGTTAAAGGTCTCAAGACAATTTATTGCCAAAAAAAAAAAAAAAGAAAAAAGAAAAAAAGAAAGGGAACCATGAACTTCCCAATGTGTTCCACTAAAGGAAATAGTTTGGATTTTTATGTGTGTATTTATTTTCAAGTATTAGAGGTGACTCCTCTGCCATATATCGTCCATCATACATTTCCCTTCTCTTTCATATGATTTTCATGTATATAAATTAATTAACTCTTTTGCCAGTGTGGACAGTACCTGAGCAAATTAAGGTATTAACACAGAAACTGGTTATTTCTATGGTGAAATGCTCTAGCTTTTAAAAACAACCACTGAGAGGTATTATTTTCTACATGCAAGTTCAAAATCAATTTGCAGGGTTGGGAGATAGAGCGCTACTTTTTTTGGAGAAAATAAAATCTGTAAAGTGTCAGTTGTAACCTCTTGTCAAACTTGAAAGTAAAATATATTTACACCTTAGGGTCGTAACTGTGCCATGTATGAAAGACTGATCCTCATGAATTGGAAGACTGAAAAATTGAGGAAGGTGATGTTGAGCAACTAAAAACCACAGGGCTTACAGTGAACCTCATCATATTGAGGCTTCCCCTTGATTACTTTATGATGAATGGCTCAAGGATGGCACTGGTCTCTGGTGATATAGTGACATGCAACACAAGTACTGTATGGCAATGATTCAAAGATTTACTGACAGTCAATAAGCTGGCTGGAATTACCAAAATAAGAAAAAAAAATCTGTTAGAATAATTAATGGCACTTAAACTGTGTTTGTTGCTTCATAAAATACACCAATATAGAATATGAAATGTAAGTCTAAGATAGATTCACTCATCTAGCCTATTCAATCTAATTTCTTTAAATGCATTGGGCTATTTAAAAATAGTTCACATTTTAACACTAATTATATTTGTTTAAATATCATTCCCTAACCTGGTGTGTTGACACACCTGTAATCACAGCTGCCCAGAAGGCTATGGCAGGAGGATTGTGAGTTTGACATCATCCTGGCAACTTAGAGAGATCCCATCTCAAGATAAAATAAAACATTCCCTTTTCAGGTATCACAAATAAGACTAGAAAGGAAATGGATATAAAGTATTCACTTTAATAGATCAATCAAACCACACACTTATCTCTTTCTAAGAACTTAATCTCCTATTTTCTCAAATGTATTTTTTTAAGTTGGTAAATATTTTTCCCTATTTTCGAGGTTATGCTGAAAAGTAAGCACACATGAATTTCCATTTTTCTTCTCAGTTACTTGAACAAAATAATTTGGCTCTACTGTGGTAAAGACAGGAAAAGTATGAGGCCAGAAATATAAGAACAACCACTAAAAATATAACACAGCGAAGCACCTCTAGAAGATTTTATATTTTGTTCAGAATCTATTTATAATGAAATGGGACCACTGTGAGATCTACACATTAAGTCTTCATTTTTATGTCTAGTATTGATGCTCCCGGAGGACAAGAATTACTTAACTCTGAGTTCTTTGATAGATTATTCTTGAGCTGGATAACCACTATTTGTACAATAATCAGGTTGCTAGCTAAGAATGATCCCAGAATGAATTTATAGTAGTAATCTTGGTATTGAAGTATTGTTCCCTAGGGAGGAATGATAAATTTACATGTTTCATAAAATCTAAAAGAAGAAAGAAAGCACCAAGTTCTTAGAGTAGGTAGACAACGATAAAGCTTACTTTTCTGTACCATATATCGTAAACCTAACTGCAATTTATGAGGTCAGACACATTCCATTTTACACTGAACTTCTGTCACAAAACATAAATCACTGATACTACCCAAAACAATGAGATACATCCAAACTTGACAAGTTTCCCATGAGGACTGTTTGTACTTTATTTGACCACTCAACAAAATACATTACTATTTCTACACTAATTCTGTTCTGTAACATGCTTTTGAATTTGTTTATCTTATGCATAAGCTGCAAACTGATTGAAACATGCCCTGGATATTTTGAAGCAGAAATTAATTTCCAGGGGTGTTGAAAAGCTATAGGTTAGTAGCAGACTATATATAAATATGCTCTTTATTTTCTCTAAAGACAGTACAGAAATAGAAAATATGAGACTTACCAGATAGTTCACAGCCAAGAAGTTCCATTCGTAGAGTGCAGTGCCTTCGACAAACTTGTGGATAGAGTCTTACATACTGAGCTTTTATGGGGGGTGTGAACGAGTTAGCATAGGGTGTGTTGTTATCAACATTTCCACGGAACACCTGGGGCAAAGACATAATGCAGAATTTTAAATTATTAAATGCAGTAACTTCTTTACTTATTTTCATATATTGACCCTTACCTTATTCCACATAATTCTTAAAAGATTATATTAAATAACTTTGAGCCTGGAGCATTTAAAAAGTACCTTACCATCAGCAGTGAATATAAAACCCATAGATAAAAACCTAATTAAAGCGATAAACTTCTGTGGTCTATGGCATAATCTATGCTTTCTTAGGATGATCTTATCAATATTAAGGCCAACCCTTAGAGCCTGGAGACTACTTCTCTCTTTTTTGAGAAATGGAACCTTCAACCCTTCAACTTAATCTGGGTTGTCCGTTCCTTTTGCAACTCAGTTCATTTTTTGGAATAAAGACTAGTTTCCAATAGTGCTTTGTCTTTCTAATGCTATAATCAGATTTATGATGCTTAGGATTTGAGTGATCAAGATTATCATTATCAACAAGTTCCATATCACTGGATAACAGACCGATAATTTCTTATATGTATTCTCCAGTAAAACTACTTTCCTTTTAAAAATCAAGTACTAAAATATGTCACCTTTAAGTCTTTTAAATTTCATTGGTATTGCACATTTTATGTAAGCTGGTAAACAAAAATCTTATTTAAATTCACTTGAGATGACAACTTAAAATAAACACTTTGCAAACTTTGCAACGAAGTATTGGTCAGAACACCAGTTAAAATCTGAGAAAATCTTAAATGACAGCTATTGTAAATTTATAACTTAGAGAAACACCTAGTCTCTTCAATCTATTAACCCAATTAAAAGCAAAAATCACCAGAAACATATTTTCAACATAAGCGTTCTCCTGTAGGCTCAGTTCTGATGTGATCATCCGTGATGGACAATGGCATTTTACTTTTTGAATTATGTGGGGTTAAGAAGTCAATCTTACCATGTCTTCATTGGAACCTTTCACTTTGTACATTGTCCAAGTCTTTCCATCATTACTGTAGGCAATTTTGTAGGATTTTATATACTCTGGGCTCCCAATCCTCTTGGCCCCTTGGGTAATCACACCAGTAACTCTCATTTTTCTTTGCAGATTTATCTGAAGACACAAAATAGTTAACTATAATCTCATTGCTTTCAGGATATCCATATTTTGGGAATGGAACATTTTTATGTATCAGTATAGATTTAGAATCACATGAAAAACTAATATTTGTCTTAAAATTTTTTCAGATAAACATATAAAATAGGCACATGCTAAGTTTAACTTCAAAATCTCTTTCTAAAATGGAATAATAATACTTTTTAAAAAAGTAACATGATGCATGTGAACAGGCTTTGAAAAGTGCGATGTGCCCCACAAATAAAAGTGTACAAAACTTTTGTTTGGTTTTGATATGGAGGTGTGTTTTAGCAAACTGAAAAATGGGAACATTCTCTTGTCAAAATAACATCAGTGTCATTGCTGCAAATGGGTCTCAACTGAATTAAGCTTCAAGAAATATTCATTTAAAGTAAAACACACAAATCTTACTAAGACCATTGAATACAAGAATATGAAAAGTTAAAGCAATAATGATGATGAAATTAAACCAAAATATCTTTGGCCTCTGGATCTCTACACTGTAATATCTGCTATGGGTTGTTCAAATCGTCATGGGGGAATGTTGGTTTTTCATCGAATAGCTGCTTTTTCTCTTAATTTTATTTTATGGAGACTTTCTAACTGGCATTTTCTATCCTTTCCAAATCAATTTATAGCAGTTTACAGCAGGAGTAATAGGCATCTAATAAAAATGTTAGTATTTAATATTTAAATAAGGATCTCTAAGAGACAACAATTATTAAATAAAATAATACAATGCAAAATATTTTATTTATATAAATATCAAATTTTGTTTCATTGACTTTAGAATGTCTTTATGATATCTATAAAATATAAACATAAAACAGTATTGTTTCAATATTCTTGATAAATTCTTATGAACCACCCCTTCCCACCAATGTAAATCAGAAAAATTTCAGTCGCTCACACTGTATTTTTGAATAAATAATCCAGAGACTACTTTCCCCCCGCAAATGAGAAAAATCCTTAGATTCATGTTAAGTGACCAATGATTTTCCACTCTAGGACGGGACTCAGAATCAGCATGTGAAATGGTAGAGAATGTGCATGATGAGACCAGACTCTCTCTAATCACTGTTTCTGAGTGTTCCAAAGCCCTGTCTTCTCTTTCTGGTTGTCCTAAGGTCCTTCCCCAACTGCTGTTCACAAAGCAGTTCTCATTCTACTCTTGAACAAAGCCTAGCAATGGTGAGTTAGAGTACAGTGGTAGGTAGTCCCAGCCCTCTCACTGCTGAGATGAGTTTACCCCTTTCACTTTTTCAACACAGATCTTAAAAACAAATTTTTAAAATAGAGATCTCATATTTTCTGGTCTTTATCCCTTTTTTTCCTCCAACAATGCTGTGTTCATTGACTCAGAGACTCAGGTTTGATTTTCTCATTTCAGTGTTCAGATGTCAAAACAGTTACAGACATGAATATATTTTAAGTCCCATTCTTTTTTGGAAGCTCAAAAGAGAGTATATTCCTCAGGAATGTATATATTTTTATTCAATATTTATCTACTTTTATCTCAACTCTCTAACAGCTGACTTTAGAGTTTTAGGTGTGAAATTGTAGCACATTGTTATGGAAGAGTAACATTCTTTCAGTGTCTTGTGTGTGATATTATTTTTCTTTTTAATCTGAGATGCTTCAGAGTCTAAACCTTCCCAATAAGTGTAACACAAGCAATGGGTATTCTGAATCACATCTCCTCCTATTTTGGAAGCCAAGTTCCACATTTCACATTGCTGAACATTCCTTTTTCAATTATCTTTTATCTCATTTCAATTATCTTGTTTATACCTCTTGTAGACGGCCAAATTATCTTTGCTAGATTTTGGCTGATTAGCTATACACTAATTTTCTAAAGCTTAGATTGTAAAAATATAACAATAAAAAAATCAAAATCTGATTTCACGTTTTTCTCTTGTTATTAGAAATTATGTTTTAAAAGTCTAATACTTAGAAGTACCAAATATACATTTTAGGAACATAGAAACTCCAAGTAGTAAAGCATTATCCAACTTGAGTTGCCTCTGCTTAAAGTATTTGTAATTAAATATCAGCACTGCTTTCATTAAACACAAAATAAAAACAAAAAATATGATTTACAAAATACAGATTCTGGGATCACTAAGTTTTAGTAATTACCAGATTTCAGACTATTGACTTCTCATGCATTTAACACCATTAAGCCTGGATAATAAGGAATTTAATATAAAGGGGATAAAATTTCACCTTCATAATCATACTCAAGTTTAATGTCAGAAATCCAAGTTGCTGTAAAAAAATTAGCTATGCCTTGGAGGAAGGTTATAACATGACTTTTAGATACATCTTCACTTCAAACATCTCCTATAAGTGATCTCCTTTCATTATGCAACATTATTTTTGATTGCTTACAAAATAACAATGGCTGAAGGTAATCTCAGGTTTAGCCTACTTAAAAGAACCATATTAGACATTATGTTAAAGGTTCACTGGAAATTACATTGGAAATTCTTAAATTATTCTGTGAGCTTGATGGAATCTTGGATATAAAATAAAATATTTTCATTTACCTATCTGATTTCAAAGAGATTATTGTTCTTCTGTATGGTAGGTATACTACATAACCTTAAAAAATGCATCCTAAATATTTTGTGTCCCCTCGTGAATATGAATATGATGAGGAATCATCTAGATCTAGCATTGCTAAGGTCAAGCAGAAATAGAAAGGACTGGGCATTTCAGTCATGGTTTTATCACTTCCTACCCAAGTAATCTTGGTCAATTTGCCTACACCTCTTGAAGTTTAATTTCCCCACTCATAAAGAAGGTTTTAATAGAATTACTGTATGTGAAGATTATATGATATACACATGGAAAAATTTAACAGTATCCGCCTTCACCAAAACTCTTAGAACATTTGATTTTTGGTTTGGTTTTCAGCTTTTTTTTTTGAACCCATTGAACCCAGGGATGCTTTACCATTGAGATACATCCCCAACGCTTTTCATTTTTTTATTTTGAGACAAAGTTTCATTAAGCTTCTGAGTCTGGCCTTGAACTTACTATCCTGATGCCTCAGCCTCCAGAGTCCCTGGTTTTTTGTTTATAGTGAAAAGAAATATTCCCTTTCTGTCTTTTGCTCTTAGCCACTTAATACTGAATCTGAAGAGGTTTATCCATAGGGTTCTTAATCATAATAATAATATGAATAGAACTTGTAAAAAACTTCCAGAGTTACATACTGACATGATATTTAGGGTTACAATAATCAAGTGTGTGTATAAATCTAACCATTAGCTTCAAAATAGTTAAGAGAAGGGAAAACTAATGGGTTCATGACCAAATAGCAAATAGCATGGCCAGTATGCCCTCTGGGATGATGAATCCCAGCACTGAGGACACTCCAGTACAAGAAGTTGCTGAGAAGGCTTTGGGCTTTATTGAACTATACCACACACACACGCATGTGTACCCACACCCAAAAGCACACAGCCAAAATTATGAGAAAACCTTCATGCAACAGGGGCATTGTAGATTCCAGTGTATGTCAGTATATCTGGAGTTTGTGGAGGGGAATTCTAAGGGTTGATCATGGAAGTGAGACTTGAGAACTTCTTGATGAACTAGTTCTGTACTCCGTTCCAGCCAACCAGTACGAAAAGCAGTGGCAAAATGTGGAGCCAGGCTGGAATGGGAGCCTGTAGTCATTAGGAGACCCATTGGTTCTACCTTTTGTATTCTACATCCCTACATTATGGACCTGGGAGGTGAAACAGTGATAGAGATTCTTGTAAAAGCAGTGTCTTGTAAGGAGAACATAGTATAGAACTGCCCACAGATTCTAGTTCTGCCATCCACCTGGAGTAGTTCAAGCTAAGACATGAGTTTTATCCTCCCCTCCAGGTATACCACTAGCCAAGACATCAATATCAATCTCTTTGAGGAAGGCAAGTGCCATGATAAAGAAAGAAAGAAAAAAAGAAGGAAAAAATAAGTCACAGGACTAACACAAGGAAAGTCAAATTTAATAGAACTAACAGGTTCAAACCTTAAAACAACAAACAAACAGTAATAATAAATCCTTAAAAAGATAAAAAAAAGTTTTGAAACATAAGAGAACAATTATACAAATGAGAACCAACTGAAGATATTAAGTATGAAAAATATGATTGTTTACATAAAGCTTCCTATGGGGTGCTTTTAACAGCAAAAAAGCGAAAAGACACAGCTGGAGGACAAACCAGTGAGCAACAAGAAAGTGTACAAGACCTTTTCCAAAAAGCAAGAGGATGGATACCAAGATTGGTTATGCTGGCAGGCGACAGAACAATTTACATCACTGCAATTTTGCTTAATATAGATCAATGTATAATCTATGCCAGCATCTAACAACTGACGAAGTATAATGTGAATAATTAAAATAGTGTGATACTGATACATGTAGAGACAGATAAACAGAACAGAATAGAAAATCAATAAACAGATCCCAATGTGTAAGGAAATTTTATATATTAAATAAGTGACATTTCAATCAGTATAGAAAAGAAAGAGTATTAAATAACTGGGATGGGAGAAATAGGTAGACATCTTAAATAACATTTAGATAATATCAAATTTCCTCATCCCAGAATAAATCCTAGGTAAATTAAACACTTAGATTCAAAAAATGAAAATAAAGAAACCACAAAAATTATCAGAGGAAAAGATGGGATTTTAAATCTCTGAGGTGAAAATGGTTTTCTATTCATGACACAAGATTTAAAAATGTTATTACATTAAACTACAAATTCCTTCAAGATAAAAGCTAAATAAAGTCAATATACAAAAGATAAATGGGGATTAATCTTTCACAAATCATATCTTAGCAAAGAGTTGATTAATCAAAGAAATTTTAACTTTATATTTCAATAGATGAAACAAAAATAACTCAATAAAGTAATGGGCAAAGGATTTCATTAGATGACATTAAATAAAATACACATAAATATGAAGAAAACACAATTTCATTCATAACTTAAATTTAATCTATTGACTCTGAATTGAATTATGATAAATATTATAATTCACCTATCCAAAGCAAAAATAAGGAAGTTTGATTGCATCATGTTAGCAAGAATGTAGATAAACAAGTACACCTAATGCATTTCTGTGATAGTATAAATTACTCAGTCCTTATGAAGTAAATTTGGTTACCTGAAGCAAATTGAAAAGCGTGCATTCTCTTTAACTCTGCAACTCTTTTCTAGGAATGTAATCTACAAGTATGATAACACCTAACTAAGCTAGTACAGGTCCCTGTAGCACTACATATAACAGAACACAATTTAAAACAATTTACAATGTTTGTCAATAAATAATATAAGGATATAAGTCATTGTGATATGGAAAAGTCCAGAAAATGGGATATTATTCAGTTGTAAAACAGAAGAACAAGAACAATGCAGAGAGAGTGTGAGGAAGGGATGGAAGAAAGATACCGAGAAACCCTAGCACACTGATAAGAGAACAGCAGTGAGACTTCAGCACAGGACAATGTTTCATACACTTCCTGAAAACTGGAATAATTAGATGCTTTGCTTGACCAGGAACATCAGAGAACAAAACTACAGGACATTGACTACCTTGGGCAAGGTGTTTGCAATATCAAAAATTGGAACGGGCTTATTATTTAGGAAATCATTTCTCTTAAACTTTGGACACAGAACTCCTTTCCTTCTGAAAAATTATTAAAAATCCACACAGCAAATATGCATACATGCATGCCTTTGTAAGATATTAATCATAGATATTGTATGCTCACATGATATATATATATACAAATGTTCCCTGTATAAGAAATTGAAACTAGTAAATTTTAGAAATATTAATTCATTTAAAATAATAAACCAATTACAGGTTATCATGTACACCAAATTTCTATAAAATTATATTGTTTAAAAACAAAAACTTACTGAGAAGGAGGAGCTATTCATACATTTCTGCACATCTCTTTCATATGGTTTAAGAGAAGATGGGTTCTCATATTTAATTCTCCAATCTACTGCAATACACTTTTTTTTTTAATTAAGAAAAAAGGTTGCAATACACTTTGGCTGGAAAGAATCCAACTTTACACAGATTTGTAGCTGGAAATGTTTGGAGTGTTTTAAGAATCTTTCATAATCTTTCTAGATAACTCTGGGTATTCTTTAGTACCATACCAAAACCTGAAAATTAGTTTCTCAAATTTTAACTAATTTCTTAAATTTTAGTTACTGGGTGAAATCCAAACTCTATTGAAGAACTTTTCATATTCACTGTGGAAGAATCCACTGGTGCATCTTACACATTTAAAAAGATCTTTTCCCCATGTGTGGTTGTGTATTGCGTCCTGTGTTGATCATTTGGAAAATGATGGCTCACTGAGCTATGCAGATTCTTCTATGATGGCACCCTTTATCAGGTAATATAAAAATCACATTAATTAATATCACTATCAATTCCATTGGAAAAGTTTTTATTTGTTGGAAGTTCTCAAACTCATTGGTTATTATAAGTTTTTTGAAATTGGAATTTTCACTTGAAATTCATCACACAACACCAAACATGGTCACATATTTTTCAAGATGTAGCAAAATTACTTTCATTTCAAGAAAAGCTTTGACTAATATCCATGTATGAATAACTACAGCTTGTCATTTATTCTTTGAAATAAATAGGATGCTGCAAAAAGGGAGGGGAGGGTTCATAGTAAAATTCACACAATGTTGCAATAGCTTTTCCTGAAGATGATCATCACACACTCAGCAGAAGTGCTTTTGCATAATTCCCATTTCATCACACAGAATATGAAAGACCTAATAAGGACTGGCATTTAATAACATTAGCTATCATTACTGTTTCATCAAGGGCATTCTTAAACAAATTGGGTATTCTTTTCTTCACTCCCACATGGGCATGACAGACATGATTCAATAGCTAGTACAGTTTGGTGCCACTGTTAAGATGCTAAGGCATGAGCAGTTTTATTCATCATTGCTGGTGGCATCAGTACAAATGTTAGCACAGTGAAAATGGCAAAGACAGACTTAGAAATATTATTGAAAGAGCAGTGATTTGTGAACCTCTGAATGAGTCTTTGGGAACCCCTACTTTTGTACACTGCAGTTTTAGTTGAAAAGTACTGATGTGAAATGTAAAAGAGTTATTCTTCAGCAAATTATTCACACACACACACACAAACACACACACACATACACACCCAAGGTCTGAGAAAATCAATTTAAAAATGGAGTAAAAGCAAGATGCTAAAATTAAATTCAGAGAAAATAAAATGGTAATCACTAAACCTACATTATTTTTTAAAGAAATACAAATTATAAGGAGATAGCAATTTATAGTCAATAGAATGGCAAAACAAAAATATC
Organism: Glaucomys volans; assembly: GCA_020662805.1. NCBI lineage: Eukaryota > Metazoa > Chordata > Mammalia > Rodentia > Sciuridae > Glaucomys > Glaucomys volans. The sequence goes on from JAJEJO010003000.1 coordinate 164,666, forward strand.
AGACAATATCAAGTATTGGTAAAATATTCTGCTGCTGATGGTGGGAGTATAAACTGGTATAGTCATTCCCATCTGTTAGTTGTTAACGAAATTAAGCAACCTTATTTCTGGGCATTTCTTCCTGAAATTTTTTTGCATAAATGTTCACAGAGAAATGCATACACATAATTATTGTAAAATATTTTTATGTTAGCTAGAAGGAACAGAATAAGTCAATATTCCCAGAGGAAAAGAGAATTAAAACATAAAATGGATTTGTGTGCATGGCGTGTGTGTGTGTGTGTGTGTGTGTGTGTATCTGTGTATGAGTTCTTGCACAAGAAACGCTGCTCTCTAAAGACCTAAAATGCTGACCTGAACTTACATATGGATGTCGAAAAAACATAACATGTGGAAAAGTATAGAATGAAAGGCAGACAATGCCACGTGTGTAAACTTTAAAACATATTAAAATATAAAATCATGTACTTTCCAATAATTTGCTAGTCCTAAACATATGGAAGGTGAAATAAAGGTCACATGTCAACTCTATTGGGCTGGCTTCTGATAAAGATATGCGGAATGGGAAGAAAGGCAGGATAAGTAACAATGTCATATTAAATGGGAAGATATCTTGCTCAGACTGATGATTATAATGTGCCTGGAAATAAAGAGATGAATCTTCAGGTCAGTGCTGGCACATGATATGCTAAGGGGTGGTGGGAAGGAGTCTTTAGTTCCTTCCATTTACAACTCTATTCTTAAGGCAAATGACTTTATATGTCCCTCTGATGCAAATACAGGTACCTACCTACATAAGAATTTCCAAGGCTTGTTCCCTGATATCAGATATTTATGTAAGTATTTCAAACATATTTAAAATTATTCATGGTCATGATCTAGGAAAAAAGTGAAATAAGTAAATAACTTTAAGAATAGTTTTGCTTTCCTGTACTTCAATGTGGTTGCAGGAAGTTGGGATATACTTAGCACATTTAAGTGTATGTCTGACAGTTGGTGTGACTACATAAGTAATCCCAATAGCTGTGTGTGGAGCTATACACCTGTAATCACAGGTGACTGGGATGCAGAGGCAAGAGGAAAAAATGCAAATTGAAAGTCAGCCAGGGCAATTTAACAAGATGCTGTGTCAAAATTAAAAATATATATACTAAGGACTGGGGTGGTTGCTCAGTGGTAGAGCACCCTGGGTTCATTCCCCAGTGCTGAAATAAATGAATGAATAAACAAACAAACAAACAAAACATAAGTAGAAATCATGTGTAAAATGAAACTACTTTTTAATTTTATATGGAAAAAGATTTTTAAATTCAAGTTTTAAAAATTTTTAATACTTAGGAATTGAAAGACAAATATTTCTTTTGCAAGGAGCAGGAATCACTGTCAGTTGAAGACCAATCAGAAAGAAAAAGAAATGCCTGATTCAGAATTTATTCTTTGGAGAAAAGCCCAGTTATAATCAAACACTCTGGTCATTTCCTTCCTTAGTTCATAAAAAGTATTTTATGAGCTACTATTTTTAAAAAATGTGGATTTAGATAGAATGTTACACGAAAGCATTATGCAACTATACAGTATTCCTATAATAATTGTAACTTCAGAGCAATGACTGTATTTTCATAATATATATGATAGCCAGGCAATTTGTTTAAATAGACTACTGGATGCCAGGAAATAGAAAATATTTTAAAAGTATTAATGTTTCCTTTAAAGTTTGAGGTTGTGTATTACTCCATAAATAGTAAAGTATCAGGTAAAAATAAAGTAATAAAATAATCTTCAAGACAGGATGAGTTTTGGTATATGTTCCATCATTAGAACTACCCATGGACACTTGAGATCTGAAAACATAAATGGAAAATTCCAGAAACAAATAATTTGTATATCTTAAAGTGTTTATTATAATAATTATTGTAATGGCTCCATTTTATTATTGGTTATTGTTGTTAATCTCTTACTGCACCTAATTTATGAATTAAATTTTATCAAAGTATATTTGTGTAGGAAAAAATCAGTATATGTGGGATCAATACTGTCCATGGTTTCAGGCATCCAATCGGAGTCTTGTAACATACCCTCTGTGGACAAGGGAGGGAGTAACTGTAATTAATAAAAAGTGAAAGGGAAAGAAGAGGATACACTTTTTTTCTATGAAGATACAAAAGAGCTTTCTGAAAAACCTCAAAAAAGCAAATTACTGAATGCAATCTATAATATTGAGAAAATGATTAATATCAGGATTCTACACTGGAATAACTTTACCAATATGTTAAGAAAAGAAATAAACAATGAGGTATCCATAATGAATACGTTGGTATGGTCCATCCAAGAATTATGACTTGGAATTTAAATTCCTTCTTAATTTTAATCAAAATTTTTATTAATTATCAAACACTAATTCTGAAGCTGCAGATAAGAGGGCTTCTATCCTATCCTCCACTGTCCTGAGCATGGATCAGTCTTCAACATGAGGTCAGTTAACTCTCCTTTCTGAAAAAAAAAAGGAAAGAACATATGGATAAACATTAAAAGCATCGTCTCTATGACTCCTTGCATCTGGTGGAACTTCAAATTCAGGTGAAACACCCCTTTGCTAAACAGCTCAAGGCAGAAACAATACCACCAGGGCTGTACTCCTTAGTTGCTCCAGGAGTCATGGCCAGGCACAAGCTTCCTCTGAATCTCCCTCACTTTTTTCTATTTATTGTACTCAACTCTCTTGGTTCTTTCTGTTGTTAGAATTTCTTCACATGCTCCATTATTCACAGCTTCACTTTGAGAATGTGAACTCAGTGTGAACCATGGCTACTTTAAAGATTTCAGTTTGGGTGCCAAGTCTGGAGGAATAGCACATATGAAGATAATCATAGATAAAATTTAATTCATAAATTAGGTGCAGTAATAGATAATCTACAGCGCTCATAAAAAGCTTACATTATCTGAGTCACAGATTTGAGTTTATATGCTCTGAATTTTGGATTTTCTTATCTTTTTTTCTGTTTACCTCATATGACCCGTGCAAAAACTAAGAAATTATTGTTGATAAAAAGGCTGTCAACCCAATCGGATTCAGACCAAAGAAAAGAAGCAAAAATAAGAAAATATAAGAAGAGAAAAGCATCTCTATTTTATCTGCATTATATACTATGAAGAACAAATAGGAGAATTTAGAGAATAATGATAGGAAAAGATAATATCAGTGCTTGAGTAGAAATGTGAACCCCAATAAAAATATCTTAGAAACAATAAAAATAAGGTTATCTTGCTAGTATATATTTTTGAAATAAATGATCAGTGCTACTAAAAAGAAAAAATAATACCCTTTCTGCACAAGTACAGGAGCAGTGAGTACTGTGGAGGGGAGAGGAAAGAGGGAGGCTGTGAGGGACTCGGCTTTTAAAAAATGCTCAGGGACCCATAGAAAGAAGCCATGGCCCTCAAGAGAATGTGAAGTGGGCAACCCAAAGGCAAATAGCAAAATAATCATCACATCCCCTTTCATGACAAGAAAAAAAAATCAGTGGTGTTTGAAAATGTTAGGTTTATCAATTTGAAAAATATTAAGAGAGATATGGAGAGGTTCATTATTTCTAAGAGTCAGTTCAGGCAGGAGGGGGAGTAATCTCTTTGAGAGTTCATAAAAATATGGGCTTCTGCTAGGACCCTCTCACTGAGTGTACTTCAAAGTTAAAGTGACAGAGGACAGCACTTAGTGCATCAGAAAGGAAAAATAAACACATAATATCCAATTACTTTGACTAGCATGCATTACCTACTACCTCTTCTGATTTTTCTTAATATGATATAATACTTGCATCATGCAAATAATATCTGTCAACAGAACGGCTTCTGAGTTTTACTATGCGAATGCTCTATACCTTTCCCTGTATGAAAATATTATTGGTAGTGGCAGCAAGTGTCCTGAAATTTTAAATGCTGGCTTGGGATCAATTAAACTTCAAGACAGAAACAAATATCTCATAATAAAAAGTTAAAAGGTACTTCTGGGAAACAGAAAACTGTGATGCTCTTCGTTTTTATGCACTGAAGATAAAAGAAGTCTGCAAAGCAAACATGTTCTAGCACAAAGGGAGGCAAGTTTTCTAGGATATTATTTTCCATTATGATGATATGAGTAAATGAACCAAAAAGGAAAAGAAGAGGGCTAAATAGGAGGAGGGGATCTGCAATATACCCAGTAGCGATACCAACTAATAACTTCACATCCTACATCGTGTTCTTCTGGCTTTGTGTTTTAATCTAAATAACTATACTCTTTGAACTGCATTTCAAAAATAAAATTAAGACAATACATTTTGGAATTAAATGGCATCATTGCTGTGTATTTATCAGTGCTGATAAAAAGCGTAGAGCTTACATTTCATGTTTTTTCTTGAGAACTTATGTTTCTGATGAAAAATTTGTGTAAACAGACAAAACTGCTGCTTGGATGTTTCTCCTTATGATTAAATTCTTACTGACCTAAAGGTAATTGCTAGGAATGTTGTTAACTGGGCTAAACAGATTATCTAATTTTAGAATAAGTTTTTCTGTTGGTACACATTAATTATACAAAATAGTGGGTTTTATTTTACATATTCATGCATACATAAAAATAAAAACATAATTTGATCCATCTCACTCTGAAGTACCTCTCTACCTTTCCCTCTGATGCCCTTCCTCTATCCTGCTGTCTCCTACTTTCATGCATACCCTCACCACTTTTTATCTTGTCTTTTTTTTTGTTTTGTTTTTCTTTTCCTGGCTTCACCATACCAGAGGTAACATCTACTTTCCTCTAAAATGGAGGAACTTTGGACTGTGTGGAGGGAAATCAGGGGCGGGCAGCAGGTAGGAATGAGACAAGCATCATTACCCTATGTACATGTCTGATTACACGAATGGTGTGACTCTACATTGTGGGCAACCAGAAAAATGAAAAGTTGTACTCCATTTGTGTACAATGAATCAAAATGCATTCTGCTGTCATGCATAACTAAATAGAACAAACAATAAAGCAAAACAAAACAAAATTATGGTCTCTAACTCCATCCATTTCCCTGCAGAAGACATAATTTCATTCTTCTGTGGGACTGAATAAAATTCAATGTGTGTTTAACACCATCTTTTCTTTATCCATTCATGTGTTAATGGACACCTAGACTGATTCTACAATTTCTCTATTCTGAATTTTTCTGATAAACATGTTTATGCATTATTGTTCTAGTATACTCACTTTAATTCTTTTTGATAAATATCTAAGAATGGTATAGCTGGACTATATGCTAGCTCCATTTTTAAGCTTCTTGAGGAATCTCCATACTGATTTTCATAGTGGCTGAAATAATTTACATTCCCACCAACAGCATGCAAGAGCTCCTTTTCCTCAGTGTTTATTTTTATTTGTATTCTTGCTGATTGTCATTATAACTGGAATGTGGTAGAATATCTTTGTGGTTTTTATATGCATTTCCTTGATGACTAAAGATATGGAACATTTTTTTCAGGTAATTTTTGGCCATATGTATTTCAGCTTTTGAGAAGAGTCTGTTCAATTTATTTGTCCACTTGTTGATTTTTTTTTAATGTCGAGTTTCTTTAGTTCTTTGTATATTTTGGTTATTAGTCATTTGTGGAAGGAGTGGCTGGCAAAGATTTTCTCCCATTCTGTAGGTTGTCTCTTCAAACCATTGTTTCCTTTACTGTGCAGCTTTTTAATCTTATGTTATCTTATTTATTGATTCTTTCACTTATTTCCTGTAGGGTTTGTCTTCAGAAAATCTTAGCCTGTATCTATGTCTAATATCAGAAAAAAACTGGGAATATTCCATAATCTTTTAAAATGTCACCTGACACAACAGGTTCAGTGCTGCTTATCTTCAAGTTTCCCTGGAACAAGTGATGTTTTAAAAAATTCTTCCAGCCACTTATGCATTTCTATGGTAAGGCTTAATTTGTAATTTCATTGCATTTATATGAACTTTTTGGGTATTGCGCTGAAATATCTGTTTATTTTGATTAAATATGGGAGGTAAAATATCCTAAACTGTTTTAACATTTTGAATAAATTTGTGAGCAAATACATCCTGAAATTTTAAGTCTCAGTTTTTCACAACAGATGGACTTCTGGGACTGCATACGCTTAGTCCCTCACATTGTTAGGGGTGAGAGCCAATGCTGGTGCTATGAGAACACTAGAAGATGGAAAGCAAAGAGGCAAATGCCTAGAATCAGGGTCCCATTCTAATTCTGTGTAGGGTATGCAAAGATACCCTGCCTTTCTTGGTGCTGAGGAAAATGATGACCAAAACCTAAACTCGCCTGTCCAGATGGAGAAATATTAAAGAAGAAAAAAAAAAAAAGTGCTATCTTCTACTGGGGATTGAACTCAGGGGCACTTGACCATGAGTCACATCCCAGCCCTATTTTGTATGTTATTTAGAGACTCTCATTGAGTTGCTTAGCACCTCAGTTTTGCTGAGGCTGGTTTTGAACTCTCGATCCTCCTGCCTCAACCTCCCAAGTCACTAGGACCACAGGTGTAATACCTGCTTGGCTAAGAAGTGCTATTTCTTAAGGCAGAATAGATCATTGTAGTTAGACCCAAGATGCTTATCTTCTGAAAACTTAGGCTTATAACCTGGCTGTGCTACATACTAGCTAACATGACCCTAGACAAGTTTTTAAATCTTTGTGAGCTAGAATTTCTGCATCTGTGTAATAAAGGTAAGAGGTTGTCTAACTCATAAGGTTATCTGGGTAATAAAGGTGATGATGTCCCTCAGGTACCTACCATGTTTTAGCTTTCAAAGGCTGCTTGCTATCAGTATCATTCTTTTCCAGGGAAGAATAAAATCAAGTTCCTCATTTAGAAATATAGAATAAAATTGAGCAACAAAATACACAATTCTTTAATTCACATTGATCAGAACCTTTGACTCTATACATCTTAGTTTTCAAAGTGCTTTAATATGGATGATACATTATTACACTTGTTCTTTTTATTAACCCTAAGAAACAAATTGGATAATCCTGGTCTCCTGTATGGGTCTCAGGTAAAGATAAAAGGAAATTTGGGTGATCTATATTTCCTTGGAAGTAAAGAGAAAAAAAACCAGTAAAAATAAATACAGAAGAAAGAAAAAGTAAAAGGTAAAAATAAATACAGAAGAAAGAAGAAAGGAAAATAGAAAAAATTCTACTTCTCTTGACATGTCACTCCTGTGCAAAATCAACTCATCACTTCTTAATGTGGAAGTAAGATATTTTTACACATTTTCAAAGAAATAGTTTAATCACTACCAAATAATTCTGTCTAGCAAATACTGCATTTTTTGAAATACTTTAGCTAAACAGATGTAGGCACCTCAGAAATCTTTTAAAAACCCAGATTCCATTTTTAAAATTTTTTAGTTGTCGATGCAACTTTATTTTATTTATTTATGTGCAGTGCTGAGTATCGAACCAACGGCCTCACAGATGCTTTGCAAATACTCTACCACTGAGCTATAACCCCAGCCCCAGATTGTGTCCTAAATAAAGTTTTATCTCTACTTCCCCTAACTAGAATAATTTAATTTCATCTAACATTTTCCAAACCTCAAAGAGCAAATTAATTTAAAATGAGATAATATATTTTTATTTTTATAATTTCATCACAGTGTAAGCAGAATTTATAAAACAAATTATTTTTAAAGATCAAAAGTTACCTCATTACCACCTAGATTTATTCCTATAACAATAGATCTCTAATTTAATTTTCATAGTTAATTTTATGAAAGTGAATGGAAATATTTATATGTTTTACATATTTACATTTAATAATTATGACTCCAAAATTCTAAATTCTTATGATTTGAAAGATATGTAAAACAGTGATGTATCAAGGGGCTGAGGTTGTGCTCAGGGGTAGAGACTTGTCTAGCACATGTGAGGTACTGGGTTCAATCCTCAGCACCACATAAAAAAATAAATAATTAAAATAAAGGTATTGTGTCCATCTGCACAACTAAACATAAGTGATATAACAAAATACTAAGATCATATTATTAGAACATTCACAATTAGACAAATCAAATTACACTTGACCTTTTTTACAAAATAAGCTGAACAACAGATTTTCTCCAATTTTTGGGTGACTTTTCTGTTTTCAAACCTCCAGTATTTTCTCCCTCCTACCAAACTAAACCACATACATCTTCCCCACTGACTTTCCAGTTTATGCAAGGTCACTTCAACTCATTTTTACAGCTGTATCATTATTATCACACATGCATTTATTTATGCTCTGAATAATTCACTAAATATATTTGACTTGTGATAGTTTTTGGATGTCTATAATCTATAAACACTATGGTAAACGAAGAGGAAAATAAAAAGACAAGACAGATCTTTGTACTTGTCACAAGTAAATTCACACAAACAACAAATAACAACATAAAGCAGAATGTTATCAATAATACCAAAAAAGGGGAAAATGCCTTGCCATGGACATACAAAGAAGATACTAATTAATAGTGACTGCAGACAGGAAGCCAAGACCTAAAAAGGTCAAGTAGCCTGCCTGAAGTCACGTGCCAACATTGATTGAATGGTCAAATGGTCCTTCCAGACCCAGAGTCGGCTAAGAGAGGTAATCTAGGAGGTAGAGTGTATGTCTGGATGGGGCGTTTTGAGGTGTATTGTCAAGCTGGAAACAAGGATAATTTTTTTTTTTTTTTTTTTTTTTTGCAACTGTTATCCATCTGGAAGAGCCCTCTTACCTATTTTGGAAGGCTGAAAACACATCTGCAATATAAGTTTCATTTAAAATAAGACTTTGTACTTAACAACCTACACTTAAAAATTATTGTGACACTGCTGCAATCTGCTTTGGATCTGAAATTGAACCTGCTATTTTGCAGACTCACTTGTGGTATAATTAAGTACAGATGCTAGTGACTGAAAACCCAAACTAACAGTGGCTCAAAATATAAAAGAAGTTGTCTTTTCCCTGGCATAAACACATGACTAGGGAGAAGGGCCAAAATGCCAGGGCTCCAGGTCCCTTCTAATTCATTTCCTACTGTATGGAATTTGATCTCATGGTCCAAGAGGGTAGACTCTGAGTTCATGGCAGCAGAATGGAGGAAGGGTTGAAGAGGAGAGAATGGACCTGTAGCTGCTGTGTCTCAGGAAAAGTTCCCCAAACCCACCATGTGACTTTGTTTGCATGCCTTTGGTCTTTTTGAAAATCCCACGACTACCCCTATTGAAATGGGAGGTGGAACATATATATGTAGGTTTTTATTCTGGAGTAAAACATGCTTACCTAATAATCCACTTACTATGGAAATTGGAAGAATATTGGGAGACAGAAGTCTTTGCTACAGCTTTCAGTAAATATTTGTTGAATTGATGAGGACATACTTTTATTAATCACTGACTGTATGAACAATCTGTGACTATATATCAATTGTATAATCCTCACAACTGTAGGAGGCTGAACTTGAAGGGTTATGAAAAATAATATTCCTATAAAATAACTCCCCAAGAAGATGGAGGGACAGTGTGGCTCGAGAAGTGGGAAAGGAAACTGGTCAATCACTAAACCTCTTCCAGTGCATCCCTGAAAACAATGGGCCCTGGGGGAAACGGGCAGATGCTGAATGCTGGGCCTAAACCATGGCCTTCCCGCATGGTTAATCAGTCCTAAATGGAAGCATGGCTAACACCAATGGGCAAGATTTGAGTACTCATCCCTGGGATCTGGACTCTTATCTCCCCAGACAACGAGTTTCAACCTTTTACAACTGCCTTCCTGAATTAAGGTTTTAACCTGTTCAACTAGCCCCTGACTGTCAAGACTGTTCCCAATGGTGACATCATCGTACCCTATAAAACCAAAATCTCCTCTGTAACTGAGGGCCATTTCCTTTCTGGAAAGTGGATCCGAATGACACCCGAATCTGCGAAGGAATAAAGGCTTCTCTGAATCCGTCGAGATCTGCCTCCCGTTTTCTTTTTTGCCCTTACAGAACTGATATTGTTGATGTTTTGAAGAAGCTCTGCCTTAGAGTAGGTAAATAACTTTGTTCAAGGTGACAGTTAATGGTCAGTTGAATCAAGAGCTACTGATCTTGAACATGATATTGCTTTACAACAGAATAGCAACTGCTTATGCAAACGTGCTTCACCTGCATTAGATTAAACACCAAGAGAATAGGTAATGTGGCTTATTTATCTCTGCACTATTTGTTAATTCATTAATAAATATTTGGTGAGCAAATAAAAATGTTCTAGGTGTTGGGGATATCAAAAATTATGTAGCATATATTCGTATCAATTAAAGTTTAGTCATTGGAATTGGTAGTTCTTGCATGTGTTATGAAAGAAAATAATAAGTTAAAAGAACATATATAGAAGAACCACATCTAATTCAGCACTGTGGGAGTGATTGGGGAAGGCTTCCCTGAGGAAATGATGTCCAGACTTCCTCAGGAAGAAATGGCTGGCATATGGGAAATGCTGAATAAATACGTCCTATAAAGGAATGAATTTGTAAATGTAAATGGAGGTAAGGGTCACTCTGGAAGATTCTTTTTGTACGCCTGGAGAAGTCTCCTTATCTGAGTCCCCTCAAAGAAGTCCCCTATGGCTGGAACTCAAAGAGTAAATTCTCCACATTTTCCAGAGCACAACTTTTGGCTGAATTAAATTAAATGGCTTTTTCCCTCTCTAATGCCACACAATTAAGTGGAATTTTTTTTCACGTAAGATGATTTGAAATGTTTTATCTGTTCAAATAAACTCTGTGTGAACATATAAAACCTGTTTATTGCACAAATAACTCTACAAGCAGCAACTCAACAAATGGTAGCTCACATACCACAGATTTGAATCTAAGAAAAGCATTCTAAACTATATTAGATAATGTACCCTTCTTTCACAGTGTGTATACATCTTTCCAAATCCAGGTTAATGCTCCTACGAAAGGAAAAGCTAAGATCCATTGGCAATTATATTAAAATGCCTGTCTTGTTTATTCTGTGAGATAATCACATTTCTATTGAAGAGCTTCTTGAAAGCTGCCATTATGTCCAGATACTGGCTTAGGTTAAGATCCTGCTAGGGAAAAAACTAAGAAAAACTCACATCTACTTCTAAAATTCAGTACTTTATCTCTTAATGGCACTAATCATAGTAATAAACTAAGGAGACCTGAGCTTAATATAGTTGTTTAAATCTGAGAAATGAAAATATAACCTATGTATTATAAACTCAGAAAAAAATGCTTCGAAGCTATTGAAGCATTAAGTATATAATAGAAGCAAGAAATCTGTAAGCCCATTTGTGCAAAAAAAGGAGACCTTTATTATTTTTTCAAGAACCCAAATCATAACAAAACAAAGCAATCTATACTAACTACACAAATGTTAGGCTGAAACAGCTTCGATTTTAATTAAATATATCAATTCTGGGGAAAGCAGCAGCGGAAACAACATTAAAAACAAATACATGAGAAAATGTAACCAACATATGATATAAAAATAAAATGCTCCGGAAAACGAATTAATGGAGAATGGATTCACTTTTTCATAAATTCAAAGTTCAGTTCATTTCTTCCTGTGAGTCCTACAGAAAGGTTTAAGCTGTCTAAAAAAGATTTTGGTAGAAATCAAGACAAGAGAAAATGAAATTTTATCTTGGGATTCCCATTTATTCTCTTAAATATCCTTTTCAACTCTAACTCAGGGCTGGGGCATAGCTCAGGGAGTAGAACCTTTGTCTAGCATGAGCCAAGCCCTGAGTTCAATCCTCAGTAGCATACAAACAAACAGAAAACCCTAACAACAACAACAAAAGCCCAAAACCTCCAACTGGACATTACCAGTTGGAGATTTTCCACTGGCTACACCTAGTGGAAGGCACTTGGGGACTCACAAGAGGCCCGTGCATACAAGCAGAAGCAACGTCTGGCAGGGGTGCAACATGGCAGTGGTATCTACTTTCAGTCCACTTACAGTCTCTATTCAAAGCATCGTTCTCACTTTTCCAACTTCATACTGGACACAATTATCAGGATTTTCTTCAAGTAAATCAAAATCCTTTCCCAGATATCTATATCTGTGTTAATGATACCACCATCATACTCAGGCTCAAAACCCTGGAACCGTGTTTAATTTTTCTCAAATTTTCTCCTCCCTCTAACACACAACTTAACCAGTTGTTATAGCTGTACTCCCAAGCCCTTGTGCTGTTTCATCTTTATTTTATTTAATAGCTGCCAGTCGAATTCAGGCCATCCTTATATCTACCTCTAGGCAAGTCAGCCTGGCTGGTCTCCCTGCTGCTAAGCTCCCCTCTCTCTAAAGTTCAGTTCAACATTTATTCAGTGAAAATTTACCGAATGCTTCTTAGTACTAGACATTGTGTTGGGTGGTCATAATACAGACCACTGACAAGTAATATGCTGCTGACAGTTAATATGCTGCTAAAAACCCATCGTAGCCATCCCAAGGCAATCTTAGTCTCATTCTGACACTGATGTATTTTCACATTTTTGCAGATGCTTCCTTTCACAGAGTTTTTCCTCCTGTTGCTCCTACCTATGCGCAGCTCCTCAGTATAGTAAGGCCTGTCTCTGATGGCACTGGAGCTTTCCTCCCTCTTCCTTGTGACTTGTTCCCTGCCTGGAATAACTTCTTAATGCTATCCTTAAAGATGCTGAATTCACCTTTAATAATTAAAATGTAAATGACTTTTCAGTGTTTTCATTATAGTCTGGCCACATGGAAAATAGGAACTTCTCCTTTAAAGACTCCTAAGACAACTACAGGATTTAGCAACGAAACGTTTAAAACCTGACCTTTAATGGGACCAAGTATTTTACAATTCTTTTAATATTTAATTATGACTTAATTATTTTCCTTATTTTTAATTTTTTTATTTTTACAGACTTCATTTTGATTCATTGTACACATATGGGGTACAAATTTTCATTTCTATGGTTGTGCATGATGTACATTCATATCATTCTTGTTAATCATACATGTACATAGGGTAATGATGTCTGTCTCATTCCACCATTTTTCATGCCCCTGCCCCCTCCCCCTCTGATTTCCCTCTACATAATCTAAAGTTCCTCCATTCTTCTCTCACCCCCCATACCCTCCAAACAGATTCTACACCATCATCCACTTATTAGGGAAAACATTCGTCCTTTAGATTTTAGGATTGGCTTATTCCATTTAGCATGATAATATCCAATTCCATCCATTTATCTGCAAATGCCATAATATTATTATTCTTTATGGCTGAGTAGTATTCCATTGTACATATATATACCACAGCTTCTTTATCCATTCATCTGTTGAAGGGCATCTAGGTTGGTTCCACAGACTAACTATTGTGAATTAAGCTCTATAAACATTGATGTGGCTGTGTTACTGTAGTATGCTAATTTTAAGTCCTTTGGGTATAAACCAAGAAGTGGGATAACTGGGTCAAAAGGTGGGTGCATTCCAAGTTTTCTGAGGAATCTCCACACTGCTTTCCAGAGTGGTTGTACCAATTTGCAACTCTACCAGCAATGTAAAAGTGTGCCTTTCTCCCCACATCCACGACAACATCTATTATTGTTTATGTTCTTGATAATAGCCATTCTAATTGGAGTAAGATGAAATCTTAGAATTGCTTTAATTTGCATTTCTCTAATTACTAGAGATGTTGAATATTTTTTCATATATTTATTGATTGGCTATTCATCCTCTTCTGTAAAGTGTCTCTCCAGATCCTTGGCCTATTTATTGTTTGGGTTCTTTGTATTTTTGCTGTAAAGTTTTGTAAGTTGTTTATGAATTTTGGAGGTTAGTGCTCTATCTGAAGTGCGTGTGGTAAGGATTTTCTCCCACTCTGTAGGCTCTCTTTTCACATTATTGATTGTATCTTTTGCTGAGAAAAAGTGTTTTTAGTTTGAGTCCATCCCATTTATTGATTCTTGCTTTTATTTCTTGTGCTTTGGGAGTCTAATTAGGGAAGTCTGGTTGGTCCCTAAGCCTACATGATGAAGATTCTGGTCTACTTTGTCTTCTATTTGGTGCAGGGTTTCTGGTCTAATTCCTAAGTCCTTGATCCATTTTGAGTTGAATTTTGTGCAGGATGAGAGATAGAGGTTTAATTTCATTTTATTACATATGGATTTCCAGTTTTCCCAGCACCATTTGTTGAACAGGCTATATTTTCTCCATTGTATGTTTTTGGCTCCTTTGTCTAGTATGAGGTAATTGTATTTTTGTAGATTTGTCTCTGTCTCAAGACTCTAGCATACCCACTAAGTACTAATATATAGACCCCTATAAAGTAAAAGGGAACTACCAAGGGCTGTCTAAGAAAGGGCATTGCAGAAGTTATAAATAGTGTAGAGGTAGTCTCTCAGAACAGCTGCTGGAGTTTGAATCAAAGCTTTGTAAAATATCAGCTTAGTAAACTTAGTCAACTTATCTTTCTATGTCTGGATTTCCAAATTTGAATTATGGAAATAAGAACGATATTAATTCAATGGAATTTTAGTCAAAACAGCAGAAATGGTGCATAGGGCTAAGTGCTAGCTGTTGGATCATAAAACTAATACACAATATGGTGGGCAGTTTAGGAAAATGTGTGTCTTTTTACACAATTAAATCTAACAGCGTTCATTAGTTTTAAAAAACAGCATACTCCTGCAGATAGAAATGGTTTCAAATTAATTGCTGCCTCAAGAAAATAAAACTTTTAGAATCAGTCCAGGTGGCTTGGTACTGGGTCACATTTTCAACACAAGAAGGTTTTCAGTGAGGCATTGGGGCAGAACAAATTGGTTCAGTGTCTACTGTAGAAATAAGGGATTCCTTCAGCCCAATCCAAACAGTAATCGCAGCAGCTCCCACAAGATAAACATGAAGAGACAATCAAACCTTTAGTTCAGACTGGCACTTTTCTCCTGCTTCTCTGCATTTCTCACCTCCAGGGACTTACGGACAGGCTGTCAGTAAATCTGCTATGTTTCTGCAGGAGACACTTTGCAGCTGTAATTGTTGCATTAGAGGCAGTGAGTGGGTGACTTTAATTCATTAGCAATGTCTCCCATAGGCAGGTCTCACAGGCAATGCCTTAGGTGGAAACTGGATTCAGGGTCATAGGGGAATACAGAAGAGTGCACTTAACTATATAGAAGAGTTGCAATAAGAAACACTGAATGATGACAGGAACTCAGAGTGCAATCTTTATTCCTAAGTGCCAGAAATGAGGACATGGAGCCCAGAGGTTGCCCAGCTGGTCACATGAAGAGACACGAAGAGGGAACCAGAGGAAATTTGCCATGAATACATACAAGGCAGATTAGAAATCCAGAGGTTCTAAGTTTTGGATTTTTTTTTTTTTTTTGGTAACAGAAAAGAGGTGCTATATTCAATTAATCAGTTGTCTCCATTTCACTCTACCAGTATCATAAAAAAATCACTTGTAATATTCATGAAACGATGGAAACTAACTGAACCAAAAGGCATTTAAAAATTCCAACCTTATAAATACAAGTCAATTTAGAAAAGCTGTTCCCATAGCTAACATATATAGCAAGAATAAGGAAAAAGTGTTTAATCTAAGGGTAATTAAGTGAATTATCAAAGACTTCAGTAGATGCAAAATATTGTGTTAATTTCCTGTAAATTTGTGTTCTGTGTTTTACAAATAAAAGTAAAAATATATAATTGTTTGTCTTTGACATTTTTGTAAGAGTAAAATTTCACTAGAAAGATACTACCATTTAAAAGTTAACATTTTTTTTTTGCTTTTTTTTTTGAGGTACAGAGAATTGAATCCAGGGATGCTTTAGCACTGAGCTACATCTCCAGGCCTATTTATTTTTATATGTAGTTTTTCAGATTTTAGACAAGATCTTCTAAGTTACTGAGGCTGGCCTTGAACTTGTGATCCTCCTGCCTCAGTCTCCTGAGTCCCTGAGATTATAGGCTTGTGTACATCAGACTAAAAATTTTTTTAAGTTAAATTCATCGTGGAGAAGATACATTTATATTAACTATAGTACCATCTAAGGTTTCTCAACTCTTGCAGTGTGATTATGTTAACAATTTTATTTAAAAAATGCAAGAAACTAAAATAGAAATTTTTAATAAAATTTCAGGAATGAAACATAAATGGGAAAAGAGAAGGTGAACAGTGTGATATCTTGTGCACAGTCTGTTAGTAGCAGACTTCCCAACAAGCATTTTACAAATATTACCCATTCCAGTCTAAGGATACTTGTTAGAGTTTGTAGTGATTAGGAGTCGAATGCAGACCACTGGGATTTACAGAAGTGTGGTTCCTTTGTCCCCAGAAGGTGAGACGTTCCCTGTAAACAGGTCATTGTACCTGTGTACATGTGGTATCAATAAGTGAATATCAGCTGAACACAGGGTGTCTGAGTTTTTTGGGCATTCGATGACTCAATGCAGAATGATCTCTATGTGGAAACAAACACCATCCTTTCCCTTTTCCTTTATTCATATTCCTTATTCTTTTATAGTCAATTGCATCTTTCCAACAAGGTTTTTATACAAGGTGCTATGGTAATAAACTTAAATCAGGTGAAATCCTTATTATCAGCTGATCACAGAATAGGAAGCAAGGAAAAGGCAAATGGTGTAAAGATATTTTAGCTGCTATAAGGGAAATATGTAGTTGACAGAGTGGGAAAACCAGAATGTAGTCACTTCTACCTGTGAAGATAAGAGGCTGGAATTACTTCCTAAAGAACGGAATAATGGGATGAACCCAGAGAAGATTAGTAGATGATCAGTACAGGAACCATGTGGTGCATGTGCCCAAGCACAGCAGCAGAATAAGTCACATGAATTTGAGGAACAGCAAGAAATCCAGGTCAGCGAGGCCTCTGGTGCTGAAAGTCAGGAAGGAAGCAGCTTAGAGAAGAGAAGAGATGAGATTCCAGGGGTTCTACTTTTCTATAAAAGCACAATTGCCAGGCGGGTAATCATGCCCCATAGCTCAAGGACTCTGGAGTTAAGATTCAAAACGCATCCTTGAAAGCTGATAAACAAGCAGTATGCTAGGATGGCATAACTGTAGTAAATGGCCAGAAAATTCAAAACCAAATATGTTATTTTCCAGTACAGAAGCATCAAGTCATTTTTAATGCAATACTTTTTAATTAAACAAATGTTTGTTTTTAAAATGCATCACTATGTATGAAAACCCATTTCTAATTAAAAAAATTAAAAGAAAATGGTAATTTTCCATTCAGGATCACAGTTTTTACAAAAAGATCATTAGAAGCAGCAATATGTTAATGTCTAGATAAATTAGCCTTAGAGAGGTGTTTATTATAACAGGAGTATGTTTGGGAAAGTAGTTTGTTTTCAGGAGGAAAAACATGCTAAAATGTTTTTCAATTGAATGAGAAGATAGTATAGCGGGACTAAATGCTATGCGATACATTTTCTAGAACTAGAAAACAGCTTGAAAATTGAAACAAACGAACAAAACTTTAATTTTGGACTTGTAAAAATTATTTGTCTACCTTGAGGATGTCCAGGTGTCTTTAGGAACCAAAAACTTTTCACACACATATACAAGTTTTTGAAATGAAACAGATGATTAGCCTATTTTTTAGTAGCATTCTCAATCCCACTTTGAACACTTTAAAAAAACCCAAATTATTCTTTGTTAAATAGTAACAAATTATTAACATTTGATAAGAAGCAAAAGTCAGATGATTTTGCTTTTGACTATTTTAACTTCTGTAGCAAAGAAGAATTCAAGAGTCATTGGGAACATTAATTGACTCAGAACTACCCATAAGACTTACTTGTGAATTGCTGCCAAACCTGAACACACTTCTGATAAAGATACATAGCTTGGGGCTGCCTCTTCCTTGTTGAGACATCATTGAGTGGCCTATTTTCCACCCTTCTTCTTTATTTTACTTTATTGCTCTTTCCTTTCTCCCCATCCTATGCAGTTATTGATATTTGTGGTTCCAACAACAAAGTGCCCAGATCACCAAGCACAGTGCTTTTTACTTTGTTTATCTTTTAACTCTAAAAAAATCCAATGAGACAGGTTTTTACAGTGTAGTCTGAGGACGACCTGGAGGAGGTCTAGGGAACAATCCAGAAATTTCTATTTTTACCAAGTGCCCTATGATTTCTGTGCACATTAAATTTTAAGACATAGCTATCTCTTCCCCTCACAAACTCTGTGGTTTACAGAAAAGGAACATATTAAGATCATAGCCACATTTTCTGAAAAAAAAATTAACAAATTCTTTAAAAGAGAGATATAAGCCTTGTTTTCCCAGTGATAAAATACTACTAATACAACTAGTAGTAAATTAACTTTCAAATTAAAATTTGATTTGTATTATACAATATTATACCAATCAAATATATCAGCATGTAATAGTATAGCTATATAATATTGTAATAGGAATTTCACTCTTCATAGTCTATAAATATTATGTTACTCTAAATTTGGATTTAATAAAATTTCCAATAAAAATATTATGATTCAAATGGAATACTTAGCAGACCATGTAAGACAAAGCCAAACATTCTCTATGGTTATTTTTCCCTGTTCACTTTCCTGTTTCCTACATTCAGAATATCTTGAAAGCACTATTTGTTTTTCCTAGTGACTAGTAGAGGATAGAGAAAAGAATAAACATTCATTCAGTAAAATTTTGTGAAATGTATGAAGAAATGGAAGGCTAGGTATTCAATGTATATGCAATCCACATCACCTTAGAGATTAAAAAGAAATAAAAGTAAAAATTTGCTACATATTGCTATAACAGAAAAATCTCAGTTATAGAAAATAGATAACAGTCATCTTGGCTAACTGTACTTGGTAAAGCATCCAAAAGTTTTAAATAAACTTTTTATTTTTCATAAAAGATAATTCAAGATACATTCTATAATTGTGTAAGATTGATATTTCTAATGCATGGGTCTAATATAAATAGAAATTTATACTGCAGAAACTTAAACTAATGTTTAATTTGGTAGTTATTAATAGTTGGAAATAAATCTAAGGGAGAAAATAAAATTCAGAAAAACTTTTAAGAAGAAAAAAGTTTTGAATGACTGCATTTTCTATTTTTTTATTTAGACCAACCCTTAACATCGAAAACCAACAGTGAGCATTGTGATACTATCAATAATCACATGTTGAGCATGTAAATTTAAAGTGGCAATTTCAGTTTTTCATTTTATCAACACAAGGAAGAAAATTAAACTGAATACAGATTCGTGGATGAGTGTCATACACCTGAAAGATTAGGGGAATACTATGTTCATTACAAGTGAGTTTATATCAAGTTCTCAAATATTTCATTTGGAGGACTGAATAGAGACAAAAGAATTAAACAATAAGAGAAATTAATGATGAATGTTCCAATACTGAAAATTTGGTAATGATTAGAATCCTGGGTTTCTTAAATGTGATTTTCTTTTTAAGAATTGATAAAGTATTTTTTTAGGAAAATAAATTGGAAAATGAAAATTATTAAAGAATACAATAAAAACTGTACACCTCCAGCACATCACTAAATATTCATTGAGTAGCAGTGATAAATTTTTAGTTTTTCTCCCTACTATGTGTGTGAATTTTTCCTTTAATAAAATGTTTACATTTATTTAACTCTTTTTCCTCTAAGAGTTCATTATCATCTTCAGAAAAAGGCAAAATCATCATCATTGTTATGATCATCATCCCACAGCCCTTGAAAGTAAAAGAAGTTTTTATTCTGTTTACAAATGATAGATTAAATTAAACTACATTTAGATTAAATGTCTCTCTGAGGTGATCATTGTCTTATTATCTTGAAATTATTTCTACTTATTGTCACTGGGACAAAGATGACAATTTCATACCTTGAAAGTTAGAATGACGTATTGTGTTCATTGAACAATAAGCAGGTAAAATAAATTAATTAAATAATTAATAAATGGAAAAAACTTAAAAAACTGCAGATGTGCCATTTTCCATGTCTGGAATTATTTTTGCACACACGGATATAGATTAAAAAGTCAGGTGCAATGTAAAAAGCTACTTCTGAAATGCATACAAACAAAAGTTCATAAAAGAACTTTAGGTAACCAGATATAGCTATTTAGATAAAATAATTATATATATATGTACACATACATACACACACACACACACACACACACATACACACATACATATATATATGAAATATAAGCTTTCCTAAGATACTTCCACAAAGAAAGTGTCTGAAGGAGATTTTGGCCCAGTTCCTAAAGATTGGAGGTCTTACTACTTGGCCAGAAATCAATTTTCCTTTCTATTAAATGCCTGTAAAGCAACCTTCATATATTGCACTTAATAATATTGCATCAGGGACTTCCATGTTTCTCTGACTCAAAATAGGTAGTAAACAGAGAGAACAGATCAGACACCTACACTAATCAAAATTCTGTAGTAGCTCCCTACTCAGTGAAACAAAGCCAAAACCTTTTAGTATGATCCTGTGACACAGCCAATCCCTCCAGCAACCTTTAGTTGTCATGAATTTCTACATGCTGCTCCCCAGACTCTCATGTAGGCCTTTGATCATGCTCTTCCCTGGGCATCTAACCTCTATTGAAGGTGCTTCCAAGGTCTACCTCAAAAGCTGTCTTCCCCATGCAACTTTCTAAAGATAATTAATTACTTCTTCCTCTAACCCCACAGTGTACTGGATTTTTCTTCCCTTTAGCACATATTAATGACTTGTTACATCGTTATCAAAGAGGGTGCTGATATATTATGATAGCCTGTATATTTTATATTTTTACATATGGAGACACTTAGAAAAAAAGAAGGAAAAGACATTTTTTATTTTCTTGTAGTTTAAGTTGCTGCTAAATGTTAACACACTGTGAATGAGAAAGCATCTGTTTTTAATATACCTTAAGGTATATTACACCCAAGACTTCTATCAATTTGAACCCCATGAACACACTTTCAAGAGGAACATGTACATTTCCTTCATTTTTAGAGTCTGTAACCAATTTGTGCACCTAACTGCATCACCCTTTCCTCTGACTATGAGGAAAATTCACCGTGAATTCCCCCTTGTTTGCTCTCTTAAGTAACTCTGGTCATTTGGGCAATCACTGCCTTCCATTCCATTGTTACCTGAATCCATGGCCATCTGTCATTTTCTGCAGCTGTCCAGGCATTTATAAGTCCCTTCTTATTTAACCGTGCATAGTAGGGATACCACTTCTGGAGTCCAAAAAGAGCTCTATGAGTGGATGAAGCTGTGATTTGCTGATTTGATATGATTCCACCTTCAATTCCCAATGGGCCTGAGCATTCTGGGAACAAATTAGAAAAAAATGTAAATGTATTAGAAATAGTACATATGCAAAACATGGTTATGATTTGATCAGAAACATTTGAAAAGTGATTTTGGTTTGTATGGTCATAACATTGAAATCCCAAACAGTCTACAGGTCTATTATTGATCACTACATTAAGAAACAATTCTTGCTCCTTGTGATTCTTTTTTTTTCCCTTTGTTTTGGGAGTGGCCCCTAAATAGGCACTTTCTTTCTGTATTTCTATTCTGCTTTATGTCCTTTTTATCTGTTTTGATTGTTGATCATGTCAACAAAAGCATAATGTTCTTAAAAGACCTATCTCTTGTCAATTATAAAAATAAAAAGTTTAAAATCCTCATCTCATATTTTATATTCTCAAACATTAGTGTGCCTCATAAATCACAAGCCCTTAGCAAATATCTGTGGATGCATTATTTTCTGACTAGCACACATCTGAGTTTTGGGTCAAAATCATTTTAGTACTAATAGCATTTTCATTACTATGAGCTGTTTGACTTAAAATTTTATAACCATTCTAAGTTATGCTTTCACAAAAAGGGCTCTGTGTGAATTGACAAATGTTTTAAAACATTTATGTTACCTATGATATATAATAAATTATAGAAGTACATAGAAAAATCATTTTATAATGAGAGATGATTCTGTGACATTATGCATGATAGCATGTGTACTAGCCAGTAAATGAAGATACTAAAATATTTATCTTTCCAATATATTTAGTTCAAAATTCACAAATCTATGTGAAAGGATTCTGCATTTACATCTTAAATGGTAAAACGTTTTCTATAAATTTATAACTTGGAAACTTATGAAAATTTCCTAATAAAACTTGAAAATACTATGATTAAATAACAATAGACAAAAATGATATGGTTGCAGATATCAGATGTGTTTGATTCCTAAAATTGTAACTGAAAGTAAATCCATCTAAAATCATATATGCCTATTATAGTTATGTATATCATAAATGTTTGAATTCCTTAACCACTTCAGAGCATTTAACTTATTTTAAATTTAGTTTTGAAATTTCAATATAAGTAAGATTATAATATAACTAAAACTAATACCTGATTTTCTTAATTTTACTACCATTTTATACATTTTATTTAAATTTTTTTCCATTTAGATTTGGATAATAAATATGAGACTCTTATTATATAAAATCTATTACAATATGTCATTAGAATTCCTGAAAATATGAAAAAGTGCATTGTTATCATTAAGTGTCATCATATATGTGTCAACTTGATGGGTGATTGCTACCAGCACACATGAATTACTAAAGTCTAACATTAATCAGTGATGAAATGTTTGTGATTAGATTGAGTTTGAAACTATTAAAGGAAGAATTTCAATGTTGGATGATAATATTTTTAGAAGTAGGAAGGTATTTCTCATTGATAACCATATTTTCATTGCCATTGGCTACATTTTCTAATCCATGTTTAATGGTAAGCAGCTTTAAGCACATTAACATTTCTCTAGAGGCTTTTAACACCTTTATATGTCTTTTTAAGAAAAGAATGAATGCATGTGGATAAGTAATCATCTTAGTCTGTATTATTAAAGATGATTAATATAGAAAACATTGTATCTTTGCAATTAACCATTTATATGCAATATCTAGATAATAAGGTCTTTTGAAGCATGTACTGAGAACTGTTTAACACTTTATAAAGTACTTTGTATCATTTTTGAGTCATTAAGAAGTTATTCATTTTCAGAATTGTAGTATAAGCTGCAGATAATACTCTGATTTTCACATTGCAAAATACTTAACATTAAAACCTCAAATATTGATTCTTCAGGTTCTTGTTCTGCTTCCCATTTTTAAACTTCAAGATTTTTACAGACTGCATAAAAGCCTTAAGAAACTTTCATGATGACACTTGGTTTGATTTTAAAAACTGTAGAAGACTGACCTTTTAAGAATATTGCCTTTAAAGAAGTCTCAAGGATCTTGTTCTTACTGTGTGCAATGCTTGGATAAAAAAATGTACCAGGCAGGGAGGTCATTTATCGCAGGCCATTTACTGTAGGCCACTAAATAGACTGGCAGAGCTGCAGAGTCAGGCTTGATCAATTAAACTGCTTGATAGCCTTAGTAAAAACTCAGTGCCATCAGGCAGTGTGCATCTGAAGACTTCCTGCTGAATTGGACATCCTCACTGAATTTGTAGCTATTCGAAAAGAAAAAGTAGATCTCAAGCCACATTATCCAATAAGTCTATTTTGTTCATACTATCAACCTACCACCCACCTTTTATTAGCAAACTTACTGGCTGTGGAGTGTTGCATTATCATAAACTTCAAACCAAAGCAGCGATTTTTATGGCATGGTTGATCTGCCATAGGTTCCCAGTCTTTGTCATGACCTCAATCATAAATTCATTCATTTAAAAAACATAATTAAAAAATATACACTGACATGTTTTATTGATCTAGGGCTTGTCACATGAGGTTTCTCACTTCTCCTTATATTTACAAGCACTAATTTCCCAGTCCTACATTCCATGTTGTAGTTTTCCTTTAAAGAAGCTTTAACAACCCTACATACACACTTTACCACCCACATACAGTCAGAGAAGCCCACCACAGAAAGAACAACTGTGGCTGGGATTCTTGAATGAAGCCTGAGTCTATGATGTACAACTTCCTTATTGGCTAACATCCTTGATGTTTTACTTTTTAACAACTTCTGTTATAACAACACTTAATTCACCAGTTGTGAGGGGGATAAAGACAAACTATTTTTCCTTTGTAACTATAAATTGCTTAAAAACAATGAACATGGCCCTGTAAGGTCACATTAAAGGACCCCAATTAAAGTGATCCCAGCATTTTAGCCCTTTCAGAGAAGTACTGGGTCTATTTCACTTTGAAATCCTCAGATGCACACAGTATCTTGTATACAGAAAGAACTCAATAAGTATGTGCTGAGCCTTGTTATTGAGGCTTTTCTTTCTTTTTTTGGTACACAGTAAACTAATGTACAATTTAAGCTTTACATTTACTTTACACTGGAAAAGTTGTCACAACAGCAGCTTTTCTTCACTAATCATGTGGACCACAATCAAATGGATGTCATCATAATAAAAGGTTCAAAATCCAATTTCCTTTATGCCTGAGCTATCCACTTCCCCAGTGTCCTATTAAACTTAACAGTTATGCAAACCAATGAAGGAGTTGCAATTCAGAGTGCAAATGATTATACACCTAAGAGTAAGTGGCTTTAAGCAGTCAACAATATGATGCTTAAAAAGAAATAACATGGAATTACACTTTACCATTACTATCAACAAATGAAGGAAGGGATATGAAACAATAATTTATGACATGATTAATATCAGATGAGAACTCGGAAGTTTGAAAAAGAACATCCACAGGAGTTTCTTGCGTATCTTCAAAATAACACTTCCATGAAAAAAGGCTATCACCCCCATTTCATAAATGAAGACACTTGTGAGGAAGGAAGTTAATGATGTAAAAGATAAGCCTGCTATTTATATGACGTGTTCATGATTCTTCAAAGGTCAACTCTGATAAGTCTGCTGTTACTGTATTTGGGGGAATCTCCCACTATTTGAAGAGGCTAGGAGAGTTAATATGGAGGAAACATGAAGAATATCATAAGTGGTATTCAGGATATAACAAAGCATTCACAAATTGAGATATATTAAAATAGTCACAGAAATAAAAATGGAAGATCTATGGTGTTCTACACCCCCTGAGATGTTAAAAAAATCACTTGAGACCATTATTAGCCTATGTATTGCTCACCTGGTAAGTAAAAGCCAATTTGAGTAATATTTTGGAATTTTTTCTATGTGCCCAACCACCCATCAGTCCATTCATTCATCCATTCTCCATTCATGTAATTCAGTTTTGAAAATTCTTATTTATTGAAAGTCTGCTGTATATTGGGCACTTTCCAGGCAGTGCTGATACCACAGGATGGACAAGGGAGAAGTGTCTTTGCTCTCAAGGAATTTGTATTTTAGTCGGGAGACAAATTAAAAACACTCAAATCCACAAGAAAAGACCATTAAGTGGTAAGTGCTATGAAAGAAAAAAAAGGTGAATTTCCAGTGAAGATGTATCAAGCAATAAGAGATGGGTTTATTGAGAGGAGACATTAAATCTGATCTCTGAGTGAGAAGCCAAAGCTGCCTACTGTGCTAAGTTTATAGTACTGATTGTTTTTTTCTCAGAATTTCTATCTCTTTATTGAAGTGATTTTTTGCTTCCTGCAATTGCTCTATTAGCTGATTATTCATAGCCTGAATCTGCTCTCTCGTCACATCATTCTCTTCTCGGATCACTTTAATTATGAACACTCTGAACTCCCTTTCTGTCATTCCTTCTACCATGCTGTCTTTGGGTTCTCTTGATATATCATCTAGGTTTAATTGGGACACTTTCTTCCCGTGTTTTCTCATGGTGCTCGTGTATCTTCCCCTCTGTTGCTTGAGGGGTGCTTGATCAAGCGGTGACCCAAGAAAGGTGCTGATTTCCTGAAGACACACAGCTCAGTTGGTAAGACACATAGAAAAAGATATATATATATATATATAAAATCTGTTAAGAGTCATTCTTACTGCTGGTTTGAACTTTGTTTCCCATGTTTGTGATACCCACTACCCTTGGCCTGAGAGGCTCAATCAACCAGGTTTCAGGGACAGGACTGAAAAATGAAAACCACTTCTGCACTTAAGCTATACTGAGTATGTCCCTGACCTGCAAAATCTATTACTCCTTGAGATGGGAGCCCCATTGCAGGCAAGGATTATATCAAACTTCAATTTTAGAAGGATTTTAGTAAGTATCTGTAGAGGGAATTAATTTTTAAAAATACAAATGTAAGCAAACAGTATAGATTACAGGTGACATTGCAACATTTTATGCAATTCATTTTAAAATTTGAAAAAATCATTTTTCATCTGTATTCTCGAAAGAATGCATAGATACAGAGGTCTTCTATGGAAATTGTGCAGCAAAAGGAGACCACGTGTTTACTAGTGAAAAACAATGGGACTGAGAGCGGAGTGGATCTATTTTTCAACTACCTGCCACATAACGCTACCAGGTATTTCTGAAATTTCTCTCCTTTAATCCTGCGGTGGGTACAGTGATAATTTGATAAGTGCTGAGTCCAGAAGTGGGAGGCAGTAGTGGAATAAAGTGGCAGAACAGGGCAATTCTATATTTGCTGGCTGTGAGATCATGTTTATGCATCTTTGGTACTGTGCTTGTTTCTGTCAGGTCTGACAATAATCCTAAATTAATGAGTCCATTTAACATTGATTAGCAGAGGCTTTTAGGCATCATTTACAGAGTCACTTAACAAAACTGCATTACCTGAATTGTCTGAGTGGACTGGAAATGCCTTCTGACCTGAGATCCTGCTGTTCAGACTAACACTGAGAAAGTGAACAGTGTCACCTGGCAGGTTGGACTGGAGCAGCTGGGCCAGCTGGTGCCAAGCCCCAAGTGTCCTCCTCAAAGCAACTTTGCATGTGAATAAATTCGCCTCAGAGTGAAATCTTTCCCACTCTGCAAACTCATTCTTTGGAGTGTGGCAAAGAATAGTGTCTGCATTTTATTGATCTTGCAGCTGACAAGTAAGCAGTGCCAGAAGATGCCTCACATCTTGCTCCTGAGTGTGCTGATTAAGCCTTTCAAATAAGTAAGATGCACGGCTGAATCTGTAACAGGAATGTACTGCTTTCATTTGCTCTATCTCAATATCCAGACGTCTTCAGAATGAAAGGATTTCAAATTAAAGCCATGTAAGAAACAAATCTCCTTTAAACATCTCCAGTCCTCCCTTTCTCTGAGCATCCCATCTTCTTATAGGAGTGAGTCTTCTGCTATTCTTAGCATAGTGTGATAATTGTGCTGAACATGAAGACTGGAAAATGGATTACTGATGACCTCCAATACTGCAGAAATTAATGCTGATTAAAATGTAAGCTTCCCTCTGTGCTGTTTGGACCATGCCTTTGCTTTATTTTCCTAGCGTTTGTTTTATGTGAAGTTGTTTTCAGATCAAGCTTTAAATTGGTGAGGGAGGGATCAAGGCCACCTTCTCTTCCACTGTTCCTGTAAAAGGAGCCCCAAAGATTTTTTTCCACCTAAATCGCAATGCATTTGATCTGATTTCTTTCAAGGCTATCATTTTTCTGGTGTGAGAAAGTTGTATCAGAAGAGGGTCAGGGATGGAATGATGATAGGAAGTTTTAAAAAGATTCAGAAAGGTTGATCTCAGAAAAAGGGCCTGAATGTTCCAGTTAAGATGGCAAAAGAAGTCCTGGGATACAGAGGACATAGAGAGCAAATGTGAAGGTGAAGTCACACACAGCTTTCCCTGTTCCCACTCATTTACACATTCCTGCAGAGCACCCCCTTAGGTGTCAGCCTTTGGTCATGGCCCTGATAGTGATCTCCCAAAAAGAACCCAGAATGGAAATCCTAGGTGTTTGTTTCCCTTCACACTGGAGACTGCTTCTTGGTACCAGGGTACAAACTCAATATACAGCCACAGACACTTTATTAGGGGAAACCAGTGATTGAAAAATCATCAATATTGTTCCAAAAAATCAGTTAAGCTTTTTGGATTGAACATAAAATGTCTATGCACCTTAGAAAAAAGTCTATTCCTTTGTATCAACTGGGTTTCTCCATTTAGATAAATGCTAATTTTCTTTATAAACATAAAGGATTTGGTTCTGTGATGTGTGGCCATGAAAGCATTTCCACCATTCTGTTGGAAATTGTATTATGTTAATTTTCCATATTGGAAGTCTCAGAAGGTGTCCAGGTTAAATAATGAGGAACAACTACTTGTGCATATTTTTTCTGTTAGATAATAAAATTCTTGAAGTTATGCCTTGTGCATCATTTGTTTGCAGAGCACTTACAACAGTGTTCTACAAACTGGCAGTTTTCAATATTGTGGGTTAATGCAGATTGAAACAAATTAGAGTTTTTTGGAATTAATTCTCTTCCTTATTTGAAGTTGAATTAATCTTTTGAAAATAAATATTATCACTGTGAGGATTTTTCATACTGGGTGAATGTTAACATAAAAAACCATCTCTTTCGTATGTGGGAATACTTGAAAATATAAGTCAAGTCTTGGAGGTAGAGGAAAAATCATGTTTGGAATGAAAACTGCATTTATAATGTTACTAATTCAGTTATCAGTGATCTACTACTTTCCTATAAATGTGGTTATGCTTTTCTTCACACTTTGTTATCTCAATTCAATTATGATACATTATCAGTTTAAATTAATTGGTTTGAATTCAAGAAAAGGGAAAGCTATGAATAAGCTAAATTACAATAGGAAATTATCCATTAGTATTTCCCCAAGCTTACTTGTAAGCATATTGCTGCAGAACTACAATGTTATTTAAGTAGTAGGGCTATATATTCTAGTGTTTGAAGGCCAAAATTCTTACTGAGACAATTCACAAAAGTCAACACAATCTAAAAAGATTATCATCCTATCACAGTGAACAGAGTTCCTGGAGGACAAGAGAAGAGAGTGGTTTGGTTTGCTTAAGATTCATTTTTTCAAAACAGAAGAGCATATGGGGTTTTCAAGTGCTAAGTGCACTTTTGCAGCCAGGCAGGATTTTAGTAACTTGTATTCAGGATTCCACTTAAACTGCACAATTCATCTTCTACCAACTATGAAGATAACAACATGGTTTGATGAAACATTTGTCTGTATAGTCAAAAGCCTGCAATTCAAAAACCAGTAGCTATATACCTCTTCTTGCTTTCTGACAAAACATATGTCTGCACAGAAAAGAGCTAAAAAGGGGTTTAATGCCAAGGTAAAATGCTACAGGAGGGATTCAGTTGCTTGAAGAAGCATGGACTGAATACCAAATGTAAATATTAAAGCAGTGCTATGCAGAAGATGCATTTTTGTGCTTTTAAGTTATTTATATCTTTTAAGATTTTTTGGCAAATACATATCAGGGTAAGTGATATAAGGCATTTCCTCTGATGTTTTGTTATAAAGTAATATTACTGGCATGTCAGACACTGATTATTATTTGTGAGATAAATCATAGTCTCAAATGCAATTACTGACTATATCTATCCATCTTTTCCATACAATGTTGTACTTTTCTTCATACTGGATGTCATGTCAGGGCAAGTTTGAATTCTCAGAGTTCCAGAGGTCAAAAGAAATCCAGGAGGTGAAACAGGAAGCCATTACAGATGGCAAGGTATAGCATAATGAGCCTTCTTTAATATTAGAACATGTTGGAAAGTCATGGAACTAATGAAGAAGAGCCAAATGGAGCCTGAAAATGTGTAGATGATGATTGGTTCATTTGAACTGTAGATACAGGTATATTATACATCCCCCCTTAGAAATGTAGGGATATATTTGCTTCATTTAGAAGATAAACACATAAAACCTGCACAGTGAGAGAGGGAGAACTAAAATTCTCCTCTCTCTCTCTCTTTCTCTCTCTCTATCTGTATATTGAACCTAGGGTTTCATGTATGTTAGATGAGCTTTCTTCCCCTAAGCTACTAAACTAAACCCACAACCTAGGGGACTCAATATTTTTTAAAATGATTTTTACATGTACCCTTTAAGTCACAAACTCAGCTGTTTTTTAAAAGCAAAACATATTTATCTGTCTATCTATCATCTATCTATATTCAGTATTTTCAGTATAGAGCTGGAACAGAAGATACAATTTTTTAAATTTGTTCTAATTTGTTATACATGACAGTAGAAAGCATTTATACATCGTGATAGATCATACATAAATGGAGTATAATCTCTCATTTTTCCAATTATACTTTTTGATAATATTCATTTAAAAATGAACATTCTTAAAGACAAAAATATATTATAAAAGTTTCGAATATTGTATTCAAAATGGCTTTTGTGGTCCTAAAAGGAATAATTCAATATAGAATTTTGAATGATACTGAAGATAAAGCTACTAAAATAAAGGACACTTTACCAGTTTTATAGAAAGAACATTCCAGGAGAATTTAATAGAGTAACACTTATTATGAATCTGTCGAAGCTGAGCCAGTTTTTCGTACATTATCTCTCATTCAAGAGACTCATACTAGATCATTTTACAATGTAAAGAATAAGAAACATCCTACTGAAATAGTAAGTATGACTAGTGCTTCTTTTCAAATTTATAAAGCATATTAAAATAAACCTTGATATTATGTAGTGTCCAAGTTAAATGCTTATTTTTCTTGGAAAATATCTACAGAGAAAAACAACATCTAGAATTTGTGTCAGCACTACTTAATAATATAGATAAGTAAATTCATCTAAAAATCTCAAATCTTTATTTACATCTTCAGTTCTGAAGTTAGCTATGGTCAATAAAATAGCCATAGTGGAATAAATTGCTATTTTCTGATTTATCATAATAGAATACATTACTGCTACATAGCTCAACATAATGATGAAAAAGACAATATATTTCCTAGAAATGTACTAAAATATAACACAAATACAAATTTTCAAACTACAAATAGTCCTATGTCTGCTCATTATGAAGTTATAAATTTTGAAAAAGTAGTTAAAATTAGAATTCTATGGTTTTTAAAAACTTTTAAAGAAAAGAGAACTTCATGTTTCTCTCACTTTGGAATTACAGAAAAGAGGTTCTCCAGAAGTATGCATCTCACAAATGTTCAGCAGCTCACCACCCTCATGTGTTTATTTCTAGGATTAATCAGGAATCAGGTAGGACCATCGGTCACAAACATAAGATATTGCATGTCACTAAACCAAAATGGAGATAGAAGAAATAATTTCACTTCTAAAAAAGTGTGGTATGAGTGAAAATTATGCTGACCTGCTTTTCTTGGGAATACTTTTCTTTTTTTAGTTAAGTGCTTAAAAATAGTAAACAGCTATTTTTTAATTTAATAGTCACAAGGATACAGTAGGACATAGTGACTATTTCTAATATAAAGGAAAGATAAATTGGATAAAAATACACAGAAAACTACTGAAGTAAATTTTACTTTACATTAATAAGAAAATATTTTATCACTTGAAAATTTTTCTTCAATTACCATTAACTGTGTGAACCATAAATTGCTTAGGCAGGGGGTAAGGACAACATATCCTCCACTTTATCAGCTCATTTAAATAAAAATGGCAAATACAAAAGAAAAATAGAAACATTCATTTTAAGTTTGCATGTCTGAAGTACATGACTTCATTAGATCATAAAGTTTACAAAAGAAGGCAATATTTTAGGAAATAACTAAGATGATAAGTGTAATGTAAAGCAACTTATTGAATCTTGGCAAATTTTCTATTGTATCAGTTTATGGAAAATGCTCTTCATTGTAATTTTGGTTACAGGTATGAAGGTAAATACAGTTCTAGAAGTTTCCACTCTGAACGGTACCGAACACCAAGAACAAAATGCCCTGCTTCATTGAAGACTGAGTTATGAAACGAAGGAGGTTTTGGTTTGAATTCCTGTACCACCACTTACTAGCTATGTGGGCTTGGGGAATTTGCTTAACATTTCAGCAGTTTCAGATGAATCCAGTTTCTAAATTTTGTTGCACATTAAGATTACATGGGAGGATTTTAAAAATCCAAACACAAGATGAATCTCAAACTGATTTAATCAAAATGCCTTGAAGTAGGAACCAGATAACTTTATTTTTTAAAGGTCTAAATAATGCCAATAGATCACAAAATATGTGAACTGGGGGGTTAATCATGATTATTCCAGGGAGTATAATACAGATTAGGAATAATACAGAATGACATTGACATCAAATGCATGACACCCAATATGCCCATCGTTTATAGGAGCACTTCTGTTGATGTTTTACTGTTACAAAACAAAAGTTAGTGATAAAAATTCATGGATGGGGAGTCTCACTTCCAATGTAACTATCTGGAGCTCATGATTAAACAAATGCCACTGGTTTAGACAGGTTGTCCATGTATTTATTTCTTTTCAGAGGAAAAAAAAAAAAGGAGTAGAACACCTACTTCAACTTCCCATGTAAAATGTTCTTTAATAAAAATTGTAAGTATATACGTAAGCAAAATTATTAATCCTACACAGTTACTGAAAATGATCCAAAATATCATGTCACTTGGCACCTCCTTTATACCATATTCATCATCAGATGTTTCTGTTACCAAAGCATTCAAATTGTCAGATAAAACTCATTGCCTGGGGGAAATATAAACTATGGCTCTTATAATGAATGAAAATGAAATGATTCCCCATAGAATATTGCCAGAATCACTGGAAATAAAAATAGCTAATTAAATAACCTTCTTTTAAAAGAGGTCTGTATCTGGCAGGCACTTTTTTCATTGTGACACAAAATAGGGGTCTCTTATAGAAAAGCTCCTATTAACAGTTTGACAAACCAGCTTACAACTCTGAAAAACACCTTTATGATCTAGCTTTGGCCCCAATTTAATATGAGCAATTTTATCTTTAGGATAAATGGAGATGAAATTTTAGCTGCTGGCAATTTTGTTGGAAGAATCAAAGAAGCCACATTTCCTCAAGTATATAACTGAGAAAAGTAACAAGCCATTTCTGCCCAAACGGAGCCCCTGGATCTTATATCTTCAGCATTGCCTTTTCTGTTTCATCCTGACTTATACTTCCAATTAACATGAGAAAAAATGTTAATATTCATCCTTCTCAGATTTCCAAGGGCATAAAGAGGATGTACTGGGGAAAAAAAATTATGAAAAACTCCTTAGCCCCCAATGACTCTTCTCATGATCTGATTGGGAGAGATAAGAGAACCATGCACACAAATTGGTTTCTTACCAAGTGTCATGCAGAGAAAGTAAAGTGAAGAGACAGTTTCAAAAAAAAAAAAAAAAAGCAACTTTGTGATAAATTCAGAAAATGTGTACCTTTGTACAGGGTTCATAAAAAGCACATGATAAAAAAAATTCAGAAAGTCAGCAAAGTATTCTGGGAGAGGACTTCGGCCTGCAAGTTGGGTGAATATGTGCTAAGCAATCCTAAGAATATGGATCTAACCCTCCAACTTTCTTTTTTCTCTACTGTCTTTATATAGTTGCTCAAAGTGAGAGATTCAATATTGGCAAATGATCCACTATTTTCTGTCTATAAAATACTTCAAAACACCACAAATTAATATTTTGAAATCAAGCTATAAATAAATGCTATTGGTTATATTAGTTATTAAATTTCACTCCCACTTTCACTATTTAAATGATTCTTTTCTCACCTACCTAGTACTGCCAAATGCAAGATCCCACTGCCTGCATGAGTCTCTTGCTTCTCAGCTAATTCCCTCACTGATCCTATACACTGAGTTTAGAAAAAAGCTCAGAAAATATGACTGCTTTGCTCTCCTGGTAATATGCATTTTTTTCCACAGGTTTCCATTCTCAGAAGGTAAAGATCATACTCCAGACTGCTAGAAATGTACTTTCTAGCAATACCAAACTACACCTGAGAGCAGATTTTACTTACATGGCAGAAAACAAAATACTTTTGCAGTTCATGTCTCTGACTTTTTCTTTCCTCTCCGGTCTTCCCCCAAGCTGAATTATTGTTACAATTCTGAGATACAAAAAGATCCTAAGCATACTTGTATCACAGGTAGAAGCACTTGGCATTTAAGTATACTTTTCATGTGAATTTGTTAATTTATTTAATTAATTTTATTTAAGTTGATCTTCCACCTCTTCCAAGCAATAGTTATATCAGAGTTTTGTTTGATAAACCAATATATTCCCCACATCTTTCAAAGTGCCTAGTAGGAACAAGTGCTCTAAAACTTGATTGAGACATCCAATTAAGGCTCAACATAATAAAGTGTATAATCCCCTGGGGTGGTTCCTCCGTACTTGGCAATGCACACATTCTCACTTCAAGCTCACTCACCCTTTTATATCTCTTTCATTATCTTTCGTTCCTACTACTAAGACAAGTAACAGCTAAATAAGCTGAATTCTTCTAGGTGAACATTCAATACCTCTTCTCTGCTCCATCACCCCTTACCCTGCACTGCCCCAAAAGTACGAATCTATTTACCTCACAAACCTCCCTGAAGATTACAAGTGACATCTACATAGAGAAAAAAAAAATGTTGGGCATTTCAAACTTCATGAATAGTATTTTTATTCCCAGTTTTAATTGAGGCAATTGAGGTCCACAGAGGGTCAACACCTCCTCTACAGTCATAGAGAAAGAATTTGAAGACAGGTGCATCCATTATTAGTGGGTCATTGCTAACATTTTGATGTGATGGGCTGGCATTCTTAGAGAAGCATATGCTTTAAGTAGTATGGAGAAGCTACATGAAGGATGAATGGGGCACTTGGCCATCATGTTTATACAGATGTAGACCAGTGACTAGCTCATTGTGTTCACGGTCATTGTTTCTGCCGTGGCTTATGGGCTGAAGGGTCAACATAGGCAGTTACGCCTTCAACTCAGACCAAATATTTCTGGAACCTCTTCTTTGCACAAGGCAGAGGTATAACACTTCATACTTAGTCTTTTAAGGCTGAAAGTACTTTTAGCTGGGAAGAGCTTAGTAGGATCTAGTTTAAATTTAGCATCATTTTATAACTAGAGATCCATTAAAATATACAATATATACAATTAAAATATACAAAATATACAATATATACAATATAGCAAACTGCCTTGCTCTAGGACTTCCATAGCATTCTTTTTCTTCTCTTTAGCTGCTTATCTTCTTGCTATAATATGAGTTTAATATCTCTCTTACAAGAAAGTCTATTATCATAGTGCATTCTTTGCTGTTTAACAAAATGCCTCGAGATAACTTGTGCAAGCAATCATTTTCAATGTTAACAGATTTAAATATGAAATCAGCACCTGTTCAAGTATCATAACACTAGTCCAGCTACAGATGAAGAGATAAAAGTTTATGTATAATTTTCAAATTTTTCATCATTACCTTATGGAGAATGCCATGTCTTCACCTAGAATTGGTTTTGCAGTTGTCAGGTTTTGATCATTGTAACTTCGTATGATAAGTACACAACCATCATAGAATGAACAAGCAAAGGCCAGTTAAATATTCATGTGCACAGAACCTTGAATTTTCCCAGGATATTTTTCTTTTTCTATGATGCTCACGTTAATCTGGATTCAAGGTTCATCATTTGTACTAACAAATTTAAAAGTAAATGTGAGTAAAATAAATCAATTGATGATATTTACCCCCAAAATCTTGCAATCATTTTAAAAGTCAGCTTTAACTCTCAAATATCATAAGCATGACTAATTAATAATGTGAATTATTAACTGAAACCTGAATTTTGTAGGTTTTAACTTCTACCACGTACTGTCTGGTTAAAGTAGAATACTAAAAAAATTCATTTCAGCTAGTAATAAAAGCAGCCTTGTTGAAAATGTACTTGGCTAGCCAGCTCCTGAAATTTCAAAAACTGTATGTACTGTTATATTCTTGGGAGTAGAGAGGCTGTGACTAGAATATAGAACAGTGACTCCTTTTTACCTCTATGTTGCTAAAAAGTGTAAGGCTCATATTATAAATTTTCTAATATTTTTATTTTTAAAACCAGTTTAAATTTGGATTCAATGAATTTAGTTGTCTGTTCATATGCTTAAATAACTGACAGTTTGCTTCAATTTCATCAATTAAAATAGATGAAAGCAACTCTCCAGAGAATTGTTATTAAACTCAAAAATTCTTAATTACCCACTCAACTGACCAAATTTGTCACATGTCCAAATTTTCCATTCAGTTATTTTAGTTGTTGTGGAGTGGAGAATGGTAAATACGTTGAAAAAACAATGTCTCTTCTTGAGCAAGATGATATCTGAAAGAGATCTGTGCACCAGAGGGGTACACACTGGGAAGGAAGGGGTGACTCAAGTTAATGTCATGTGCATTGCTTTGGGTGGCCTGTTGCAGGTGGTAGATTAAGCAGACTCCATTTCAAAAGGAAAGGAAATTAAAACATTAATTTTGTGTTTTCCAACTGCTCTTTTAAAGATATCTATTACTTTTTTAATTAGGAAAAAGTTGTAAAGAAAATATTAAAGGGCCATTCAAAACAAGGGTCCCTCAGCAGTTCTCCAAGTGATGCTCTCACTCCTTGTGAAGTGGTACAGAGACATGCACTACAAATTACCTTGTGTGAACTCTGCCTTAAAAAAATAACCCCCCCCACTGTTACATTCTTTTATCAATTTCATTGGACAAAATTTTACATATTATTTTGAAATGTTTTCAGGATAACAATGACACTACTTAATGCTTATTATGTTTAGACCACATACTAACAGAAGTTCATAGTTAATAGTTGTGGGGAAATTTTACAGTGTTTTGCATAATGAACAAGCTCACAGAAGCTTCCATGACAAAATTCACCTAACTACTCCAAAAGGTTAAATGTGTATAAACAGCTGGTATTTTCTAATACTGGGAAAAAGAGTTGAGAAATACCAAACAAATTATTTTTCTTCTCAGGTACACTTATAGGATGACTGCTTTTCTTGTTTTATAAGTAACATTTTCTAGTACAGTCTATTGAACTACTTATTGTGCATTACAAGAAGCAACTTCAAATGAAAATATTCTTGTAAATGAGGAGTATCATTAAGTTAACCTCATCATTCATGCAGAGAAGGGAGTAACAAAAGAAGGAGAAACAAAATTTTCTGAGAGACCATATGACCTAGAAATAGGATCAAAGAGAGAATGAGAGAGCTACACAGAAGCCCAAGTAGTGCCCAAGACAATTTCATAGTTTTGATTCATAGTTCTGTTCATCTTTTACTGAGCTAAATTGAGTGGCTCTACTTTTTGAAATGAGAAATCATAAAAGCCAGACCAAAGTATGTCTGAGCCATGTTTCAAACAATTTTCAGTATGGTGGATTGGACCTAGGGCCTCACACATGTTAGATAATGCTGTATATATTTTGACATTTATCTCAACAGGGAGCATAATTATAACATGCAAAAAACACATTAGTTGCCCCTTCCTCCCTTTGACCTCTTGTCTGACATCTAGAGATCTGTGCAAACTTAACTTCCTTAAAGAAAGAAGGCAATGTAAGTGATAGAATTATGTGGATTTGAGAAGCATGTACTGATAAAAAGAACTCTAGGTACAAGTGAACTCTAAGAAATAACTAAATTCAAAAACATAATTAATTACACATTTAGTGATAATTAACTTTCTGCTTTGAAACTGATGTGCACACCAAGCAAAAATATCACCAAGGTAACATGGAGGCACTTCCAACATCAACCCAGAGTAATGAGTGATCCCCATAAATTTTTATATGATGCTATGATTTTTGGACCACTGGCAATATTTATTTAATTCATAGTGGATTTATTATTCATGTAAAAGACATTGAAAAACCAACTAAATTGATTATAGATAATAATTGACGTTAGGGGAACTGAAAAGGTCCTGGTCAAAGGCAGACTGAATATGCTCATCTTCATGGGCCAGGCATAGGAGTAGAGGATGGGGATGGAGGAGAATTGGAGGTAGTTATTTAGTTTGGTTCTTTCTCTTGTCTTTTAAATAGAGGTTCATGTTCATAGAGTAGGTACTTAGAATACATCACATCTCCAGAGTTTAAAAACTTTCTAAATCTGTACTATTTATTAGAAGCAGAAATGGGTTCAATCATAAATCCTCAATCTTGTTAGTAAAACCTCTTGTAAACACAATGACAAAAATGTGGCTTAATAATATGCTATATGCTATTGATTGTACTTACACGTTTTTAATACATAGAACTAGAGAACAAAACCCAATAGATAGACCAGGAAGAAAGGTTCAATGACAATAGCTTATTGATAGCTTTTATTTCCAAAAGTTTCATTCACATTATAAAGGAGAAAATCATATTTTCAGGCAGATAAAGGATTAACTTGGGGTTATTTACCTTTTCCATGGACGGGCTTTTTGTCAGTTTGTGGAAGCCTAGAGACTCATTTTAGAATTTGCACTAAATAAAAGAGAGACACAGATCTAATAGAAATTCATACTAGTGAAAAATGTAAATGATATTTTTACATATTTGCAACAAATGTGAAATTACAATATCTGTGATTTCTGTTAGTCATAGATAATGCTAATTTTATAAGTTGTTATCGCCTATATTTGCCATTGATGGAAATTCTAAATTTTAGGCAGTCTTTAATACAAATGAATGTATCATTTTTGTTTTCTCATCAAAGGACACAGGAACCTTCATCTATTGAGAGTCCCATATGATTGGAATTGAGAACACCCTTATATTAATACTTATAGGAAAGCACTCATGTTCTGTTAAACTGAAGACTATTAAAAGTGGAAGAATCCAGGAATAATTCTAGTGGAAAGGGAAATGGCATTATTAAGTTTCTGCCAAGTAAATATAAAGCAATACTTATATTCCAAATTATCATTGTATGGATGTTTAAAAAATTGTGAGTCTGCTCAAGTGCACCAGAGAAAATATAAAATGAATTTTATTTTGAACAAACCACCACGAATATCCTGGGATTCTCTGAGCGAGAAGCTGCAGTTTCCATTCCTTGGTGTTTTGTAGTTAGATAATAGTGCTGAGTATTTATAGTTTTCCTTATATAACGATAGTTCTTTCCATTTTTCTTGTCAGAATAGTTTATTTTCTGTCCATGCTCATGTTTTCCTTGAATTTTAGTATTGGATTTACTGACTTTTCTCTGGCTGTACTCTTTTTATAGAACCATATTCCTCAAGTTCAATTTATTTTTAAGTTGGATACTTTATGTGTCCATTCCCTTTAGAGCTCTAAAAAGAAAGTGTATTATTGACCAGATAAAGCTATTAAAGTAACTATTATGAAATTTATTTTTAGGACCTTGGTCACTTCAAATGGCTCTTTAGGGTTTAAGATATGCTCCAAGTAGCATGTACCATAATCTGGGAGGTACGGTCGGTGGTTTTCATTGCTTACTCGGTACCTGCTCAATATGAGCACTTGCAATCCATCATACTTCTCCTCCACCCACTTCAATTATGTGACGGCCATTAGGGGTTGAGCCTCCAAGTTAAGGTATCTTTTCTTAGTCTCCATTTCCTTGCCCAGCTCCTGTTCCAGAAGCACTCTTTTCCGTGATCTCTCAGTCTTCATGCTCTATTTCTCATATTAATACTATTCTGTTTTTTTGAACCTTTGCAGATAAACAATTATTTTCCTGCTGTAAACTCTATTCTTAGCACTCTTCCACTCTTTTTCTTCACTATTTCCCTTGGCAATGCCATCCAGTTTTGCTACTTTACCAGTCTCATCTGATTTTATTAAATCTGAATCCTTATCACGAAGGCTTCTCTGAGCTACCATCTGCACTTTAGTAACCAGCTGCATTACCTCATGTAGGTGTCTCCAATGCACCTATAATTCCACCTGCCTAAACAGGAAAGCAGTCTGTCACGTCCTGATTCACCAGTTGAAGAAGACAGCTCTGATGATAAAACTCAAAATGTGGACTTGGTTCTTTGTCTTACACGCTGCCGGAAGCCATCACTTCCAAGTGTTCTGATTCAGTTGAAAACTGCGGCCAGGGGTCATGCCAGTTGTTGCTGTCACTGCCAAACTTAGCTCTAGAATGCCAGTAAAATTTTATTGCAATCATTGGAAACCCTTGAGAGCTAAGAAAATCATGTCATCATTTGGAAAATTGTGCACATTCAGAGAAAGATCAGGAGCCATCTCTATTCTTTTTCCTATGTGGGAAAGGCATTTATCTCTGCTGTTCTTGAATATGAAAAAAGCAGAATTAACTGTGTTTGTGCTGTAATTTTTCCATTATAAAAACACATGTTCCAAGTGTCCATTTTTAAGGGTGCTTTTTTTTTTTTTTTTTTTTTGCTTTTATAAACTGTACAAACTTTATTAAGTTCTTGTTATTTTCTGCAAAGGTGGGGTCGGTGATGATGGTTGAAAAGATTGGTATTTTCAGTCTGAGAAAAGTACAATATTTTTTAAGGTTCCACTATAGTTCTAAATTTTATGAGCTCTAAATCAAGTTATGCTGTTTCCAAAATCCTTGTCTCTGAGCACTTTTTAATCTTTCTTCCTTTGAATTGGGAAATATAAGGGTATGTGTTTTAAAAACCCTAAATAATGAATGTAAGGCTACCCTACAGTCCCTGGACATACATGTTTTATGCATTGTAAATTGTATTGGGAATGCTGATATAATTTGAAAATCAAGAATATCTAAGTATGTCTTATTTGATGTTTCATCAATTATTTTGCAAATAAAAAAACTGCCAGGTAATGAGAATCCAATTCAAATTGTAGAGATATTTAATAAATCCTAGAAAGTTTATTTGAGCATTTTTTAGATACTTTTCTCTTTTTTTTTATTACATTATCATTTTAAGGTCCAGCAGGTGAACTTTCAAAGTGTGATATGTCTGCACAAAACTGTTGGGTAACATTTGAAAAGATCTAGCCAGAGGCATCTGACTGAAGATGGAACTTGCGTGTCAGACACAGAAAATCCAATTCAGTTTTGTCACCAAGTCAATTTTTTTGTGTGTGTTTATTGTTGCAAAGACTTCGCCCTGCAGTAATGTTGGAATCATTTCTTTTCTTGAGAACTACTGATACAGTTGCACAGTATTTTGTTTTTAAACTTACTGTCATATCATTTAAAAGAATGTAAGAAATTGAAATAATTATCTGTATTTGAGAATATACACCTATAGTTATTTATATTTGTAGATCTGCATATTCATGGGTAGACTTGAAACAGTATGTATCTTGGATTTCATATTATATGCTCAATGCTGAATATAAACTGTTCATCAACTCATAGTCAATTTTATTTTTTCTCTTATGTTCATAAAAGGTGGTAGCCTGAGGAAAATGGTCCTTTTTCTATTCCACTGGAATTCTGAATTAATTTCTTAAAATGAATTTAAATTTGTTCTTTTCAATGTGCATGAGTAGAGTGCATTTTGACATATTACACATACATGGAGTACAACTTATTCTAATTAGGATCCTATTTTTATGGTTGCACATGATGTGGAGTTTCATTGGTGGTGTATTCATGTATGGATGTAGGAAAGTTATATCAAATTCATTCTATTGTCATTCCTATTCCTATCCTGTCTCCTTCTCTTCATTCCCTTTTGTCTAGTCCACTGAACTTCTCTTTTTCCCCCTCCCCACTCTTGCTGTATGTTAGTATCTGCATATCAGAGAGAATATTCAACCTTTGGATTTTTAGAATTGGCTTATTTCTCTATTATATGTTTCAAGTAAATCTAAGCAATCCTAAATTAAATAGGAAATGCTTTCAAAGACATCATTACTAAAGAATCACTTCTGCATTTCTAAAATATATCAAAAATCAATTACCTGAAATAAAACTAGGATTAATGGTAAATGACTATTTTTCTTTTTCTCCTTGATTTCTTGCTACATTTTTCAGACATTAGCATTTACAAAAGTTAAATTCTATTTGGTGTTTTACAAATCCCTTATAGTTGCATAATATCTAGTTTTAATATGGATTTGGGAGTATATAAATATTGTTTTATTTTGATCTTCAAATGAAATTTCTTGACTTCACAATATTTAGACTTAAAATTAAGTAATCATTCCACAAATGCTATCACATGATGATGAAAAGAGCATTCTTAACTCATCACTGAATATCAGGATTCTCAAGGACAAGTGGTTTGTTTATCCTTGATATTGTCCTTCCCTTTGTAAAACTCTCATCTCCACTACCCTCCTGCTTTGTTAAGGTACAGACTACACATTCTTCTGCTCTCAGTGTACATGTCTCTTCTTCAAACCCTCAAGCAGAATGGGTGTCCTGCTGTAGCTCTCTCTTCTCTGCCTTCATGGTACTCATCAGATTTTATAATTAGATATTATATCACACTTGTTTCTTCAT
Source organism: Glaucomys volans (assembly GCA_020662805.1). Taxonomy (NCBI): domain Eukaryota; kingdom Metazoa; phylum Chordata; class Mammalia; order Rodentia; family Sciuridae; genus Glaucomys; species Glaucomys volans. Next base: position 207,003 of record JAJEJO010003000.1, read on the forward strand.
TCCATTAATCTGTAAAATGTGTAAGAATAGAAACTGGATTTAACCTAATAACGAGTTTGCTCCAGCTTTAAATGGTAGCTAATGTTTGATGTAAATTGGTGAATGAATTAACCATGCACATAGTTATGCTAAGAAAAGCTCAATGAACATCCGTGGCTAGTTTAATTAATCATATAGTTTGATAAATTCACTTATATGTGCTTTAATTTGCTTTTTAACTTCTTAATGAACACCTCTTATTTTAAAACTATTTTATATCAAATTTTATTTTTTAATTTAATGATAAAATATAAAATTTAATTTAATGATAAAATATAAAATTATTTATATAGGGCACCATGTGCTGTTTCTATACATATATACATTGTGTAATATCTGAATAAGGTTAAACATATCTATGTTCTCATATTCTCTTCTTCCTGGAGAAAACTTCAAGATCTTTTCTTTCTAGCTTTTTGGAATATACAGTACAGAATTGTTATCTACAGCCATCCTACTATTCAAGAGGACACAAAAACTGCATTCTCTCACCTAATTGTAACTTAGTATCCATTTATTAGCTTCTTCTCTCCTCTTCTCCTTCCTCTCGCAGCCTTTGATAACCACTATCCTACTCTGCACTTCTCTGAGATCAATGTTCTCATACTCCACACACATGACATGATGGGTCTCTCTGTCTGGCTTATTTCACTGGCAAATTTCTTTCAGATTTTGTTTTTGGGTCTATGTCCTACTTGGATAGAGAACAGTAGGAAATTAGTGTTATATTACTAACTTCCATACAAATTATTCTCAAGTATGTACACTCAGTTACAAAATATAAGTGAGCTATTTGACCATATAAAATATCTAAATCATACAAAATCATCATTTAAAAAATGTGGAGATACACTGGTATTGACTTTTCAAACAACTCCAAAATCATCACGTCTACTTATTTAAGCAATTATTTATAACACTTATTGACCTCGGTATTTTCCATATACTATTAATTGTAACCCGTTCATCAATATAAATCAAATGAATTATTAAGTGCACTTAACAGATAAGGAATCAGAGGTACAGAAAGGGCAACTATTTTGTTCAGGATATGAAGATCCAAACAGAAAAATCATAGTTAAAACCCTGGTTCTGTTAAAATGCAAAGCCTGCATTCTTCCTTCTAATGCTGCTGCCACTCACCAAGGCCACTCATCAAGTGCAAGTGTTTTTAATATATGCAGTGTAATAAACAGTTTCCTTTTACCCTGCAAGGGACAGGATCATATCATACTTAGGACTGCAGGTTCTGCAGTCTGCAATGACTGGGACTGAGGCCAAGCTCTGCAGTTTACTAGCCATGTGAACCTAAGCAAATTATTTAATCACTCAGTAGCTCAATTTTCTCTGTAAAATGGAACCAGTAATAAATAGCACCTATTTCAAAGACTGCTGAGAGGATTAAATGAATTAATATTTAAAGTACTTAGGACAATTCTTGGCACACAGTGAAGTCTAAAACTAAAATCAACATTATAATATGACAATTGGTAGCAAGAGAGTTAAGCAATTGTATTTGTCATTACTTATAAATTCATTTGTACAAAGCGACAATTGTGTTGAATATATACAACACATATCACATGATTTATTTATTTATATATTTTCATCAAATAAGCCTGTACTTACATAAAGGCATACATAAAGGTAGTACACAATGACATTAAAAAGAATATACATAGATATTCTTTATATATATATCATACACACATACACTACATGTATGGTCTATGTGCTTTTGAAAATACTAGTTCATTTTTATTATGGTTAAAGAGTTATGGGTGCTCAGAAGTGAAGATAAGAAATATTAATTTACAGTTTTCAAGAAAAACATGAATAATTTTGGCATTTTGAAACCTCACTTTAGTTTCAGTTGAAGATTTCAGTTTTTATTTTTAATAAAACACTTTGAACTCATCCAAGTCTTAATTCATTTTGGCATAATAGTTTGGCAACGTTGCATTTTAAGAGCTCCCTTGGTAACCATCTTAATTTCCAGAAAGAGTGTCAGTGATGAAAATGAATTTGAGTGCCATTCCTGAAATTTAATCATGTCAAATTTAAATAGCCAGGAGGGAAATGTATATGGCTATTGAGGGCCACATAGCCCAATAAATGAAAACAATTCTAGTTATTTTTAGATTAGTCAACTAATGTGCTATCAATTCCCATTGCACCTACTCTGATTTAAACACCATGTTCTGTTAAACATACATGGCAAGACATATCTGTTCTTATGATAATTCGATTCTCATTCCAGTCCACCATCATTTTCCTTTCAAGTTGTTTATGGAAATGACTGCTGGAACACTTGAGCTTACATCATTTCAAAGTGTCAAGGGAATCTAAATGAGGACTTTAATTAGAAGAATTGTTGTAATGCTGTAATAAATATGATAGGAACACCTAAATGATTTTCACATCCCAATCAATAGCAATTTCATTTAAAATGAAAAATAAAACAAAAAGATAATTAAGATCTGCCAAGGTAAATGAGTAAGTTGTATGGATCATATCTAAAAACCTAATGTAAACTTATTTAAATCATAAGTATTATTACCTTAACCCACCCAAAATATAATTAGTAAATAATTACTGGAACTTTTATAGGCAAATTTTATGTCAAAAATTAAAGGGTTAATTTTCAAGCCAAAGAAAAGCAATGCAATTTGCATCAATATTGATTGATTACCAAAGAATGCTGGAGTACCAATATGTACCAGTGGTGTACCAACTGAGTACTAAAGTGCTGAATTACATTTCATCATATTGCCAAAAGCAGTTTTACAATACTGCTTTAAAAAGAAAAGTCAGGTAGAAAGAACTTGATGATAGTTGAAGACACTGAGAAAAATAAGATCTCATTCTTATCCTTAAGGAACTAAAAATGTCAGGTTCATTCATTCATTGAGCAGATTCTTTATTGAACACATAACTGTGTGCTAACACACTGGGCAGTTATAAAATCTGTCAAGGAACATCAACTCAATTGAAGGAATAGTCAATAAACAACATATAAATCTGAAAATAAATGTTAGCGATTAATGTGAAAGAGAAAAAACAAAGCAGAAGAGTGTGTTCCAGTATGCTGAGGTCAAGACGAAGGCCTCATTGAGATTTTTCTTTTTCAATTATCTGAAGGCAGGATGGGGATGTGTCACAATGGCAAACACTGCAGAAAAAGAGTAATGGGAAAGGAAAAGTTCTAGGGCAATAATGCACCAGCTATGTACTAGAAATAGCTAGGAGGTCAGCGTGGCTACAGTTGTGCACTAGAAAGAGTGACAGGAGATGGAGTTGGAGAAAGAGAAGTGGGCAAGGTTGGATAGAGACGGGTCCTGTGAATCTCAGAACACAGGACTATAACTTTTACTATTCCTGACACCAGCAAAATAGGATACGAGGCTGTGAGGTGGTGTTTCCTCAACTTTTTTTTAAAGGTTGCTTCTGGCAGCCGGATAGAGAACAGATTGGAGGGAGCAAAGGTAGAAGCAAGGAAATACTCCTTTAAGTAAATTTGCAAAGTGGGAGTTTATTATGTCTTTGAAAAAAACATTTTTGTTACCTCTTTTGTTTATAACCCCTTCCCCCATGAAGAACACATTTCTTCCTGGTGTCTGTGCATGTGAGTATGCGAGTATAAGTGTGTGTGAAAGTGTGAGGAGCCTGTGAATCTGTGCAGAGTGTGTGTGCCCCTGTGTCAGAGCTTCCTATGGAGCCGCCTGCTCAGCATGGGGCAGTGACTTAAAGCTTCCAACCCTTCCTCTTTTCCCTCCTTTTTCTTTTCTATGTTCTTTTTAGTGTTTGCCAAGCAGCCTTCTCTTCTTTAGTATTCCATCCTTTTCTGTTAGCTTTACTTTACATTTTTTTCTGCCACTCATTTTCCACTTTTCACTCCCAAATGAGAGGGAATAGATACAAGGCAGAGGAAGAGGCAATCAAAGACGTGAAGTCAGGACAAAGTTTTCAAATAGTGCCATGTCTTTAAATTTCTTTTAAAATATAATTACTCTTTCCAGGTTATATAGGTAACAAAGGGCAGTTTTAGAAAATTAAAAAGATACTAACTGTAAGATGAAGATAATTCAACTATAAGTATTAGATTGCTTCCTTTATGGAACTTTTTTTTAAAATATTTTTTGCCATTTGTTTCCTGCTGCTATGTTTAATTTCATGGAACTGAAAGATACAATAAACTGAGGATAATTAATATTCCTCTTCCATCTTTATTGTAAATATTTTCACAGTTTATTTTTGTCTTTTACTATTTTTATAGCTATATTATTTTTAAGTCAGTTTTATTCTTTTGCAGTATCTATATTTATTATTATACTTTGTATTTCACAAATACAAAATTCCACCAAAATAAATTGAACTTAAGCCATTGATAAAAACTATGAAAGAAATAAAGAAAAGAAATTGAGTGCATGAGACCAAGATGGACTAAAAACTGTTGGGTTTGAACCCAGGATAGTCATGTTTCAGTACAGGTGTCCTCTGACACCACCCAGCAGTTAGTCTCAGTCATTATCCCTTCTTTCTGAAGTATCTTCCCAAATAGTTACTCTGCCATGATTACAGGTGTAAACTGACCAGTGGTAGCACTCTAGGACATGACACCAAGCCCAGAAGAAAATTTATCAGTTTTGCTGCAGGGTGAAAGCTG